>VZTX01022501.1:201987-309781 GCA_013400915.1 Pardalotus punctatus | reverse complement strand
GCTCCTGGCTTCTGTAGATTTGACAGAATTGCCTATAAAGGTAACGACAGCATTTTCATCTGAGCCAGAACTGTTTGATTTGGTCCAAATCTCTGCACAAGATGGGAATAGTAAGCACTAGACTAATGAACAGACCACACATTTCTTCCAGCACACAAAATGTCAAGTGGTGGGATATTTTTGGTGTATTGGGTCACACACACTAGGTTAGGGTCTCGCATACACAGCTGTGGCCCACTGTCATGTAACCTCAAAAGCAGAGGCTCACTTAACATCTTCTGACATATGGAGGCAAAAGGCCCAGCAAAGGTTCTGCATGGCTGTGGTGTGTTACAGGCTCTGCTGGGGAGAGGGCAAAGGGGAGGGAGGAATACCTCTTGCAAATCCCACAGGAGACCCAGACAGACATCGGCATACTGCAATGTCCCTGCTGCATTGAAAGACGCCACTTCCAGCATTTTGCCCAAGGTGTACAGTACTTCAGGCTGATGGGCAAACAATTCTCAGATACCTCTGAAATAATTGATACAATATCTAACAACGCACAGCAGAGGGGGTGGCACAAGGGACATAACATGCAAAAGAACCCAAAAACCAAACAGGGCCATACTTGTATCTTACATTTCCACACCTGTCTTCCTCCCCACTCCCCAGGGCAGTGAAGCACAGCTTCACAGTATAAAACCAGAACAATGAGCACCAGAGCACTCATAAGGCAGCTGCATTTTGCTTCCCTGTGTGGTGAATGGGTTCCAAAAAAATCTGATGAGTTTCATGATGGTGGTGTTAAAATACATTTTTACACTAATTGTAGACTTATTTATAAGACATAGGTCCTTAAATTATGAATCTGAAATTGTACTTGCTACACTGAGACACCCAAATCGTTCCAGTGACAGGTTAACATGTAATTAAAGACAGCTTTTCTCCTTATTATTACAACTTAATGGAAGACAGCAACAAAAAAAATGCCTTGCACAGAGTCTGCATATGTATTAAGGACATCTAACAACTTCAAACTATTGTGTTTGTCAGTACAACCCTGTACTGACAGCTGAATGAAAGAAATCACAAAGGTTCTTGCTTGCACTGTTTAAAGATCATACAGAGGTAAGACATGAGGAACAGATATTATTCAGAGTTCAGCTGCTTGTAAGTATTAAAACACCTGCATGGACATATTTTCCTGTGGCAGCTGAATGGTGTTTGTGTGCAATTTGGCTGCTTGTAATACATAGCATCTCAAAGCTACACGTTTGGGATAGAACACCCTTATTTTGATAATTTTCAAACTATTTACACTCATTGGGGAGTTCAGCATTAGATCCTTGGTTCAGCTGTACCATAATTACTCAGGGATTTTTATTTGATGGCCTTGCCTATTTCAGTTAAATTAAGTGGAAATACTAAGCAATTATAGATGAAAACACAGTGGGGTAGTTTTCTAAAGGTTTATATTAACTTCTGTCATTATTTCGGATTTTTAGTGCTATTTATTGATTCAGTCACCAAAAAAAAAAAAAAAGATGCAAAACACAACCCTCAGATAGGCATAACTTTGCACTGGTATAGTCCAGCTTTCTTTCTTTGTATCTTTCTTTTCCAAGTCTTATGAGATACTGTGTTTTTCATGCACACACTGGAAAGCATCTAATGCAAGGGATGCATTCTGTATTTCACAGAAAGCGTTCAATTTTTAGCCCTTCATCAAAACAGCCAGCTGTCTCCTGGCCTTCACAGGGCACAGAGGAATCTCCTTGGCTGACAGGTAAACCCCACCCTTCTGCACAAGCATACACAAATTTGATGCAATGTTAAGGAAAAAGGTAAAAATGCCAAACAGTGATAACAGATAAGCCACTGTATTAAACGGTGCCTCTTGGATCATCTGCTCCATGACCATGTTTCACCGCTATAGTACGTGGCTGTGACTACTGCCCGCTGCCATCTTTCATTTCTACAGCTCCTTTAGGCCATAAGTGCCAGCACAGTTTTCATAAAATGTGCTTTATTTTTCCAATGTATAGAGAAAAGGAGGCAGATATGGGCTCAGGAGCGGGGGAAGGTACCTGTCAAGGCTGAGTACACAAACCCACTGTTCCATGCAGACAACACCAATACTTGAGGCCAGCAGCCTAAAATGTGAGTCAGATATGATCCCACTGCAAATTGCCTTTGCCTATCAGTTTTTGAAACCCTCTTCAAATTAAATAGACTAACAGCATAATTTCTCCTTCTTTTTTTAAATTAAACTGATTTGCTTATTCAATTAGTCATTAAAGGCAATTACAAAAAATAATTTTTTCTTACTAAGAAGCAGTATGCTTTCTATATCACCACCAGTTAGCCCATGGGAAATCATCAATTCTGTGATGACAGTCTCAGATTGCAATGACTTTTCCATGGCTGCAGCCTGGTAAGCACTTCTGCTAGGTGTAATACTTCCTATAGCTTCTTTCAGGTTACAAAATAGTGAGCATGTATTTATTGTTCCTAAAAAATGCCTGTCAGAGGAGATAGCAAAGCATCTTGAAGATTCTAGGGATTACATACCACTCTTCAGCTAGATGAACACTTCATATACCAGAACATATATTTAAAAGCGATTTTCCCTATCGGTTTTTAGAAGCATCACCGATTACAGTAAATATACAGGAGCTGGAATCAATTCCATTAGGAGCTGCTGTTCTGAAGAAACAGTAGCCCACATACCAGAAGGACAATGAACTATAATATGCAAGCTCATTTAATCACGGTATCCAATTACAAGGAGGAATAAATCATTACACACATGCCTATGTCTGAATTTTAAAAAGTAAATAGATCATGAACAGTCAAGCCAAATGCTGGATTCACAGATTAGCAGGGGAAGTGGTGCATTCACTTCCCATTTAAAATTTTTTGTGCCATTTAGAGCTTGACTGTACAGAGCTGACATCCTCTGTTGTAGGGGACACAAAATTCTGACATTAACCTCAATGGAACTTGTGTATGGTCTAAGGACACACTTTTCTAGTCTTTCTGCCCTGATGCACTCCCAGGACTCCCCTAAGCCACAGGGTTCAGACGAGGAGCTGGCTTTCTTGCTAACACTACAAATAGCAGCACTTTGGGCCACTGCTCCTACCCTTTGCTGTAAAGTCCCTCATCCCAGACCTGCACAACCATATGCTCCAGGAGGATTTCCATTTGTCAAGAAAACCCAGTACAGCAGTTTCTTGCAAAGCTGATGGCATTCTCATGTTTTCCAGATGCTTTTAGAAAACTGATATCAAATATTTATCACTCTTTGTAATCAAGGACATAGTTGTAACTTCCCAAATTACATTTTACTAACCTTGACTCCCTGAACAAATTTCCTATCCATTAAACTATGATGTTACATCCAATGTCCTATGGCCCATTTGCATGTCAAAACCCTCACACCAGAAGGGAGATTAGATTCTCATTAATAATAACACAATCTGTACTCACACATCAAAGAAAAAAACCTGTCCAAAATATTTACATAAATTGCACAAGCAGCCCATGACATATTTGCCTGGAGAGATAGACAGACATCATGCTGGAGACTGTAACAAAATTTCCCTCAAGCCAGTAATACTATACATACCTCAGAAAAGTGGCTTCTTGCTGCTTTGCAATGGGAGAAACCCAGTTCCAGCTGCCAGAGACCTTCCCTTGCCTACAGGTTTAGGCTTCACTTGTCTAACACGCCCAGGTTTCCCATCTGATCACATCCCAAAATCCCCTTGCATGTGTTTAGGGGCTTCTGCCCACAGCAAACCTCAGAGGTCCCATGATCCAGTGTCTCCCCAGGATGGCACACTGCCTTGGGGAAGGTCTCCATGCTCATTAGCAGCCCCAGGTCTCCAAGGTGTTTGCAAGCTGCTGTGGCCTAAGAACCCTACAGTGCGGTCACAAGGGGAGGAAGGAGGGAACAGACAGTGTGCCTTTGCTTCCCTGGCCCTGCTCCAGGGACATCCAGGGGAGTGGACAGCAAGAAGCCCGCAGTGTGTCCAGGGTTGCCTCCTTGCAGCAGGCTGGGCTCCAGCAGGCCAGAAGTCTGCACCTGTCTGTCCATCCCAAGAACTCCCTGTCTGCCGCCATGAGCCTCTTTGTTCAATGCCTGCGTAGCTGAAGGGGAAGTGAGGATGCATTTTTCCTACTGGGAAGTGGGATGCATGTGTGTGCTGAATTGCTAAATCTTCCATTTGTAGCCTCCCTGCCACTGCTTGCTGGCATGTACCAGGATGGAGATTTTCCACCTGCCTGTTACAGAGTTAAACCCTACAGACAGCAGGGCAGTCAACTTTCACAGACAGTAAGAAGAGAAGCTGTAGTCACTTTCATAGGCAAAATGTTTGCATTTACCCATTCTTGGTGGTTTTCACACTTTGGGGCAATGCTACATGGTCACTGCTGCTTTAAGGCTTTGAATGAAAACCCTTGGACAACAGGGATCTCACAAATGCTATTTGTTTGTGGTTGTTTTTCACTGTTGTTTGCTTCCAGCTTGTGGCTGTGCATCGCCCATGATGTTACTAACAGTATCAACAAACAAAATCCCATGGACAAGGCTCCTGTGGGGCAGGGAATGAAATCCAACAAGGGTTTCATTATTGTATTGATGCCGGGGCTCTGAATTCATGGCTGGAAAAGAACAAAACTAGGATCTGGTTTTCTGGTTTTAACAGCAGTGGTTCCTAGAGAAAGGTCAACCAGCCCTACATTCCAATAAATGGATGTGGAGAGGGTTAAAGAAAGGCTGCTTGTGGAACTGGCAGAGCCTTGTGGGCACTGAGAGGAGGAGAGTTAATGGCAGGAGGGGGATGCAGGGTGTAGAAAAAAGAAAAAAAAGAAAGAAACTGAAAAGCAATAAAACCTGAGGTATAAAACCTTCTAGCAGACCCAAGTCAGACAGCATTTCTTCATGATTACATTTCTCAGTCTGGCAATTTATATCTCCATCAAAACTCAAGTTCAAGCAAAGGAATAAAATCACAATTCATGCCAAATGCTGTCACAAGAAAACCAAAGTTTTTTATTATTAGCTTCCATCAAAATTAGATCCATCAATACTTCCACTTTATTTACACTCATCTATTTTCCCCAAACTCTCACCCCAAAATATTTTTGCACGCAATGTCCTTGTAGCCATCACATTTTCACTTCGGAGAGAGCACGATTTTGGTTTTGGAAGGATCTCACAAGGTCATCTCATGATCTCAGCCTGGCTTGGGACAGAGCAGTGTGATCTGCTGCCACAGCTTCAGCTCACATCAGTATTTTTCACCTCGTCTAAAAGATGGGACAAGTAATATACTTTATTGTAGTAACTGATGCTATTCTGAAAAGCTTCCTGTCAGTGCCAGCTATACTCCATGAGGGTAACTGACATCTCATGAAAAACCTTTGGCTGTCAAAGTGCTGTAATTCTACTCCTATTTCAATCTTTGAAAGAATCAAAATTGACTTTAAGAAAACAAGCAGAACTGTCTCCAATGCCTACATAGACTCTCCTAGAAGGTGTTATATACCCCAACTAATACCAAACTGAATCAAACCTTTCCCTCGAAAAAAGCAAAAGCAATTTAAAGCCTGCATTATGAGTTTACCAATTGCAGTTAATGCACAGGGCTTCTGAATTTATGCTCAGCACATTCTGCTCCATTATCTCCTTTTTTAGACAGGCCCCTCCACTTTCACAAAAGTATTCCTACTACAACCATCTATTCCTACATCCAACAGCCAATCTTCTCCCTTGCCCACTAAAATCAAAACCTAGCAAAGCACCACAAACCACACCAGAACACCCTGCCAACCTCTTCCAGCATGCAGCAAATTTGGCCTTTAGCAGCTGCTGTCACTTCTGCTCTTTCTCCCTTTCCCTTGAACATGCTAGAGAAGGCAGCAGCCACTGTTAGAGCAAGGCAGAGCCTGGCTCTGCTGTACATGGAAATCCAGAATGTGCTGGCACCAGTTTGCCAATGCTCCAGACAGACTTTCTCAAGCAATTGCATTTATTCAGCTACACAGCAAGCAGGGGCATTCCGTGCTGTAATGCTGCCCAGGGTTCCCAGCTATTAAGGGCGGTCTTAAGAGCCCACAAAAAGCCCATTGGGAAATAGGCAGAAATCTATACCAATTAATGGTTCACAAATAGGGCTTAGGTTGTGGCTTTTTGTTCTTAATCTCCCCGGGTGACCTCTGAGCCCAGGGATTTACAGAAAGCAGTAAAGTGGGAAAGAAAAGGACTGCATCAGTGCCCTGCACAACCAGGCATCACCTAACGGCAGTAACAGGGAGCATGACAGGGAGCTTAGTAAAGTGACAATAATTGTAGTTTGCTATAGCCAAAACTAGTCCCACTCTCGCTCACAAAAAGATGAAGGCTGCTACTTCCATAGTACTGTGAAACTGTTTGAACTCAGGGCATGTTAAGAAGGATTGCGGGGGAAGGAGGAATTAACAGCATAAGAGTAAATTTAGTTCAGAGGGAAAAAAGCCGCTTTGAAGAACAGGTTTCTTTCAGATTCTTAATACACAACCTCAAAGCACAGGTCTGCAGTGAATCCATCCTTCCACCCTGTGGGCGGGGAATGAAGGCGCTCTTTATATTCCTCAGAAAATGTTAATCTCACAAGAAAATCATTGTATTATAGCAACTTGGAGCACTGAAAACACTGGAATTCAAAGTCTGAAGACAGTGTATGAACTGTATTCTTGGACTCAGAGATACAGCAAGCGTGTGAAGATACAGTTTTATGTTTTCAACATCCTTACAGAAAAATTCCCCCATTCCATAAAAGCCTTAAAAAATAAAAAATAAAAATAAAAAATCTGAATTTCTGAGCACCATCTCCAAGTACAAACATGTCTACTTAGATCAGCAGCTGGGGAATCTCAGTGTGATCCAAAAGGAACACAAAAAGAGAATACCTGGATGACAGTGTCCAGTTTTTCAACAGCTTGCACATCAGGGTTTGATAGTAAAAAGCCTTAAGGAAGAAAAGGAGTACAGCACTAAGTGGTGAGAATGATAAATGGGGGACCTGTGGTGAAGGGCCCCCTGTTTGGGGTTCCTGAAGGACAGGGTGGTCTGTGGCTCCCGCTGAAGGAACAGGATGTGCAGACACTTTATAAGAAGCAGCAACACTGATATTTCAGCTTTGCAGTTCCAGTTCCTACTCTCACAGATAGCTGACCTGCCAGCCCACACACCATCTGTTGCTATTCCTCTTATGCTACTCTTTTACAAATCAGGTCCCACTTTTCATCTACTAGAAACAGCACTTTTAGATAACTGTACATGTTTTATAGTCAGCTTCAGTGAGCCCATTCTGGGAAAATATGAAGACAGGGCTGTATCTGGGGGCTCAGAGGATCTAGAAAGTTGTGTCACCTTCACAGTAGAGGTTGTCCTCTCCCTTCAGGTATTTCACTTTTGGTGGTTTGATCAAATTGCTGGAGGGGAATGGATCTCTAGTAGACAGAAGTCAGCAAGAGTTACCACAGTTTAGATTGATTTCAGAATTTACCTATGATTTTTTGCTAAACTGATGTTGACTTGTTTTGTTTTCGGTGTTCTTATGGCTCACTAGAGGCAGTATGACTTCAGTTCCAACAGATGGGACCTGGCCTGCTTCATCTCTAGACCTGCAGCTGTGGAGCTGACCTAACCCCCAGTGGGGCATTTGAGCCAGACAAGGACTCAACCCAAGTGGCTGGCATATAGATATATCTATATATCTGAGATGATAAGTCTCTTGATGAGAGAGATTTCTTTGGTGTGACCCCTGTGTAGTGGCTCAGTTTTCCTCTTCAACTTTGTGGCCTTCAGTCCCAACCTTCTGACCTGGGAACACGATTCATTTCTGCTACATTTGACACTGACCAGCCACACTCGAGTGATTAGAAAAGATTCAGACTAAGGCAGAAACTAAGAGGCAACCTCTGCTGTTCTCTTTACCACTAAAATACAAGATTTTTTATAAAATATTTTTTATCCGTTCCATACACTTCCTGGCTTAGCACCACCAGACAATTAGGACTTATAAAAAGCACCATTCTGGAAAAAGTTGTATAGAAACGCTTTTCAAATATACAAACATGTCTCTTTATGATCTCAGCTATTTAATGCATCTATAATTTACATATATATGACCATATATAATTTCATATATCTAAAATACTTACTCCATTGATTTGATAGTTATATCACCTAGACTTACAATGTCATGAGAGCAAAAGGGATGTTACAAATAACTGATTAAACATCTTTATGGTTACATTTCCAGCAACCTTACCAAATTCCCAGTCATAACATCTTATCTTCCAGGTACCTCATCAAAATGCTTATATCACCCAAGCCTACTTTGCAGTACAACAAATGAACACATTCTGCCTTTTCTGACTTAAAAGCCTTTTCCACTGTCAAAAGAAAATTATTTTTACCCTAAAAATGTTCTCTCTATAGACCAACACTTTCCTATTCTTTTCTGCATAAACAACTAAAATCATCAAAAACCCTGATATTGTTTACAATGCACACCTTCAAAATAAATGGTTTCACACTAGGCTTTCATGAAAGCTTGTTATCACTTTCTCACATTGCGAAAAGCTACAACTAGCAATAATGAATCACAGAATTACAGGGAAAAGACTGAGAAACTGAGAATACTATGTTCCAATTGGCTGTCATATGAAATGGGTAGCTTTTTCTTCTGCAAAGTTGCCTCAAACATAGAACATTAAACACTTGGGGATCTACCAGGTATTCTTGCACTGAGTACAAAAAATCTATTTAGGTGCCCATAGTGCACAATGTGCCTCAGTGCTTCTAGGCACACCAAAACCACGTGTTTCTCTGTTACTTTCTACCTCAGTTACTTTCTCTCCCTGAAAGGGTCTAAGCATAGAAGTATTTGTGGTGATGCACTGAAAAAATACCATCTGTATCCACAAAGAGAGTCCTGATCATGAATAGGGATGTTTATCATTCCCCCTTGTTGACCCTAGTTTCCCAGTCATTGGATATAATAGTGAGACAATTCAGGAGCAGCATTCCCAGACTCTATCTTTCCAAAAGTTTGCCCAAACAAGTTTTAGTGCCCAAGTGCAAATAAACCCTTCTCAGGCCTCATGTTCACATTTCTCAGAAAAAACTGCCTGAGCTCCTGACACAAGAGAGCATCTTAGACATACTCCCCTCATTGGTATTTCCCATTATCTTTGGCACCGCAGCATGAGACACACTGTCTGTCTGTAGTGAATCCCAGAAGTGGTGCTCCTCCTGCAAGCTGAATCAGCTCACTCCTGTGACAGAAAATAATCCTATCAAAGGGAAAAACAATGATTTCCTATTAAGGTACCTAAATCTACTCGGCACAAGGCCAAGCCGAGCATAGCAGAG
The DNA here is from genome assembly GCA_013400915.1 of Pardalotus punctatus. NCBI lineage: Eukaryota > Metazoa > Chordata > Aves > Passeriformes > Pardalotidae > Pardalotus > Pardalotus punctatus. The sequence continues at coordinate 300,366 of VZTX01022501.1, read as the reverse complement.
GAGATGGGGTAATGTGGCAATGTACAGGTGGACAGTTAGAGGATGTCAGCTCTTCCCATTGGAGCAGAAGCCAGTGTCACTGCTGGCAGCCTTGGTCCCAGCTTCATGCTATCCCCAGAGCTCCTACCTCTCTTGCACCAGCTTCAGGTCCTACCAAGCCATTTGCAAAGCCTTTCAGCAGAAAACTCCACACTCTGCTGCCACCTGAAATGCCAACTCCATCAATTGTCCTACCTATCTCATTATAATAGACTCCAATTATTTTTTTCTGAACTGCAACATGCTGCATGCAATACACTGGGTCAGATCAAAGATCCCCATAAAAAGATCTTTGACAGAGGATGCCCAAGGGAAAAAAATCTTCTGAAAAAGATACATACAGAGTTATCTTTCTCAGACACACCCTCCTATCTTCCAGCAATGGGCAGTGTAGACTCTCCTAATGGGAAGTTGTATTGACATCACTGCAGTGATGGAGTTTTTGCCAAGATTTTGCCTAATTTGTTTTTAAACCCTTCCAAATTCTGGCTTCCACAGAATATTCATAACAATGAATTTCACAGTTTAGCTGTGCATTGTATCAGAAAATTACTTTTCTTTATTAGTTATAAACCAAATAATTTCACTGTGTCATAAAACACTTGCCTCATTATGAGAAACAATGAACAATCTTTACATCTCACCTTCCCCACACAATTAAGAGTCTTACAGATCCCCATATACCTCCTTTACCAAAATTGCCTTCCTATGGTGACCAGACCTAGACTATTTATTCTTAGGTGTAGTTAACCTATAATTCTAATCACCCTTGCTGCCCTTTACTTCATTTTCCACCTTTCTGAGCTGGGGGAGAAGAAGGAATTATATTCTACATTCTATCTTTCACAGTGATACAATGGTATAACTACAGCTCTTGCTTGGCTTCTTTCCTAATTAGCCCAAATACTGCTTGCCTTTTTGACCAATGCTGATCAAAAATGTCCAAGAACTATCCACACTATCTCCATAGACCTATTTTCTGCATAATAGCCAAGTCAGCACCCTGCTGAATACATATAATAAGAATTTCCTCTTCTCCATGGTATAAAAACACATTACTTTGCATTTTTCAAACTTGGATCCCATCTGCAATTTTATCCTGCAGTCACACAGATTTTTATTCCTTTCATCTTTCTTCAGCCACAGGGCTGGTTCAAGGGGCCCGCTCCCAATACATTGTCCCAGTTCTACACTGCCCCATTCTTACTACTTTCACAAGACTACTTTTGAGTTGGATCAGCTTCCTGATCTAGCTCTACAGCTCAAACAGGCAGTTCAGATGTAGCTATACAAGAATAGGGTGTACAAGAATATAATCTTGCATGCCACCAAAGGTGAAACTGTGGCTTTATTTATCAGGAGACCCTCAACCATTTAATGATATCAGCACATGCTGTAACCTCAGATTTCATTCCACACTCAGCACCACCCAGTCTTCAATGGCAAGTTCCCTCCATTTTAAACACAGACAATTTACTCCTACCTTTAATTTTCTCTCTTTTAAGTAATCATTAGTCCTGAAAAGCATCTCCTTCCTGACCAAAATTATCTTTACATTTCTTTCAGGATTTTTGGCAAGGGACTTTATCAAAAGCACTTTGAAAATACGAATATTAGATACAGGCACACCAGATCATACATATCCTCATGCTCTTTAAAACCTTTAACAGATTTACAGGATACACAAGGTCTGAACTGTCTGTAAAAAAAAAATAAATAAATTCCCACATTTCCTTCTTCTCAGTATGTTTCTGCATGCATTTCTTCTTTCTGCATCTACTGTACTTCCACCCAATTTCCCAGCCCAAATTCATAACTTCATGCTGAAATTTTGCATCTAATCATACTTCTGCAAGCAAGTCCAGCTGCTAAAGACACCAGTCCTTCTCTCCTGCTGTCCTCACCTGCACACTTCTCACTCCTTGCCACCTTCTCCCTGTGTCAGGGGAGCAAACTTTGTATCACTGACAGATTAAGTGATGTCTTACTAAGTGATGTTAAATTATCTGTCTTAAACTAATAATTTAGTATTTCCTAGGTTAGTATTAACTAGGACCAGCTCCTTGCTTGGGTCTGCTACAGAATCACACAACAGACTGTAGAAACACAGAGGCATCAGTGGCAGGAGTGAGGGGCTGGGAAAAGTTGAGCTGCTTCTTTTGACTACAGTGACAGTTTATGCTAGAATAATGTATTGATAAAATGACAATGTTATTACTTAGATGTTCCCCAAATAGAACCATTTCTTTTAATTGGCATCACATTTTCCACCCTCCTCTGCTGCTCAAGCTGCTTTATATGATAGATTACACACCACTGTTAGGAGTTCAGCAATTTCATATCAGAGTTCCTTTAGAAGTCTTCAGGGAGTAACATCTGATCCTGGTGATTTGTTACTATTCATTTTATTGATTTATTCTAAACCTGCTTCTACTGACAGTCTAATTTGAGATAGCTTAGACTCACTCTGCATAAAGCAATGGTACTCGGCAAGAGCATCCGAAGGTTCTCTCACACTGAACACTGGGATATATTATTATTTTAGCTTCTCCGCTATCCTTACACTGATGTGCTCTGCCAAACTCTTATTCCCCTCCTATGGGCATGGCAGTAATATGCATTTAGCCCACTTACTTTACCAAATTTTCCTAAAACTTCAGAGAAAAGTCTACAAAATCCCTCAAAATTATGACTGACAACATTTCATTATGAAGGACTGTTAAGAGGAAGGGTTAACAAGCATTTATCCTCTCCATCCCAAAACCTGGAAGGTAGGATCACTAAGTGTTGGGTGAATATTTATTCTCGTTGACATCAGTCCACATGCATAAGATAAACTTACATTGACTGCATGCCAGTCACAGGAGTACATTTTTCAACACCTTTTAATCATCAATAAAAAGTGTAGTGAGCAAAAGACCTAACAACATCTTTCATAACTAAGGAACAAAAAATATCAAAAAGCAACCAGATCTTTTTTTTTTTTGGAATATTAAACAAAAGACAATCTAGAAAAGGCAGAGCTGTATCCCTTTTTCACAGTATTGTTTAGCAGCTGACCACAGTCAGTTCTCCTCCAAGGTCATGTACCGTGCAGAGGGTGCCACTGCCCAACACCACAGCAGCATCATTGCTGCAGCATAGAAACAGAATGTGTTAAGCAAAAGTAACTCTTGCTACACAGCACTTCTAGGACAAATAGACATGGTCTGAAGGCCCCTCCTAGGTGGTATGTTACAATCTTAAAGGTAAAACTGCTTCTGTGTGACAGGGGAGAGTTCCCACTAATCCAAGGATCATGCACAGTCCCAGAGAAGGTGACACAGCACTGTACAAAGGTCATTACTCCTTTCTTTTCCTACTCCAAAGAAATCCAGACCATACTTACACTTTTCTATCTTTCTTTTAGCTATGTCATGAGGATTTGTCCTCTTTTTCTGTCCGTTTAATCTTTCTCCAGGCCCTCCATCATTTGCCATCCCAATTTCTGCAACAGCCTAACAAAACTGTCATGCCTCCCCCTTGTCACAATCCCTTTCACCCAGGCCACTACAAAGATACATCAGTTAATACCAACACCACCATGTTGCTCCAGTCGTACCATTCCCCATTTATTTCCCTTCTCCAGATCACCCTTTCCCTCTGCCTCTTGCGCTCAAAGGCCTTCACAAATGAATCTCTTCTCTATTCATTCCCTAAAATGAATCCCTTAGTAGGGAGGTAAAAGACATGTGGTGTTAGCAGATGCAGTGGGGGAGGTTATGCTCTACTTCAGCAATGTTCTGCTTAAGCTGCCTGGGGAAGGTGACCCAATGGACTGAAGGAAATGTTCTGAGTTATCCAGGCAGGCCTGAAGCAGTGGCAGCGGATGTGGTGATCACTGTGTCATTCCAGAGGCTGCTAAATGCTGAATGCAACCACCACAAGGCAAGACAGAAGGTTTGAATAAAGACGAGCTGGGGGACACGCCAAAGACGACATCAGGATACTACCCAGAGAAGGAAATGCTGCTAACATCCAAGAAATAAAAGATTTTGCAGAAAAGGACAATGATTCTGAAACAAATGGTGCAGTCAATGGGAAGGGATTAGAGATCCTGACATGCTAAGATTTGGCCTCTTGGAGATTACTTGTCCAAATCCCCACTCTTGATGAGGATTAGCCTAGGAGGTGTGTCTTGCATCTTCTGCCTGAATATTGACATATTTGAAGTGTATCACTCTATTCAGTTCTTAAAACCTCAAACTGCACTCTAAAATACTTATTAAGGAGACAATTCCCCAGCGATTCCAACAACCTTAGAGATGACTCAGAAAAGATGTTTGTTTCAGAAATTTAAAATTTCCATTCATCTCATGGTAGAAAACAAGAACTGTCTTCTTGGGGGTTGGTACCTTACAGGCTATAATAACTGCATGAGATGAAAACTTCCTCCCTTTGAGATGGAAGGCTGGCATGCCTTTGTTAGTTGCAAGCCCAAATTTAAGGTGATGTCCCAAACACTTGCATATACTCCCTGACATAGTCATCACCAAAATCCCTCCGTCATTAAACAATTACTAAGTAAGTCAAACCTAAAGAGCCTTGCAAACCTCAGGCTTTTCAGACACCCTGCCTATGGAAGTCACAAGAGCAATAGACTAGTCCAGCTTTGCAGATTGCAATGTCCTCTTCAGGTGTCTTCAGCTGCTAAAACAGTTTGCTCTGTTCAGTCACTGGCACTGGGATAACTCTTCAGGTTGGATCCCCACCTGTTTATTATAGCAGTTTATTAAGCTGCGTGCTTAAGGTGTCTTGCTGCAGGTTTAGCAGCAGCTGAAGGAAGTTGGAGACTGGGCTGGACCCCAGTTGAATTTTTTCCAGACCAGCCCCAAAACTTGCTTTACTCTCTCAGATGCAAGCGTTATCTGCTGACTAGGGCTAGAAAATGGAGGATGGCTGGGAGCAATCCATGGTGCTCCATTCAGCCATGTCAGTGTTTATAAAAGGCGGTGTTCCATGACCACACCAGCCCCAGGATAGCAGATTTTTTTGTTAACAACCATAGAAGACCGCAGATATGATTTGGTATACAAAGGGTGGGAATGAAAACATGCAGAGCATCCCTTCTTGGGAAGCAGTGCAAAGGGTCAAAGAGAACAACAGCTCCCTGTGCACCAGTGAATGTAGGAACAGCCCTTTCTCATGTTCTTTACAGACACAAATAAGGAAACGGCATTGGGGGCTGCAGGGAAGGCAAGAGGCCACGGAAATCATCCTGGAACTGGCAAACAGACAGCAGGAGCAGCAGCTGGGTACAACAACATTGCTCTTTCATGTTCTGCAAAGCTATGCCTGCTAAAACACAAGCCTGCGGGGCTCTGCAACGCAATCGTTCTCTGAGATGGGCCAGACTGGAACTAGAAAAAAATACAAAAACCAGCAAATCCAAGCACACAAATGGCAGGATGCCTTCAGGTCCACACACAAAGCTGTACATATGCACAGTCAACATCCCATACTTCCTCATGCCAAATGCCACTGAGTCTGCACAACAAGCTGGTAAAAACCATTACAGGGCATCCTCATAAACCACTGGGAAATATAACTCATAAAGTCTTTCATTTTGATGAAGTTCTGTATTACCAGATCAATAAAGTCAGAAGAAATTGGTATATGAGGAACCACCCTTGAGGGAGTGGAGGGCTGCTGGGCAAGGTCTAGCACACGTCTTTGTGATGGCAAAAAACTGAAGGCACAGCTACTTTGTTCTCTCCCTGGGATCCAGTTAACCCTGGCTACAGGGCAAAGCCTAATTGTTTCTTTCTAAGGGAGTTAGGAAAAGGCAGAGGTGAGGGGAAGCTAATCAACCTTTAAATACTTTACCATCTGCTAACAACCAAGCAAGTAGTGGTTTAACATTTGCTTTGAGGACAGTTTACCAGCCCCTCTGTATAACAATAAGACCAGGCTTATGAAAAGACTCTCTGTGATGGGAGAGTTAGAGAGCAAAGAGGAAAAAAAAAAAAGGTAGTAGATGGGAGGATATATACAGCATCTAATGCTTTATGTAAGAAGTCCTTTGCATTTACAACATCAAAATATAATGCATATCACTACTGAAAATATCATTGTTTTCCAGCAAATCCATTGTGAGCTTATAAAATAAGACGAAGTGGACTACAAAGACTGGTAGCTGATGTTCCCTAATCTGTGTGTGATAGACATTAATGGGAAAACTTATTCTGGATCCAGTATTTGACCTTAAAAGGCCAAGGAAGGATCCTCACTACACTGCCTAAGAGCTGGTTCAAGTAAATTACACCCATAACCAGCCAGTGCATCTGTAGAAGGAAAACAACCACAGCATCTCTCAGCACTAAATATTAATGTCTAGGCAGACAAAAGCAGCACTAGGAACACTGTAACAATATCACTGGCAGACACTCTGTGTGTTTCTTTGGGGCATTGACACATCAGCACTAGGAATATGCCTATTGTCCCACATTAAACTAATGACTTGTTCTGAGACCTTCCTCTGGGAATCACAGATGTTATTTATATTTTCAGACATTTAAAAGGATTAGAGTGTGTTTTTTCTCAGTAATCTCATTTGTGGAGAAAGATATGTACAGGCATCAGAAGAATGCATTTTAACCCTATTGGGGATGCACAGTGCCATTGGCACCTATCCTCCTCTTCAGTATTCAGGACCTCTGAAAGTCTCACCAGTCTGGCTGCTCTCATTAAAACTATCTAAGAATTGCAGGTTACAGGCACTTCTGATAAACTACTCCATGAGCTCTTGGTAACAGCAAGCTGTGCATACAGCCAAGAGATCCAGCTGAAAATTAAACTGTATGTCAAGTAGCCCGATTCATATAGTATTGCTCTAGGCTGGAATAAAATAGTCTCTGGTTGAAGACACTCAAGTAGAGCACTGGGCAATACGCTATGTCCTGAGCTATGAGGAAATTTATATGCCATTTTTATGAAACAGACGTGCCAAAGTACTGGGGTGGTGGCAAAACGAGTAGCTGGCCAGGAGGCGAGGTGCACTGCAAGCATCCGGATGGATACAGGAACAGCTGCAGGCTACGAGGGATGGCAGCCCTGCCTGCAGAGAGACGGGTGCCGTACAAAGCCCGCCGCAGCTTGCGCTACCCCGGCGGCAGCCAAAGCTGAAGGTAAACCGGCTCAAGTTGCTGCCGAGCGGCTCCGGTACCGCCAGCGCTCCTGCCCCGGGGCCGGTGCCGCTCCGACACCTCCCAGCTGCCGCGCCACACTCGGGGATTCCTCCCCGCATCGCTCCGGCTGCACGGCCGGCTGGCAGCGGCTTTCAGGGATGCCCGGGAGCGATCTCCGCGCCGCCCCGCTCTGCCGGCACCGGGACCGGCACCTCTCCCCCATTCCCGGCCGCCGCCGCATCCCCGCCAGGATCGCTCCTTACCGGTCTCTTTGTCCTGGGCGGCTTCCAGGTGCAGGTCGCTGAGGAGATGCTCCAAAATCTTCTCCGGCGTTCCCGACACCACCACATATCTGTCGGAAAGCAGAGAATCCCCGGAGTCATCCTCGGTGGAGGACTGCGAGCGGCTGCTCCACTCGTCCTCCTCGTCCTCCTCGTCGATGTACTTGAAGTAAGGCACGTCGAAGGTGGGCAGCGGCCGCTCCCCGCCGCGGCCCGCGAGCGCCTCGGGCACCCGCACCCTGCCGCTGCCCATNCGGCCGGCCCAGCCCCGCACGCCCGGAGCCGCGGAAGCCTTACCTCCCGCGCCGCTCGGGGGCCGGGCTGCGTGACCACACCTTCCGCAGCACCAGCGCCGCGCCGGCCGCCTCCCGCGCCCGCTCGCCGCCGCCTCCATCGTCCACCTTCTGTGCACAGGGGGAGAGGGACAGAGATAGCGCGGTCAGTGCCCGCCGGGGTCGGGGCTGGGGCTGCCGTCCCGCCGCGGCCGCTGCCGGAAGGCTAAATTGGAGAAGGGGCTCTTTGCACCCCGGGACAGGGAGGCGGAACGGGCTCCCCTTTGTGAGTGGCACTGGGCTCCGTGTGCTGGATTTCAACTCACAGAAGCCAGTGGGAGGGGGGCTTTGACTATGCGGATTTCCGTGTCCCCAAGGTGATGGCTTGTTTAATTCCCAGACAGTCAAACAAAGCAGGGGACAGGTAACAATAGTCTAAAAGCGGCAAGTGCTCCCGAGCACGCCAGTAATACAGAGGCAGAATACCTCTTCTGTAAAGCTTCTCTCCTGTATTTCAAGAAAGGCAATAAAAGCAGTGGGACAGGCATGTAATGTGTGCCTCTGAGCATCTCCTAAAATACTCAGTGTACGGATCTCCCCTCTTTTCAACAACTTTTTAACTTGGGAAACAAACACCCCCACAGAAAGTTCGGCCCAGTAACCGCCCTGTGTGTGAATCTTGGCTGAGCTGCGGCTTGGACACAGAGTTTCTCCCTCCCTGCACCCTGAAACTGAAGGGAGCTGACCCATCATCCATTTGTGCACATGCAGCCCACATCCCCAGCGCAGCCAAAGCCAGCTGACTGAGCAGTGCGGGAGATGAGGGCTTGCTGCTGACTGAGCAGGGCGCATTGAAACACGGCGGATGCCGGAAAGCGGCACGCAGCCCCCTGCGAGATCCTCCTGGCAGATTTCAGTCACCGGAGAGTGAGAGACACAAAAGAGGCAGCTGTTTCAATGCAAGTACATCTAGTAGGTTCTGTTCCTCTAATTCTGACCTGGTTTACTTACATTGTTCAGTATGTCAAACAGACATATGAAGGCCATAGATGTACTACTCAAAGAGAAAACTGCATTTGTGTATCAAGTGCACAATATCCAGCAGTGAGAAAGACTTTGAATGGGTTAAAGATTGCAGAGGAACAGAGCTATCTTGGCAAAACAAGGGAGAGAAACCACTTTATGATTCCTCTTTCTATTATTTTATTCCTTATTCTAAGACCCAGCAAATCTGACTGCTACTTCTGGTTGTCACTGTGGTGCAGGAGCATCCAAAGATGCAGCCCCTGCCCTGAAGAAGTTTTCTTTATCAACAAAGAACATGTAGAATATTAAATTTCTGCAAGGTCAGAAATACAGGTACTGAGCCAATTAATGTCAGATATTCATTGTAACACTCCCAGGAGACATTACTGAGCAGCCGCGTTACAGGAATACTGATGCATAATTGTAATCTTCCATTTCACCGGCCGTCGTTTTTTGTTGCCTACATATTTGAAAAACTGCAATGAAAGAAGCAGCAAAAGAGAAGGAGAGGAAGAGCGAGAAACAGGCGTAGCATTAAAGCAGTTCAGTAAAAGGGAGATTTATCCAAACAAATAAATTGCTCCATTTCTCTGTCTCTTCTCTGGCATTTCCATCCTCTAAAATAGCCCCGATCCTCATTTCCCTGTGCTCACTGACATTCCAAACTGCAGCACATATGGAGAATGTATGTGATGTATGGCGCTGTATTTGTACAAGCCATCTATTTCCTCATAGATGGGAATGGATTTTAAGCACACCCATATACATTACATACATGAGCAGCTGGCAGCAAGTCAACAGGGAGTACTGCGAGGGCGAAAGCTCTCTCATACTGAAAGGACATTAACAATGGTTGGTCTGGAAGATGGTGTTTCCCCTTCAGCATCTCACTAGGCAGAAATATTTTCAAAAAACCTTTGGGGTACTTGTTTGCAAATTAACAGCATAAAGTCCCCCAAATGTGAGATTGTCATAAGGCTTTTCCTCTTGTCCTTTCCTGTTTTAGTGATTTCAAGGAAGAGAAAAATCAATCTATTTTATCAGGAAAGACAAAAATTGAGCAAAACTAAGGCCAATTGGGTTCAATTTGGATTTTCATTACCTATAATAAATATCTCCCAAAAAAGGGAGAGGAATAGAGAATTTCTTTATTTTGCTATCTTATATCAAAAACAATTTCATTTTAAGGGAAGAATTATTATTTCATTACACCTCCACTTATACATGACATATCTTTGTGTTCAGTCAGGCCCTTTAATCATACAACAAGCCGCAACAATTAACCTGAACAAAGCAAAACACAAAGGCAAGTCCTACATATTTTCACAAGTTCCGATTTCAATTCAGATATTACTCTAAATGACAACAAGGCACGCTTCATTTATTGGAATCTGGAATGGTCCGTGAAATACTTCTTGCTGGAAGAAAGCCGGGCTGCTCTCAGTATGCTCCATCTAAATCCAGTGGCAGATGAGAAGGAGGATGCAAGGGGCCCCCAAGTGACAGCAGCGTGTACTGAAGAGCAAGGCAGCACCCTAGCCGAGTCCCTGAAAGCCAGCAGGCTGACTCAAGAGTCGTTCTCATCACGCTTCCAATGAACAACAAAGCCTCCCAGCATTTTCCAGACCTGTACACATCCCTTGCAGCCTGTGCCGGCCATGCAGAGGCACAGCAGGACAGCATTACCACCCCTCCTTTTATGGCCAGGCAGAAGAATTGGGGCAGAGAGGCCACCACAGAATCCCAGTTCACTTGGGTGATGCTACACTGGCACCTGGGCTTTGAGCCCCCCATGCTGCCTATCTGATTTTTACTTTGCTCCAGTGCAGTGGGTAGGAAATTACTCCCAGCAGCCTTGATCAGATACATTTGGACTTGAGGTGGGACAGGAAGGGAGAGAGCATCAAATGCCACAGAGGTAAACTGCCGTCTCACTTCACATGTGGCCTTATGCACACCCTCCCTGTCTCGTCTTGTCCCTTCAAAAGCACCATTCACATCCTGTTTGAGTGTTATAATCAATCCATGGTGCACATTACCCATCACCAGGAAATTTAGCTACCTCTGCATCTGTCAACCCCTATATTTCACATTTATTACCGCTTTTAATTAATCATCTCTTGATAGCTAAACACAGCACTATCAACCTCAATGCCAGTTCCCAGCAGGAGTTTCAAGTAAACAGCAAGGCCCTTTGGACTCAGTGGATCTTCCAACCAATATTATAGCCAATTTTCCACTCCTCTCATCCATCTTCCTAATACTGAGGTAAGCCATTTATCTCCAAGGTAATATATTTTAACAGCAGACAAGTGCTACCTTTATTTTCAGCATGAAAGGAACCCTGGGGTGGTATAAATATTTATATGCTTATAGGAACGAAACAGCTGGAAGTCCTTGCTTAGCGGGCCTCAACTTGTGAGTTACACTTTGCTTGAGCAGGAATATGACCCCCTGAATTAGCACAGAGGCAGAAGGAAGCAAAAGTACCTATGGCAGTGTTGAAAACAGCCACAGTGGCCTGGCTTCCTTATGGGAGACATCAGGTTTCTGGGTTATTTGCAATTGGCAAGGAAGAACCCAATCTCTGGCCAAAGCAGCTGGTAACTTTGGTATCAGGGATATTTCTGTGTTCCTTGAATTCCTGAGTTTGGCCTTTTAATTAATTAAAAGAGGATCCAGCACCCAGAATGTACTGCCTCCTCTCTTCCTGTGAGAAACCTCCACTGCTAGAAATAGCATTTAAAAGCTGTTCTACTTTCCAACAGCTTCCTAACAGAAAAAAAATAGTATGCTCTGCAACAGACACTACATTCAGAAGTCTGATCCACTGAAAAGAAAATCTATTTTCATGTAATTTCTCCAGGACAGGACAACTGTGCAAAGATTTATTTCTTTATCCATGTTACCACTACTGAAATGCCTGCTAGGTTGGAACATCCCTAACCAGCAATGCAAACTACGCACTTCCCAATGACAGAACTTTTGTCCAACGCCTCTTCACCTACTTTTAAAAAAAGGGAATCAGACACAGAGCTACGCCAGCCAGTACCAGATCCAGAGAGACTCACACACTGCTGGTTTCAGTGGGTAAAAAAGTAATACAGCAACTAAGAAGATAACCTATAAGACATCTATAAACTTAATGGAGCATGGAAAATCCAGTGCACAGACAGATTTTCCTGCTGCCAACCAACCAAGCAAAGGCAAAGAGAATCTTCTTTGGGCAACACGCAACAACGCAAACTTTACCCAGGCTATCTGCTTCAAAATCACATTAACTAACAAAATAATTGTCTCCTTTAGAAGTCATGGAGGGCAGGAACATTTTGTTTTCATAGCATAATTTGGTAAAACTGACTCAACACAATCAGATAATGTCAATCACTTCTGCCTCTATGTCTTTTGATGCTGGTGCCAGGTCATGCCCTTGAGAAGTACGGGAAAAGGAGTATATAGAGAATTCCCAGGGCTGTTTGTGTTCTGAAGAGGAGACTGCTCCTCTCAAAGAATCTAAGGAGCCTTCCTGTGCACATGGGAATATAACCATGTAAGCAGTGTGAAGTGGGAAGTCAGGAAGTGGGCTCAGAAGAACAAGTGTAGAGAAGCTTCCACTGCCATGCAGGGAAAGTGCTCAAATTGGTGACAGAGTGGGACAAAAGCCACAAAATAGCAAGATTCTAATTTCCAAAGACCGCTTGTTTTGCTGGGCAAGTGTCTTTTTGCTTGGCTGTTATAATTTCTCTGGTGCATATTAGTCATGCAAAAGAAGAATTACAAGGACATGAAAAAGACAGAAAAGTCAAGTCCAAAAACTGAGAAACACTGAGTGGTATTCTTTGTATTATTTAACGTAGTTCCTTTGAATAAAATTTTTTTTTTATTTTTTTTTTTTAATGAGTCCCGCTCCATCCCTACACCTCTGCCTTTTCAGCATATGTTAAGGCTTCACTTTGAGACTGGGTCCAAGCTAAAACAAAAGCACTTTTTCTGTTGGGATCCTGCTGTATGCATTGCAAAGGCTGGAAGGACCTGAGGTCCCCAAACACGCCCACTGAGAACTAGGTTGGACACACCAAAAGTGACAGAGTTAAATCTTTGTCCTGGCTCATTACATCCTATAAGCACATTCTGATTATAACAGCCAGGAGCTGCAGCTGTACAGAAAACCCTGTGCAGCTCAGGCTTTGCATGCTCAGAGCTTACAGAGCCTTCAAACCAGAAAAGCTCCAAAAACTCTTTACAGAGCTTGTACAAGCTGTGTTTTTTGGCCTCTAACTAGGGTCAAATTTGGGCAAATACTTATGAAGATGGCAAAAAAACCCCAAAGACTCTTCCCCAAAGGGATTTCAGATGCCGCTTCAGAAGAATAAGGGCATAAGAGCTTTTCAGAGAACTACTGCCAATTTTTTTATTTTTTTTTTAACATAGCAAAACAGTATTTACCCCCAACTTCACTCTTAGCTGCTTCTGAACCATGCTGGCTGCATTTTTCATATACAATTCCATAGGCTGAGGTGGACACCTTTCAGAATAAAAAGATAAGATGCCATAACTCCTAGAAGCAACGGATAATGAAGTCTTAACAATGTGAGACATTTGCCAATGTTAGTAATAGACAATGAGGATAGTCCTGGTGGTTATAAAATAAAAACACATTTATGCTGCAAACATAAAAGAAAGTGAAAAAAACCCAAAAAACACAAAGAAACACATTCTATTAACAGCTCTTTCTATAAGATAAGCTTTCAGACAGCTTCTATCAAGACTAAAGATGATCACCTTTTCACACTTCATTGTGCTTTTCCCTGGAATCTGTTATTGTGAAAACTGAAAATTAGATCTAAAGTCACCAAACATGTACAAAAATTATTCTTTGCAGACTATTCCTCTTCATCTGAAAGAAAATGGAAGTGAACAGACCACAATTAGCATGAAGGTGGATGAAAATATCTCTGATCTCTGTGGATAATCCATCTCAGAATATGTTACTGCATTTCACAGAGTTTCAAGAGAGATCAAAATCTGTATTAAGATGTTTGATTCACTTTCAACTTCAACAGGAGAAAAGCTTTCAAAGTCACCAGCCCAGTTTAACCCCACCATGTAAGGAGGAGGACAATATTTTTTCTGCAGTGGTTACCCTCTTTATTTTAGAAAGATGAAAATAAAAAATAGTTACTACTCTACCTCAATTTAAAATATCAAAACATGAATTGTTTTCAATGGGACTGCCTGTTTTGTAGTTGCAAGAACAACACTTTTTCCAAATTTCAAGGGAAAAATTAGCTTACAGGACTGCAGGACCATCAACAGCAGTTTATCATATGGCAAATTTTAAGTAGTAAAAAAAATGTTACATAAGGTTGGGTTATTTTATTTCACTATAAAATACAGCTCATAGGATATACATATTGCATTTTATTATTTTTTCAGATGTCATAATTTTTTCCCCAGTTCTCTGTACTTTAATATTTTTGTTTTCCTCTGCAGTTGTTAAATCCTTTCATAAACCTGGGCTAATCACAGTATGCTGGTAGAAATCAACAAATGACATTAAAATGCCTCACACAGTGATTTTGTTTTAGCTCTCAGTGACTTCTGACCAGTCCTTAAAACCATAAAACACTCTTAATTTTTGACAACCACCTCCCTTCAGGAAAAAGCACCCAGGCATTTTACTAAAACTTCTCAGTGGTCTCACACTCAGCTATCATTCGCACAGATGCAGAACAACAACATTCGGCTCAACACAACATCCTCTGAATTTATCAACTACACAAATGATGATAAAAATGAGCACAAGGCACAACACAGGGGGAAGAAAAAATCAAAATCCTTTGTTGTTGTGTCTGATAATGCACAGAACAAGCCCTTTTAGAAAAACTGCTGGTGCTGTCATTTGCATACTGAGCATCCGCAGCAAAGGCAACGTTAATAGCAAGTTATCCTTGTAGAGGGGTCAAAAGGACAGTGCTGGTAAGACAAAGATGACAGACAACAGGCATCAGGGAAAAGATTAATATCCCTACACAGTCATACATCAAGGAACACAATTTTTGCCTGTAATCCCAAAACTGCTGAGAGTAGGATTATTTCTGCTGTCCCTATTACTAAGAAGAAAGAAACCGCTCATGGGAATAAGGCACTGCTAAATGCGAGTCCTTACGTGAGCACAAGGGCTGCAGTTAGGTCCCAGAGGAAAAAAAAGAAAAGTAAAAAAAGCTCAGTTGCATGATATTCCCAAGCAGTGGTCCTACTACAAGTGGGGTGGGGGGCTCATTGCGCAGGCCACCTAAAAATATGAAAAAAGTTTGTGTAGTTAGAGAAAGGCAAAAGAAGTGAAAAAAGAGGAACCTCATGCAGCTTTTCACAGAATCGCAGAATTGTTTATGTTGGAAGAGACCTTTAAGATCAAGTCCAACCGCCAGAAGGTTCACAGTCAAAAAGAAAATAAAGCCCTTAATGTTGTTTGGAAAATAACAGAAGCATAAAATCCACGACTGGAACAGGAATCCTGGTGTACACTTCCCTGTGGCACACTTTGATGGTGCCGTGCTGCAGCACAGCTGCAGGCACAGTGTTTGGTCATGTCATAGGTTCACTGCAAGAAATGCCCTAAATGGACCAAATCAAATTGTCTGTACCCCTGACAGGCCCCCAGTTTCTTCCAAATATATTTAAGGTGAGAACGCTTTAAGGATGGGGCTTTAATGAAAGGAAGCAACACCTCTAACACAGGAAAAAGGGCACACTTTCTAAAATAATATGAAAAAAACCATTACTAGTGTCACAAGCACCGAAGTAATGTTATCATAACCTTAACACTCCCCAACTCTTTGTCAGTTAATGAAAAATGTCTTCTTACAACCAACTGAAGGCTATGCATTTCAGTTTTCCCTTTCTTGGGGCACGCACTCTTCATAGATATTAGTGGGTATGTCTGACAGCCTGACAGAGAGCTGCTGCCTTGGCAAGGACAACTGAGAAGACCTTCTCCCTGCAACTGTACAAAAGCAGAGGGGAGAAAAGAAAGAGGAAGGGAGTGAAGAGAGACAAAAGGTGGGATGATGGTATTAATATTGCTATCATTCTCTTGCAGTTGGCAGACCAGCACTTACTTGAAAAAATAGCCGTATATGGAAGAATTGCAGGCTTAGAGCATCTGTATTTGCAGGAAAACCTGCACCACACCAAGGCAAATTAACATGACTATAAAACAAAAGGGGTAGATGCCAACCATCCCATCCAGTGGCCTTGCAACTTATGTGGAGGGGTCTGGAGCTGCTTGGAAATTTTCCAATGAAACTTTTTCTTTTTACTGAAAAAATATTAATTCACTACAACTGAAACTGTGCCAGAACACATCAGTTTGAACAGAAAGCAGCCAGCCAGGCTTCCCCCACTGCCTGCACATACTGCCCATCCCAGGCTGGCAGGGCTTCTCCATCCTCTGCCGCACAGCAGCTCAACAGGCCTGGAGGTCCAGGTCCCAAGGTAAGTGTCAGGAAAATTCAATTTGTATTTCTGCCCTAAGAGAGTTTTGCAATTGTATTCTTTTCACCAGAATCAGAACTTTTTTTCCTCCCAAGAATGTGACGTTTCTTTCAGCACAAAAACTCAAAGACCAGACACAAGTATCTCCTTGGCAAATAGAATAGAATAGAATAGAATAGAATAGAATAGAATAGAATAGAATAGAATAGAATAGAATAGAATAGAATAGAATAGGAGTATGTAGATTAAACAACAGCTCAATCCTTCAGCTACCTGGGGGAGACACTGGAAGATGCTGGCGCAGTGTCTTCCAGTGATGTCAGTGGCAGTGGTTCAAGCCTTAGCTGCAGTGAAAAGCATGAGAGAAGTGATATAAAAACTGCAGGATTTATGTTTTGGCCAGGAAGGGGGCGAGAAGTGCCAAGGCTCAAGGAGGACTACAGACTTAACCTAGATACCCTAGGACTGATAACACATACTACTATTACCATACGGGTCAGGGGGGAAAAATGGACTGTGTAGGTATACAGAAATTATATCTGAGAATAATCCTAACGTCAAATGGGTGAAATTCTAGAAATTACTGGAATATGAGGGGAAAGAGTTAACAACTTGATTAACATCTAACGGGGCTGGAACTTGACTTCTCTGGCAGCCCCCATACACCTTTCACTCAAGAAAGAAAACTGCAGAATACAGCTCACTAACATTATTTATTAATGTAGATTAATATTCACCTTGGTAAGGACACATGTACAAAGGCTTTACAACCTTTATAATGGAAGCAGTGATAAATAAGGTCTCCTGAAGGAATGGAAGAGAGATGGCAGTAAATATATGACACTGTCAGCCTTATATTGCTCTAATTACCAGGTCTGAACACATACAACTTCTAAGTCAAACAGACAAGACTGATGATGCCTTTCTTAGTCTTTCACTCCAATTTATACTAGGTGTGTAGCAAAATATTATTAAAAAAACTCACTTATCCACTTACTGTCTCTTAGAGAAACCTTTGTCCCTTGACTTATGTCCATAATACCTCTCAATGCTGCCAATGCTATCACTCCAAAAAAAATAAAAATAAAATTAAAATAAAATAAAACAAAATAAAATAGAAAATTTTTAAAAAAAATATGTACACTATTCCCATTATAAGCCACAATTCCAAACTAGGAAGGTTAAAACTTGCCTATTGCTGCTCATTACACTTTTCACTGAAAGGCATATATCTTTTTGTTGAAGTGTTATGCTCACAGAAGGATGCAGCTAATTTTTCACAAAAGAATATTCAGCAAAGGTCAGGAGCTGGTTCTGATCTCCTAAAAGGCTTAAGACAAACTCTAAATTCAAGAAAACTATATAAAACTCAAGCTTATTGTCAAGAACTCCAGAATCAAACTCTTTCAAATGCACTGACATTTAACAGCAAGTGTGAAAAAGCACTGAGTAGAGGAGTGAAAAAAACCAACAATCCAAAGCTAATGTTTAAAATCAAAACAATTTATTTAACTTCTAGACCAACAGCAGTCATCACAAAGTAGAATTTACATCCTGTGGTTGTTTTCAACTAAGTTAGACATAATACAGTGATTTCTTTTGAGGAAAGCCTGAATCACAATGGCTACAATTTTCTTGGGTTCAGATGACAGTTCTAATTCTCTCCAAAATAGTCTGAAATCACCAGCCTTTTTACTAATGCTTTCTAATGGTTCTTTTCTTGTTAATTAATTCATGAATCTAAATCATTCAAACACAGATAAGCCACTAATCAGTCGCAGACTTGATAACAGACCCTAAGTAGACAGAAATGTGTAGAGCATGCAATAAAGCTGCCAAAAAAAAAAAATAAAAAGGAAAAAGGAGTTAGAAGGAAAAATAAAACTCACTCATTGCATCTAATAGCAGGAGATTTGATTCTGCATTTATTACGCAGGATAAAATTCTCACTGATGTCAATAGTCAACTATAGAAATGAGAAAAATCAGGCTGTTTCTATACTGGATGCTTTTTTCTAATGTTACATGCACAGGCGCAAATTAACGGATCTGTTATTTTGGTTTGTTTTGGTACAATGTTCATTGCCCACATTTAGCAAAAGTAAAACATAAAAGAATAAGGGAAGTGGGAAAGAGCAGGTTAACAATCAACTCTTGTTGAGTTGATTTAACCAGCAATAATTAGTTCAGCAGAGGAGGTTATAGCACCCAAGAAATAAATTTTATTGCAGGATAACAACAAGGAAAAAGAAGAAAAGCGTTTTCTTGCTTTCTTGTATGCCTACAAAAAGTAAAATACTATAAAATAATTAATTAAGTTTTCATGTATTGAAGAAAAGCAAAGTGTCAAAACCAATAAAAATTACATAAAAACATATAATGACACCACATTATGAAGCAACATTTTATATTTCTTTATATTTTATGATTTTAAATCATCACAAATTAATTTACTCTTATTTTGTTCCTGATGGAATCATGTGCCTGCTTGTTACCTGCCTACATGCTCTAAATTTATTTCAGTAGGAATGTTGGGAGTCTCCTCTCTGCTTTCCTTAGATAATATGATCATGTCCAACTTTAGAAGGGAGATAAATTAGTTATACCAAGGGCAACTTCAACATTTATTCAAGTGATGGAATGAAAAAAGCGTTGTTACCATGGCAACTGGTAAATCACATTGTATCTGCAATGAGATGCAAGGCGTCTTGAGTAAATACTCATCTGCCTCCTTGTGTGACCTCCTCCACAAGGAACAGTTCCTTTGTGGAGGAACATGTGCAAAACTGTGGCATAGACCAGATTTCACTGTCTCTACTGCAAAAAAGTTGACAGAAGTAATCCAAAGTGTTATTTTTGCATGGGGATATTTAACCAGATCTATCATTACAATAGAAAGAAATACTGGGAAAGAAAAAGACCAAATACTGAATGTTTCGCTGGGATTCACCTCAGCAGAGACCATGAAACCTTACAATGACAGCGTACCTCAAATTCATTTTGTACCCCCTGCATCAGAAGACCATTCCCAACTAGAAAGCACTAGAAAGAAAAGCCTTGCTGCCAGCATGAAGGCTGCCAGACATGCAGCAGCACATCACGCTGCGCTGGAGCTGTTACCGCCTCCAGCCATCTGCCCCACCCTTCTGAGGGATGTTGCCGCCTCCAAAACAAGGACATCTGATCTACCCTTAGCCAGGCTGCTGCATGTTTTGCCGGGCTCTGATATTATCAGCACCTAACGTACCAGCTCTGCCTGAGAGGGCCTCTCCTGCTCCCCACGATAGGGGATAACTGTCTCCAGAACAACCTCTCAAACCATATGGCTCTACTGACAGTCCCATCCATAAAGTCTCAGCCCATAAACCAGTCACTGGGCTTCCACTGTACTTTCCTGCTGCCCATTTCTAGCTCTTCTTAAGCCACTATCATGCCTACATAAGGTTCCTTCTCTATTCCATTAAATTCACCACAAGGAGCAGCACTGACACCCGGTTCCCAAATAATCTGCCTTAGGTCGTCCCCCTTTTTCCTCCCTCAAAATATCTCCTCCTTGCTGACCTCCTGAGCAAGCTGGTGTTACCTGTAGGGAGAGAGTAATGCACCATGATGCCACTTATCATCTTCTGACATTATTCTGTATGCCCAGCAATTTCTTCAGCCAACAAAGGCTTCACTGAAGGCTGCAATTGTCCACTGACACACATCTTCTGATCCCAGTCTTTTCCTCTCATCACATCCCATTACTTTTGGACTGCATAGTACAGACGACTTAGACACTGCCAACACCTATTATGCCACCCAAGAGATATTGAAACTCTCACGTATCTCTGATCCTGGCTTCCCTTCCCCCATTTCTAGCTTTGATTATCTCCTGACCATCATAGCTTTAAACAATTCATATTCTACAGCTACATCTTTTTCATGTATAACCTCAAGATCTCATCTAACCAACTTCTTTCTCCTTACTCAGGAAATTATTTTTTGTCATATAGCTCATAAATTCACCTTCTCTTGTAAGTCCTGCCAGAAGTGACTTCTTAAACCTGTTTACTTTGCCATTGCTGGGCTCCTCCTTCCCACATGATTGGCCATTTGCTATTTGACCTAAACTTTGATAGATAAGAAGATGCTATGGGTGAAGAAGACACACTTTGGAATTCACCACCTATCAGAGCATTTGAGTAACAGAAAGATAAAATGAGATGTGTGAAAAAATGACCAGGTCTTAACTCCCTAATAGAACCCTGTGGAGAGGGTTACAATATCCAGCTACTCCAGGGAAATAACTAATGATCTTTTCTTCAGTTCAGTCATGTTTCAAGAAGCAATTGCATGAGTTACTAAGTGCTTGAGACTGCCTCAGTAATTGCAATGATTTATTTTATGCATCATCATAACTACACCACTAGGTCAGGAGGACATGTGCCTTATGGATGCCTTGAATTTTAACACGGGCATTGGAGGCAATCAGAAACACAGAGACCACAATGGGGGGAGGGGATGTAGGAGAAAGACAAAGTCTTTAAAATGCTATCTAAAACATTAGGTTTCTCTTATATTTTTAATATTATTAATTATATTTTCAGATGATCCTAAGCAGAAGTTGCTTACATTTTCTTCTGCTCCCCTAAAATGCCAGTGATCACGATCTAATGTTCCCGAGATTTGTTAGGATTTTTCTTCCACTGTAAGTAATGAATGTGCAGTTTACAGTGTAACTATCCACGCAGTAAAGACAAAAAAAATGAAAACACAAACCTGTTGTCTCTGTCTTATACCTCTATTTATTCCAGGTGAAAGACTCCCTGCACAAAGCAAGTTTCTTTATCTACCATGAGTCTATACTGGTGCATTGGCTGCCTGCTAACAAACAGCAAAGAGGGGGATGAGACTTGGGCTCGTGAGCATTTGCTTGACATGAGAAGTACAATCTCTACACACAGCTACTCACCTGACCTACCAAAATCATGCTGCACCAAGGATACTTTGTGAGGACACTCATCCATGGTGCAGGAGGCTCTGTCTGTGCAGCAACAGAAGGGATTTGTTAGCAGCTTCCTGGGCATCCCCATCCTCCTGACATTACTTAAACTTCTTTCTGCAGTCACTTTTCCTTTTAGCTATGTAAGGGTTCACTGGCACAGAAGGACATTTTTAGGATAAGTTAAAGTGCTGTCATCACCAAAACTTTCAGGCTATTTGAAGGTCTTGAAGGCAATTTCTCTCCACCCCCATAAACTTCAAACTGTTCCCCTATGATAACTCAAGAAAAAGCACTGCTAACCTTCAGCAGTCTTTTTCCAATTACTGTGTTTCAAGGTTAGCAGTGTAGAAACACTAAACCAACCCAGTTTTCAAGGTCAAAATAAAAAATGTAGCAATGATATTCCTCAGTAACTTTCATTCATTTGGTATTCAGGACGCATTCTTTCTGAATATCAAATCACAAAATCATTGCCAATTCATCAGATTTTAAGCTTTAGCTTATTAAACATTGGACTATGCTAAAAATAAAATGCAGGTTTTTATTTGATCTCATTAAGATGCTTCTGTACAGCCTGATCTAAGCCTCTAATTATCTGTATCTCTATATTATCTCAATTGTTATTTCAATATAAGCAAATTCATACCAATGCGTTTTAATGGAAAATATTCATATACTAAAAGGTGGTAAAGCATTAGAAGTCAAAAAAGTTTAATGTCAAGATGCTAAAAATGAAAATGTTTCTCTACATTGTGTCTGCCAGGAAAGTAAGAGCTCACACGACATTTGGCAGTGATTTCCCATGATGAAGCAACTCTTTGGTGCTCTCATTTTCATAAAAGCCCTAGTCTATTTGGAGGTAGCTCCTAGCTCCTTGCCCTTAACAAGGCAATACAAATAAAGTTCATTAAAAATATTTTCTAAGGTAGGAAAGTGAAGAAGTTTTGCTGCAGCAAGCACTTAACCTGTGCATGGAAAAAAAAAAAAAGTAAAGTAATTGGAACAAATTATTTCTTAAAAAAGCAAAGGTGATATGGACATATTGGTATTGCATGTTCTGCTGCATTCACAAAATTGCCCAAATGAAAATCTCTGGAATGGGATGTATCATTAGACCTTAACCAATAGGATTTTTCTCAAGCAATCTGGGCATCCAACCATTTGACGCAGATCTTTTCCATGCACGAGAGCAATGGAATACCGGAAACTGCAGCACTAATGAATTACAAGGAAGATTGCAAATGCCTATGATTTTGTAGGTAATTTTGACAATAAAATGGTCAAGAAATTTTTACTGCTTTTTGATACTTCTGTTGAAATGCTGAATCTTCATTTCTTCTTACAGAAGGTAAGACATTAATTTCTACCATAATTAAATTAGTAAACTATTTATTTTACTGTTTCTACTCTTAGGGGATCCTTAATACATATTGAATATCAGACAGATTAAAAACTAACAGCATTTTAAAACAACAGCTATATGCATGATTTACTGTGTATCTTTTGTCTAATGCAAATATTTACTATTTATATGTCACTGCAATGAGAACAGTATGTGTCAGTTGGTTAAGCAGTAAAAATATTAGAATTGGAGAGCATCGCTACAGCAGCTGCAAAGGAAAATGGTGTGGCGAAACTGTAGCCTTTTTCCCCACATAGCACAAAACTAAGTTTTGTTCCAGGGAGGAGACAGCCATAACTGCACATATGTGGGTCTGTGTGACAGCTGAGGGTGGGAGGGTGAGAACAGACGAGTTACAGGGAGCATACGGCCACCCAGTGCAAGAGCAGAGCAGCTCTTCTCTACAGAGCCCACACAAACCAGCACACATACCCACAGCTCTGCTGTAAAATTGGAACACGTTCCTCCAGTTCCCGCACACATTCCTATAAGGAAGTGCCTAAAATGAAGTAAGAGAGGCAGATCTTGAGGGGTTCCTAAAAATGAAAGCTACAGCTGATGCTCTAAAAAAAAATAATTTATAAGGGCCATTTTTAGGAAAGTACCTGATCTGAGTATCCCACGTTAAAAATCTGCCACCTGAAGGAACTTGCAGATGATTCAGGTGTTCAGACTTAAAAAGGGAACTGCTTCAAGCTATCTATAGTATCACTCAGCCACCCAGTGCACTCTAACTACTCAAACACCCCTTCTGATAACCAAGACTCAGGCTTTAATCTGAAGAACTGAAAAGGAGGTTGAAACTTTTCAGAATCTGCTAGACGAAAATCTGATGCAATATGAAAAAGAGGAAGAGGTGAGGAGTCTCAGAACAGATGGGTCACCAGGAGAAAGCAGCTTCTTTATGTTAACAACTGAGACTTGTGTGTAAATGACTGGTTCGTTCTTCAGTGTGAAAAAGGGTTCCATAAGCAGTCTTTGTAAGTGATCATCTTTGCTTTCAGCAAGGTATGCAGCCTGTTTCATGAATAAATATGTACAGCACATGCACACATTGGCAAGTGTCTCTGCAGAAGGAGAAGCAGGGGACCATGAGCATTGCAAATTCCTTGGTGGAGAAGGATTCTGCCATGTCCTTGGTGAAACCCTCAGAAAGGTCCCAGATGCAGGAGGTCATCACTTGCAATGTGCAGGATTTGATAGCTTCCCACCGCAGCATTAGGCACTGCTCAAACTCTGCTGGAAAAATCTTGCAATGCCAATGATAAAGCAGGTAGGAAAATCTTCCACCCAAGGTTAATTTACTTCTTCCATCTCTGTCTGAACTAGGAGTAAAGAACTCACTGCAAATAAAGTTCTGCTTAGAAGCCACATGCTTCTTTTATGTAAGTTCATCAAAATCCAAGAAACCAAAAAGAAATCAATATAGCCCAACGATTAGCTCGATACAGGTATTGCACAGAGACTGACAGATTATTTAAACAGACTGAATTAATGTGTGGATTCCACTGAAAAGATTCAGGTTTCTCACCTGAGGAGACAAAGCCAGAGTGTTGGTACACTTTCCAGGTATTTGCCATTCACACAAGGAAGCCCAGGCCTCAATGTATTTGTGTTTTAGCTCAAAGCCTGAACAACCAGGCTTTGCATATGAGAACTGAAACTCTGGCCATTTCAGTCAGCTCTGATTAGTGTCTTCTGACCCTGACCACATCAAGTCTCTATTAACTTGCTATATATGGCCAAACAGCATATATTACAAACAGTAGATCGATTTAACAGTCATATTTGTATTCACACATATGTTTTAAAGCTTTCTGTGGTGAATAATCCCCTACTTGCAATA
Organism: Pardalotus punctatus; assembly: GCA_013400915.1. Taxonomy (NCBI): domain Eukaryota; kingdom Metazoa; phylum Chordata; class Aves; order Passeriformes; family Pardalotidae; genus Pardalotus; species Pardalotus punctatus. The sequence goes on along the minus strand of VZTX01022501.1, from coordinate 275,851 downwards.
TCAAAAGTATTTTGTAAAAAGGCCCAAACTGATGTGGTATTCATTGAATATATATTAGCACCTCTAAAACCAAAAGAGACACTGTGACATTACAACCAAACCAAAGAGGTGATGCACATTTGCATTCTGTGCTTATCTCCTACTCTGCCAAAAAGAGCAGGTTTTTCTTTGCTCCTCCCAGCACTGGACTAAGCAGGAATGCTGCTCCTGATACAACACACACAGGTCTGCTTCCCTCACCTCCCAGGGAAAACAGAGATGAAATAAGGGACGGTGCTCTGAGTCTAGCCACTCCAAGTGAGCAAGAAGCATCAGCCAGGCTGGCAGGGGACAGAGCTGACGCAGAGCAGCCAAAAAAAGGCATGTGAGTTGTAGGCCCTTCCCTTTATCAACCAGGGCTGTATAGCTCAGCACCACCCCCCGTTCAGGGCTTACCCTTGCTCAGAGCCTGGAAATCCATCTCAGATTTGATCTTCAGCAAGCTGTTAGAGGAATTACCAGCTACTATTCATGCTCTTCCTGAGTTAGGTCATCCTATTATTTTCCCAGTCATCAAAAGAGCCTAAAGCACTTTTTCCTGCAACCATCAACTGCTGCTGCTCCCACACGTCAGAGCCTTCCCCGCTCAGATGCTCACGTTCCAGGCAGTGACAAAAGGAGCTGGGAACTGCCTGCCACACGGTATCAGAAAATATATTCGAGGAAGGCCGCAAGGTCATTGCTAATTTCAAACCCTGTTTCATGTTTCCACATGAAACACCTAATTAAAACTTTTCACTGGGTAGTTAAAACGAAATCTCTGCATATGCACTTGAGACCTCATTTTCATGCTCTGTGAATTAGAATACAGGAGGTGCTGCACACAGCAGTAGGAACACTAATCGAGGAAGGAGAGGGGAATACCTGCTTTGATTTAGTGGAAGATAGTCAGCAAAAATACCACTAACCGCCTGGGTTTTCATTCCTTTGCTCTTTGAGCTGCCATACAGAACCAAGAAAAATGGATGCAAGTGGTGTATTAACTGCTCCCAAATCAGTGTTCTCCACAGGTGGCCATGTGTCAAGCACATCCTGCAAAATGCCACCAGCTTCCACGGCTACAGTGTGACAAAGACATTAGACCCTACAGGCAATACTCTGCTCTCACTAAAAAAAAAGCCCTATTAACATCAGCAGGGGCTGAATTAAACTTTAACATGGAGGCACAGTGAGTGACAGAACAGCCATAGCAAAAGGACAGGTTTTGGGGAGATTTTAGGGAGGTTTCACGATTAAAATAAATAATAAATAACTCCTGAGGAAAAAAAAAAACTTAACTTCAATGACATTGAACATTCTTTCTGAACTTATTCAGGAGGATAGAAAGAAAAAGAGAAGGAAAAGAAAGAGAAAAAGATACTGAAGCCCAGAATCCTTTTTACATGACTGATCTCTGGGCAGACTACCAAATCTCAGACACTTTCCAAAGAGGAAGCTGTGGTAGACAGCCATCAGCTTCTAGATTATCAAAAAGTTTTCCAGTCATCTCGGATACTTCTTTTCAGCCAGGTCCAGACTCTGTTCCAAAATTAGATGTCCTTTACTGGTCCAGTAAAAGTCTGGTAAAACAGTGAATTACTTGAAAGTTCTGCACCACTGAAAAGGCGAATGACAAAATGACTTCTCCTGAAATTCAGAAACTGCTTGAAATTTCTGACCTAAGGCTGCATGGCACAAAGCATTACCAACTTTTCTTTTTAATCTTCCTGAATTTAGGTAACAAATTCCCTAACTTGACAGAGAGATCCAGACACCTTTGTTATTCAGAGTTCCCATGACAAGAGTAAAAGTAAATTTACAGAAGTAGATACATCTGCTGTATTATCAGCATAACTGGGAATTTATTGATGTCATAAATCAGGAAAATGGAGAAAAGAACATTCAGAATGTCACCAAATATATTTATCACACAGAGAGGGGGACAATTTAGTATCAGAAAACAAAAGAGCAGGTGGTCTGAATTCATAAACTGGTAATTTCTACTTCTCTAAAGAGAGAGTATTACAAAATTAATTCTGTGTAAGTCTTTGGATTGTCTAAGAAATATAAGCAGTTTAGTGGCTCAAAATCTGGTGAGAAACACAGAAGCAGAGGACACTGACAGCCTGCAGATTGCAGCTGTCACAGAGTTTCTCTGCTTCTTCACGTGGATAAATGCAGCGAGGGCAGGACCAAGTAACCATGCTTTCAGTCTTGGTACCAACAGAACGGTGTAGTCCCACCGCCCATGAAAAACAACACTCCTGCCCTCTCCCTGCTCCTGGATGTTGACACCCTGCTCATCATTCACTCCCTTCTTTGTGCATGTGTGCCTTCATGAAGCCACTCGATGAACCACAGGATGTGGATTAAAATAATGCCAACCAAAAGGACATTTCATTTGACCCAGTTCAGTTTCTGGATTGGGTAAGTCACAAGGCTTTGGGAAGTTAAGGAGAATGACAGAGTTTCACCAGGAGCAGCAAAGCAGCTCTCCCCAGCACAGGTCATCCCTGACACCATATCTTATTCTCACTCCATATCCATGTCCCCATAATACGAGGGGAACCAATCCAGTTGGAAAATAACACAAGAAATGTGCATTTATTTTATTTTTCAGCTTCATTATTCCCTGTGTCTCTTCACAAAGCAGCACTCCACGGGCCAGCCCAGGGCTGGGGAAAAGTGTTTGGGGCACTACAGCCCTTGAAGTGATGCCTAAGGACCCAGAGGCTGCATAGTGACTGTAACTGCTTGGCCTTGCCTCAGCTATGCCCAGAATTTTAAGAAAAGTTCCCCCTGCTGTCAAGAGTTCAACCCACTTCCAGCTTTCTTGGGATCCCTGAACCACCTCTCAAGGATCCCAAAGGAATTCCTCAACATTCATTAACCACTGGAGGTTTTATGGTACTCTTCAAGGTCCCACATGTTCAAGACCTCATTTTATACCTGGGTAAACAAAGGTTCAGAAAAGTGACAAGATTTGAAGAAGGTTATTAAATAACCAATGGCATAAAAAAAAAATAATTTAAAGTTCTGGCTCCCAGGTTTTAGTCTGCTAAAACTCACGTGCCCTTTTTACCCCTTTGAGCACAGGACCTAAGTTATTGTCCCACACAAGAATGAGTCACCGTTCCACTCTAAACAAAGCCCAGCATGCAAAATGTGTAAGTGGAACTTCCACCTATACAAAGTAGTATAATGTCACAGAATAAATCAAAGAGGAAAAAATTAGGCTTTCTTTTCTTTTAAACACTAGGATGAGCATCTGGAGGAAAGAAAGTATTGTGGGAATATGTAACTTGATTCAAAGGAAAATAGTGAAGTTTCCACTTGATGCATTCCTATACTGTACTCAGAACATATCAATGGAGCACAAGCATGACTCAAGTGCTTTTTTTACAAAGAGAAGGATCACATAATTTCACTATTATTTTGCACTGCTGGCAAGAGGACATTCTCCTCCAAAACTCTGGCCACATTAAATAGACTCAACAAAAGGAATAGTTAGTCCTCTTAAAAGTACATAGCAAACAAAAATAGTTTTATTATTATTTTTAAAGTTCTGCAAAAGACTGGAACAAGGCTTTTCCTAGCATGCAAATGGTCCCAGTCCTACATCTGAGCAGGAGGATCCTTTATCTCTGGCAAACTAACTTTTCCCATTTCAAAAAGATGCCTGTGCCTGTTCCATACTATAAAAAAAAAAAAAAAAAAAAAAAAAAAAAAAAACAAAAAAGCCTAGGACCTACAGAAGGCTGTTCTTCTCAGAAGATAAAGAGGCTGGCTTGTGAAGAACAGGTGATCACCTGGGGCTACGCATTCCTTCCAGTAGATGAAAAATCAACCATCTGGAATAGGACATTCTCTCCAGAACATGACAGAACTAGATTCAAGTCCCTGTTCCCCCTGATTCAGACCAGGGACTTGAACTTCAGGTTACCTCCACAGCAAATATGTACCTAACACTTAATTGCTCACTCTTATTCAACAAGCAGTTATAAACTGACAACCACATTGATAGATTCATTTTTTTCTTGGCTTGTAACTGAAGACTAAATAAAAATTGCAAATTCTCATCTTACCCTGGTACAGGTCTCTGCTAATGCTGGCAGATCTAAGAGGCATAAAGAGAAACAGAAGACTCCTGTGCTGACATGCTAAATCCATTCTGTTTAAATTACTTTAGACATCTAAACCACCTCATAGCTGTTCAAGCCATGAAAGTTTTTGCAAAACTGTGATCCACAGCTCTGCAAGAGAGGCAGAACAGCTGCCAGGAGTAAAAAGCAGTAAACCTGCTCCTGAGTGACCCAATAGATATGCCCCAGACAGAGCAGATACAACAAAAGTGATGATGTTTTTAGAAAGCATGCACAGATTTGTCACTGACTGTATTCAGCCATCATTTGATGTCAATGTTTTAAAGAATATTTTTGCATCAGAGCCCTAATTGCTGACCATCAATCCTACAGTACATCACCACAATGCCACAGCTTTGTCAAGCTAACAAAAACTGCAGCTCTGGACATGTCCTGACATTAATTCTTATCTCCTGCAAGCACCCAGCTGGACACCCTAAAAATACCCCTGGTGTGTCATGGCTGGAATTTCCTTAAGAAATTCCTTGGTCATGAGTAATCTATACAGCCCGAGGCTCTAAATCGTTAATCTTCTGTTGTAAGCCTTTTAACAGCTTCAGCTCAACCACTAACCTGCTTCAATGAGCAAATCATCTGTTTTCCTAATGAGACCACTGATTACAAAAGTTAGTACCCAGTAAATTAACAGAACTGCTCTTCAGTATCTGTTGTCCTTCTGAAAACATACCTGCCTCATATAATATGTCTCTTTCATCTTGAATTAACTCACAGAATCAATACACTCAAGATGTATATACTTATATACTTTTAAACAGTATGTAAGTCTAATTAATATATGCATTAATCTGTAAAGGGATTACAGGGTGGATTTAGGAAATGTTCCCCTTCCTATTGATGCAGGGAAGTACTGGAAGAGCCTCCGTTGAAAATTATTGCCAGTTTGTGAACATCTTATTCAGTTGATCTGACTACAAAAATTATACTATAATCTAAAGAATATTCTCCCCATTTGCTGAGGTGAAAAGCACTTTTACAACTTTACTAAGACAATGACACTATAAACAGATGTGATTTTCTTAATGAGTGCAACACTTCATTGAAATAATAACTGAAAGTACTATACAACACGTTTTCACATCTATTATAAAGGCATGATTTAATTGAGTTGTAGTTGACTAAAAGGAATTTAAAAAACTGTGGTTTAGTGTATGTCTTGAATGCATCCCAAATGTATGCTGGAGGAAAAAAAGCTATGATAAATTACTTCAAATGGCTTTATATACACAGCTTGCTTTCTGTATTATAATTAATGTTAATAATAAGCAAACCTCTCCAAAAAGCAGGCTCGCTCTGTAGCTGAATATTTCAATACAGATTCTTCATCTATTTTCTGTCAAAGCAATTTTTTAAAGGAAATGAAGTATTTAAATTACATAAGAATACAAATATCCAGTTTCACATTTCCCTAGGCTTATGTGTATGATCCGCATGCAATGATAAAATTAGAACTGCAAGTTTGCGTAGTTTACTCTACCTCACATTTGATACTAAAACAATTTCTATGTATTTTAGACAATCATTTAATTTTATTTATTTGTCAGTACATTGTAGGAATGCAAAAGCACAGAGAAGAAGCTTATCTGCCCATTTAGAAGCTTATTTAGTATTATTTACTTACTATTTATTAGCAAAGCTGAAGTTTTAGGAAACCTAACACATACAGTAGGTTCAGTGCCTTAATTAAGCACCTTATTTTTACACATTAGCAAGTTGAAGTGGGAAAAAAATCACTGTAATTTAGTTTTTGTTTTTCTCTACAAGTCTGTGAGCACCATTACAGTTAGAGCACTCTGCAAACACTATATTCACCAGAGAAGAAGCTGGCACTCTGTGCTACTGAGGAACACCAGTTCCAACATACCCATCTAAACTGGTCACTGTGAGATTCCAGTGTGAAAATCAATTAAGCAGCTCACATATAACAGAGACTAAGTAAAGAACTTTTTTAATTAGGAGAATTTCTCATAATTTTTTTCATTCAGACCATAAATGTGAAAAGAAATTATAGCATACCAGAAAACTGAAGAAAAAAAAAGCAGTACAGACTTTCTGATTTCATACAAATCATCTTATAGATAGATAGAGATATATATATCCAAATTTTACACCCTCCAGAACACAGACAGACTAAAGGAATCCCTTCTCCAACCCACTATAGTTCCAAACCAAGCTTTCCTCCAGCTGTCACATATTTTCCCTCTTCCAGACCATCTGCTTTTTCTGAGAAAAAATAATCATATTTCATCCCCTCAACTAGCAACCCAAACCAATCCATGCTTCACCTGTTCGTTGTGGACCACAGACCTCCAACACCACACCTTAAAGGTCACCTTTAAGTCCTTTATCTACCCAAAAACCTCTTGTGCATCCACATGTCATCTATCTTCTCAGAGTGAGTCATTAACTTCTGTCCTCAAACACAGATGAAGATGTTGACTATTTATTTGGATGACAGGAGAGTTTACCAGTCCTCTAGTAATCCATCCAGTCTAGTTCCCTATCACACTCTGCACCTCATTCACTGTACAGGAAAGAGTTATTGGGGTAGTCAGTACCAAATTGTTCAATTAGGCTGAGAACACTTTCTTCTTCACAGGAAAGTACAAGGATCATCAAAGCCCAATTATACTACATTTATATTTGTTGTAAATGCTGGAAATCCATATACTAATCTGAAGAGACCTGCTTTAGAAACACAGTGGGTGACACCAGAGGAGCCACAACTCCATTTCCCACCACACACCTAGGACTAGGCACAGGTTTTTGGGGTTCGGGTTTTGGGGTTTTTTCATATTCCTAGAGGAGAACTTTGTTTCAGGCAAAATTTCCCATTGGCAATCTTGGACAGAGCAGCTTTACTTCCAGGCAGATTATAAATCTCCCAGCTTTTAACAGTGACACTGGCCCGGGCTGACAGAAACACAGAGCCCTACAAGCCAGCAGCATTTCTGCTTCGAGCTGTGCTGCCAGGAGGCCAGCCCGGATAGCAGGCTCTCCAAGGGCAGGGAGAACAGCCTGGCAGGGTGTTCAGGCGCCTCATTTACAGACTGCATGCCATTCCTTTGAGGAAGGCAGATCATCCAAGAAAGCCCAGTTTGGGGTCCCCAGGAGGGAAAGCTGGTGAAAGCTTTAGTGCAGGGATACTTGCTAAGAAATGAGGGTCCTGTGGAAATGGCACAGAGCATCTCCATTTTACTGCTGCACTGAGTACCCACCACCCTGTGTTACTATAAAAGCAGTGTAAAATAAGCTACACTTTTAAAAATATTCAAAAAAAGAAAGATGGGCACATTACACATAATAAGGATACCACACCCTGAACATGCTGTTCCTCTAATATTTACAGTAAGCCCAAGGGACTGGGTAGTAAGCAGATGCCAATGAATCTGCCATTGTTTTCATAGCAGCAGGATGAGATGAGAAGGTCTGAAATCCTGGATCCAAGCAGTACTCACTAGAATTAATCCTGCTGCTTTTCTCCTTGGAGAAAAGGGGGGATATCTCCCTGGAGCAATGAACCCTGCCCAACCACTCAAATCCTGTCACCTGCATGTGCATCGGATCAGTTCTCAGACCACACAGGAGGAAGGGAGGGAGAGGAAGGGATGGAAGCTCACAGCTTCCTGAACATATGCAACCCACTGCCCTGCCAATGCCCTGCCCTGGCAATGTGTGCACTTTTTCCAGTGAAAGTTAGTTACCTGAGTCAGCTAAACTGAGAAACTAAAACAAACCTTGCCCATGTTCCATGTGCCTTCTTGGTGACTGTTCCCAATGCAATCAGTAGGCTAGTTGGGGGCTTACCAAACACACCCACGATGAGGACTGTAGGTCTGTCTTAGATTTGGGCATGGGCTGCCTGGACCCACCCTACACCAACCAGAGAAGTGCAGAACAGGGGGAAGAAGCACACCATGATTTATTATAGCCAGCACTAGCTGTAAGACATTCCCCACCCAGAAATAAGGGACACATGAGGAACGACCTGGGTTTCTGCAGTCTCTCAGGCAACATTTCTCTTTGCTGTCACCTCTAAAAGCATATCCTAAAGGTATATCCTTGTCTAAGTGCAATAATTGCTGTGTTATACTGCTCAGGATGGGTATGAGCAAATTGCTTGAGCTCCAGCTAAACTGAAGTCACTCATCTCCTAAATAGCAGCAATTGCTAAGTACCATACTTTTCAAAAGGAGAAGAAAAGCTGAGTGCTTCTTTCCTTTCCATTTTTGGAACTCTACTGTAATCTGTGCAGCTACAGAGCTGCAGCTGATGCCACAGCACCCTTTGCAATGACTAGAGTATGCAGCAAAAATAGCCACCGAATTTTCTGAGTATCAGTCCCAACATTCCCCTCTCATCTATGCCCACATATCTGTAGTCTTGTTTCCAAATATTGAAACACAATAGAAATCTTCTCTGATATAAAATCTTTGCTTAAGCACCTAAACATTTAATTGTGCTTTGTAGACACGGTTTGAAGATACACAGAAATTCTGCCAGATGTCCACTGCTAGCAGGTCAGCTGGGAAATAATTTAAATCTTGGGGAATTAGCCTGGCTAATTGCCCTCCTCCCTTCTGCACACCTATGGATACAATTACACATCTAACTACATCAGACCAGACCCTATACATTGCTGAACAGAACAGCATGAAGCTCTGAAATAAGATTTCATTCTTTTTTCCTTTGTACAGCCTTATTTCAGTAGGAATGAACTTGCAGATGAGCTGAAAAGTATTTCTTTTCTAAAGCACATGTCTTTTTTCTACTGTCCAGTGAGCATAAAATGGAATAAATTACATATACATAATGGCAAGGGACATGAGGACTAGGTGGGACTTTTGTTGTTTCTTTCAGTTATTATCCTCTGCACCTTTAGATGAATATGTAATCAGGATAGAAATCTTTACTAGGAGGACAAAATTAGGAGACATTGTGCTATAAGCAGAGCAGTCAAGTTTCAGTGCATTTTCAATCCAGTTATTAACATCTGAATAAGTGCTTTCAGAAGCATTAAACAGAATGCTGCTTTCTTCAGTGTAACTTTTGATTGAAAACACAATTTAAAAGAAAAAAAAACACTGAAAAGTGCTGAACTCCCTATCCAGACCATTTTTCTTAATTCATGCTGAAAAGTTGCAGCCAATAATTGCATCCAAATATACCTACAGTGAAGTAATTTTAAGATAATTTAAAGTAAGTACTTGAAGCACTCATATGCCTTATACATTATTTAAATACACCGTAAACCCCAACAATTTGGTAAAAAGCATCCTGAAATCATCTGCTATGTCCTATGTGTGTAAGATATTAATAACAGCAACTGATAGTTAATGACAACATAATAATTTAAGTGTGTTGACAATTATTGACCTGAACGCACTTTAGAGAAATGTAAATGCCAGAGGAGAGCAGCTACAGCTCCATGAATAATGTGTGCCCTGGATTCTGACCATCAGCTTTGCTATTTCAGTTTTGTGATCTAAATCTCCCTCCCCTACCAGAAAGAAACAAAAAACCCAGACAAGAAATGTCTTACTTGTTCTGCTTTCTCCAGTGCTTTTCTATCCGCCTGCAAAAACTGGCAGTTCTCTCTCGCCAGCTTTTGGACCAGCTCAATCCGTCCGATGTCATCTCTTCCCTGAAGCTTGCATAAAACTCCTGCCTTAAGGGTGGGAGAAAGAGCAAACAGATACTTAAATCCACAATCCCAGGACATGACACTGCCACAAATTTCAACCTTAAAAGAAATGCATCTGCTTTCTCATATTTGCAGTACTTCAGTGCCACTTGCTGAGCATGAACAAGTCACTGCTTCCCGGGAAACAACTGGAGAGGAACAGAGGCACAACTGAATCTCCAAATGTATCTACTCTGGAGGAAAGCAGGCAGGGCTAACTAAATCAACCGCTCCTCTGAGTGCAACTATCAGATATGCTGTGTTTTATTTGTTCCTGTCAGCCTGTTTCCTGTTACATAAGAGAACAAGAGCAAGAGGTTAAAAACTCATGGGAAAGTTAGCCAGGAACAGCCCTGGAAAAAGAATGAAGTGCAACACAAGGCATTCCTAAAAATAACAGGCTACAACTCCCTCTGCTCCCACTCCAACCATTTTTCACATATGCAAGACTCAAGAGTTAAAAGACAGTTGTGCCACATTTATTTATTCCATAAATAACAAATCTGTATCTCTTGATTTTGTTTAGGGAGGGAAATGATACTTGCTTTAAAAGCTATGTTAGAACTATTTTTTTTGCTAATATTCTGAGTTATTCAAGCCACACTGATATGGTTTTGTCATAACATTCAGCACTGGTTGTTTTCTAAAAATGCCAGATAGATACATATAAAAAGATAGATTCATGCTTGCACACAGGCACAGCAGAGACTCATCACAAAGTTAGCAGATATGGGCTAAATTGCTCCCTGCAAACTCAGTGGCTGATACCACTGTCCATGATCTGGTCATGGATACAGCCTCTGCATAACTGAGACCTGGGGCAATGCTACCACACAGCTTTTATTAGCCCAGATGTTTCCTGATGGGAACAGCATACGCCTTTGGAGGGCCCATCATGTGGCATAGCTATGAGACGGCTATATGACTTCAACGGCAATCTGCAAATAAACATTTTCCCCCCACTTCCTTCACTGTTTTCTTTCTACTGTTCATCTTGAGTTTAAATGAATCACTACCTGCTCCAAATTCACAACGCAGCTTGTGAGTCAGGCCCAAAAACTAGGGATGCCCTGACTGCTAACCCATAGTGCCATGCAGGCTCCAATACTTTGCCCTTGAGAAATTCATGCCCATGACAGATGATGGTGTGAGAGTGCCCACCCAAATCATCCCACAGCCTTCCTCCATGGAAAAGAGAAGTGGGGGTTAAGATTTCTTCAGCTGAAGAAAACAAACCTGCTTTATGAACAAGTGCTTTCATGCTGATGGAAAAACATAGGCTCCACAACCAAGTCCAGAGTCATCCTTACCCAACTCATTGAAAGAAATTTGTACATGCCTATATTCATCCAGACAGGATGAAGACATCTCCTCACTGCATCAGACACTTCTGCTCTGATGAAGTATAGGATTTCAGATATGGCCTGTGCCTTGCATGTCCTGTGCTCCTCCTGTGCCCAGCCTCCTGAGGAACCCAGCTTTCCCACATAAGGAGCCTACACGTTGGTTTAAAGGTCAGAAATCCACAGAGACAATAAGGAATTGCATTGCCTAATCTCAAATTCCTTACATAGTCTATGAGTTTAGTGCCTTATCTTCTAAATCAAGGACACTGCTTTATAAACCATTTCTGACACACTCTTATCCCCTGCAGATCTGCACTAAGACTGATTTTATCAAATGTGCAAGAATATAGTGAACTAGTTGTCCAGACTTGTTTAATCAATAGAGAAAAGAGGCTATTTAGGAAGTGAATTTTTTTATTCACTCTCCAGTAGACACTTAAAAATGGTCAGATCAGTTGTTTCCTAATATTCTCCTTTTTTTCCAGTAATTTTACACAGGGAACCTAAGACTTGGGAGGTCTGATGTCTGTACTTCCAACACTTTGGTGGACATCAAATAAACCAAACTTCTTATTTCATGGCTGCAGGATGCTCCTAGCAGAGTATTACATCAGTGTAATGTAGGCTAAGGACAACTTCAAAGTGTTATCACCTACTAGGACTTTGGGAAGATAAAGACTTGGAGTCTCTCTGGATCTGAGATCTTAGTACTGTGGAGGCACTTTCTGCACCTTCATGTTGTGCTGTCATGCTTTAGGAATGGCAGTCCCCAATTTAGTGCTCCCACAGAGACTAAACAAGGCACCACTTACTCCCTGCCCCACCTCCTGCAGGTAGCTGGAGAGGAGAATTGGAGGTAGGAAAGGTAAAGATTGTGGGTTGGGATAAGAACAATTTACTGAAAACAGCAATGAGATAAGAAACAAACAGTAACAGCAACAATAATAACTACAGAGGGTACAAGGAACAAACAATTCACATGGAAACCCCTCCAGAAGAGACAATACCCAACCACTCCTTCCTGCGTGATATCTTAACCTGGAAGAGACTCCCTTTTCCCCACCCCCAGCAGCGATGTGAGGTGGTACAGAATAACCTCTGGGTCCTGGCTACTGCAAAAACTAATCCTGTCCTAGCCAGAACCAGGACATGTGGGCAGAGAAGGCAGGCTATGACCTACAAGTGGCATAGATGGTTACAAGTCCCTGTTGAACAAACATTTATTGATCTTCAGAGCGTGAAGAAAAGCCCAATGGTTAAAACCACTTATGTTAAGAAGAGGAAGGGGACTTCAGTTTTGGGGTAAGAGTTGGCTTCAGTATGTTCAAGTGGAAGAAATATCCCAGAGAAAGGCAAGGTTTTGAACTCGCTCTCTTTCACCACTTGCCCTGTTCACACAGAGCATGTTGCTGCCTTCCTCATGGATGAACACCCCAGGAGCAGCAATCCCAAAGATGAACCCATTAGCCCTGCCACAAATATGGTCTGTATTCAAACTGGCAATTTCATTGAAGAATCACATTGTCCTGTTTCAAATAACCACCAAGGAGAAATACTACATTTTAAGACATCCCCTCCTCCCCTCACAGTTATTTAACTTAAGGAGTTGCAGAGAACATGAAAAAAAATATTTATTTTGTTGGGTTTCCAGAGGATAAAAAAGTTCTGGGAGGGCTAAGGTATTATTAAATTAATTGTACATGTTTGGCTCCAGGAGTAAAGAATGCACTTGAAATACAAAAGGCTAAACATGTTTTTTTGTAATTAAGAAGAAAACTATGGACACTTCACTTTTAGTTCTGGTTTCTTCACTTATGCTAACTTGTTGTTATCAATTTTTCTGCTAAATACTTGTAAGAAAACATCCAGGTCAATTAAATAACTGATGACAGATTCTAAAAAGTGGTTGGAAAGATGCTGACAGTCTCCAATTACTGGTCATTTTTACTTGTCAATATAAATTTAATTTTCAAGCAATACTTTGAAAGTTGTTAGACAAAAGGGTACTACCATTCATGGCTCAAAATTACAATAATTAAATGTGTTTATGCAATATTTGAAAGGAAATTTTTAAAAGTTTAATGGGAATGAAAGCAAATTATTCTCTACTGAAGCTGGAAAAAGGAAGATGCTGACAACATACTTTCTGTTTCAGCATATCCATTGGAAAATATTCCCTCTGTAGAGGTCATAAATGAACATCCTAGCAATGACACAGAGGTGAATTAACACATTCCTAGGCAGAGAAGATGGGATCTTTTATTTACATAATTTACATTGTTTACAGCATGTTTGCTTTTGAAAATCCCCATGCCAAATTTTTTCCACACTTCTACCACTTTTGTCAACTAACTCAAATGTAAATGAAGCCTCTGTCCCACAGAGCAGTGTTTAGAGGGGGCACCACAGCCTTCAACTCTATTAACAGAAGGATTGTGCTGTTTGGTTTTCTTTCACTGTACCTCTATCTCTTTCTGTGGCTAGTGAAAAAAACATAATTATTACCAGCCTCAACTTTGATCAACCTGAAAACTTAAAACCACATGCCTCAAAGACAGGATCCCTTGCTTTGCTCCAGTCACATGCACCATCCCACTAAAGTGGAAAAAATCATTCACTCCTTTAAAACAAACTGTATTTGGCCTTCATTGGATGTCATTTTTATGGTGCTAACAAACAAATTGAAGCAACCACTGCTTTAATAACACTCCTGCTCTCACCCCAGCAGAGCTCATGAATGTTTTCCTTAACTGTTCATTTAGTAATTGTAGAATTTTAAATGGGTTTCATATTCTTTCAAACTTTAGAAGCTGGTTTCCAGTTGGTTAAAAGCTCAGTGAATCAATATCCCAATAATAAATCTTTATTGTCTTTTATAATTAGTTCAGGTAAACTTATTAGATGGCTACTCAGGAGTTTTGCGCATCCATTGTCTATATCATAAATGGGAACAAACATTTTCAAAAAACTGTAATAACTGCATCAACTAAGTAGAACTGAATATACATTAAATCTTTCCTCTCTACCTTCCCCCCCTCCAAAAAAAAAAAATGCAAGAAAAAAACAGAAAGCCAGATTTTTTCTGCAGTGAGGTCAGTTTTTCCCTCTGGGTCCTTTCTATATGTCTGTAATGCACTCTTGGCTACATGGCTTGTACCCTTTCAGCTAGGCTTGCTCACAGACATCAGTATAAATCCTCTCTTGCACACAACTTTCCAGTTCGGCAAGATGTTAGGGAGAGAAATCAGAGACAGGAACTGCAAGCTAAATATAGAGGAAGGAGAAAAGGTGGCAACTGGTGGGGAACATGGCATTTGCAAGAGGAATAGAAGGAGAAAAAAACAGTCAAGACTGGGAAAAATCAATTTTAAATTAAAAGCAATAATCAGTACCAGTACAATGAGCAATATGTTACACTTGCACAGCTTGAATGCATGAATAGAATGATTGAATGAATTGCAGATTAATCAAAAAAGATTCACAGAATTAAAAAGGGTAAGCAATTCTGCCATAAAATACTCTAAAAGGCAGTTTAGTTTCTTCTGAGCAAGATCAAGAACTGTGCTTTGGTTGTAAATGAGGGCAGTTAGGAGGAAAAAAAAGAAGGCTGTTGCTTGCACTTGAGTGACTAATAAGTATCCCTACTTCATTGCATGTCTACTTACAGTGATTAAAATTCAATCAAAATGTCATATACCCTCGCCTCCTAAAACACATCTCATTTTACTTTCACATCTGGTATATGCTATGTGTATTATCTAAAAGGAGCAGAAAGATAGCTGAAGAATGCTGTCCAATTGCAACATCATGGGATTAATTCCCAGAGTAATCATCAATCTTATTCTAAATAGTCACATAAGATGAGATCCAGCAGACTTTCTCCCTTCTACATGCTCCCTGCACAGAACATCGAGGAAAATCCATTTTCCAGAGCTATTGAAAGCAGTTCTTCAGCTTGTAGATATGAAAACGTTCCCAAGACTCCATTAATCTTACACATTTACCTGTTCATCAGAGGTATTCTTGAGCTCTTCTAGTCCTCTTATTTCTTCACTGTTGTTTCCTTCATTTTGATGAATTGCTAAAATAAGAAAGAGGAATATATTGGAAGAGGAAGGTTTAAATCACAAGAAGCAACAAAGTGGCATGGCCCACATTAGATCAAATAAGATGACCATTCAAGGAAGGTTTAAATTTTAGCAGTCTAGTTAAGTCCTTGAGTGGTTTTGGAGAGATCCCATAAGGTACACCTTATAGGGTTTAGACAAATGCTAAATACAGTATACTTTATTTTTCCCCAGGCAGTAATACCCAGTACTAAATAGTTATAGTCATGCTACTGTTAGTCCTGATAAAATGATGACATTTAAGGAAACTCCACTTTTCCATATATTTTAACAAGATTTCATGACTCATAAGGAATAAAAAAACAGGTCTCATTCTTCTTCCATTATATTGCAGAAGGTCAGTTTAGACTAAACAAAATAAGCAGATTTATCCCTCACCTCAGATTTGGAAAATTCTTTGAGAGCAAAGTGATCTCAATCTTAACAAACACTACCATTAACCACGAAAATCGTCTCCAGAAATAAATGGTAGCAGAAGACGTTTCATTGAAAGTTTTTTGCTGCTGGCACAATAGAAGAAACCAGCAACCTCACTCAATTAACATAACTTAAATCCCATAAAACCAGCAAGTTTTGCTAGACTTTAAAGTTTTGTATCAAACTTGTAATCCCCAGAAGAGTCCAAACCAGAGTCAGCAGTTTATCTATCAAAGAAACAAGTAACCTTTTATGAAAGGACACCTCAGACCATAGCAAACAACTTTATCTATAGGCAGTTTTACTATCTATACCCTAAGCTATCCCTATGCTCTCCTCAGCCCTCAGCCTGAATCTTCAGACATGACCAGGTTACCGTGGCCAGGCTCATACACGTAACGTGAGCTACAAGGTCCAGCTTGGTGAGTCTGCATGGATGCTCTGGTTCTGCTGCAGACAAAAAGAAGCCAAACATTTAGGCAGCATCTAACAACTTAAAAGTAACTTTGAACTGCTCTTGACCTCTAAAATAAATCATACAGATTTATTTTTTCTTATGGTGGGATTGCTGCTTATATTGCTATGCCATATAGGATATAATTTTGTTTCGTCCCCCACAGTTGTGCTATCAAAAAAAAAAGAAAAAAAAAAAGAATAAAAGTAATAAAAATGCAATTATAAAAGGGGAAATAAGTCATTCTGTCAATACAGTTTATTCCATTCAGGGATCTTTTTAAATCCATTATCAACGGAAAACAGAGTTCTGATATAAATCTTCACCAATGGGTTTGCAGACATCACTTTACCAGCAAACCTCTGAAATTCAAGGTGAATACTGCAAACAGAGGGTCAGACTACAGCAGTAACAGACAGCATGTATAATGGGCATTAGATCCCAGCAGCATTTAAAGCTAGGCAAAATCAAAATGCTCTTGGGACATTGTGACATATCTCTGCCCCAGCTTGGAAAAGGAACATAATGTTCGAGAGGGATGGCCTGAAGAGCTATGTGTGGCCCTTGCTTTTCTAGTGCAGGGCAGGGCTGCTGAAGGCAACCTACTCTGTCCAGAGAGGCTGGGGACTGTGCAGTACTTTCCCAGGTAACCCATCTCATCCCAGCCTTCCTCCCCAAGAGCTGCCTCATCCTCTTGCACAGTCCCACACATGCATGACCCTGTTCTGCCCAATGCCACTGTGGGAGACACAGAGCATCAGGACATCTATTAGTTGACCACTAGTCAGAACAACCTGCATAAAACAGGAACGTTGCAATGCTGGAAGGCATTAACAAATACTAAAAATCAGTTGTTTGAGCAATTTCTCAAATTGTTAAGTCCACGTTAGCAGAACATTTCCCCACTTCTCCCTTCAATTTTCTGATTTCTTCTAAAATCAATTTGCTGTAGGCAGTTATGGGCAAAATATCCCCCCAGATTCTGGCTATTAATCACAGCATTTAAAGGAGTGACACCTTGCTAACAACAAGACCACGCGTCCAGGTTTAAGTGATTTACATTGATCCAGCCAGCTTTTCCAACAATCCTGAGCAGATGGGCACTCCACAAACAGCTGTGCCAGGGGAAAAGGTTAGTGCCTGCCAACTGGCTTCTTGTCACAGGCCCCCGTTACAAGTGTCCCCTTCCCTCCCCAGTGCCAGGGCAAACACTCCAGAGCATCTTCAACCAAAGTGAGCAGGCGGACATTGGAGCAGCACCTGTTGCTGACCTGGCTGGGCTGGCAAATTAGCAAGAGGATGGGATGGTATCTGGCCAGGAAGATAATGGCATACACAAAACACCCAGAACTGAGAATAGCAAGATCTCTTACCTGGCATAAAGGTGAAGAGAAAGAGGGTACGTGTCCACAACCCCCACTGAATACAGGTATCCTCATGTGTTGAATAATTTTGAATGATTTTAACATGGGCAATTTTAAATTATGAGAAAATTGCCTCAGTTTAAGTGTATACTAAGTAAATGGCTTTAAAAAAAAAAAAGAAAGAACAAGTTGTTTTTATCAGCAATTCCACAACTCAACTCTAAAAAAACCTGAATAAGTTTATCATCCAAACCCAGCTCTCCTTGGCTTCAATGTTGTTTAGACTGTGTAAGGAATGTAGAAAAGAAGCAGTAAATATTTTCTTAAAGGAAAAAAAAAAAAAAATCCCAGACCTCACACTGACGTTGTTGCAGCTCTCTTGGGAGAGAAGGAGCATTTGGCCTGTTTTTCATGAGATTTCCATCACAAACTTGATTTTTGTGTCCTCCCTGCCTCTTATCCAAACCCATAAGAACCAGCCACAACTGAATCATTTAACTACACCCAGAGAGCAGCACTCAAGGAATCACACCATCTTATACTTTTTTCTTATCACAAGATCACAGTCCCTTGAAGGCTGAAATGGCCACATAGAGAAGCAACACCCCATAATTATATTTTCTTGGTTTCTGTAGGAAAAGGTTACTATAGGTTACCATAAAACAGAAAAGAAAACCAAACCTACTTTTTAAAATATTCCAGTATATTTAGCAATGTATGTTACTGGGGACCACCACATACAAGTAAGAAATTGACTGCAGTATTTCTAGACACAGTGTGCCTCCTAACCCCATAAACAACACAAAGACACCCCTTGAATTGTCCCAGGAACTGCCCTCATGATTTTTTTTTTTTTAGGCAATACAAGTTCTGTTGCAAAATATAAGAATTCAAGGATAATTTCCTACTTACTGGTAGCTGGCCATTTAATTTTTAATAAAAATGTTTTGACATTGCTAATTCAACCATAGGAAATATGAGCGGAAGCTTAGGGTGGGATGGGAAAGCATTTCCCAGGCAAGTGTTGATTCTGCAACTGTACATACAAAAAAAGTTGTGAACTTTGGAGCTGAGCCAAACATTTCCTTCTCCACCAGCAAAAATCCAGCTTCACTCCCTGATACAAATATCCCAGGATATTTCACAAAGCAGCAATAACAAGGGAAAGCAAAGATTGTTTACCCTGATCTGTCTGTATGCATCTATTTAACGTTATGTTTGGGTTCAGGCTTGAGACCAGAGACAGGAAAAAAGTACAAACAAATGTAGAGTGACCAATTCTGTTTTCTACCTGCAGCATTTCTCCTTCTTTGGAGGAAAGGTCACCATGAATGAAAGAAAAATATGTCAAATGATCATTAGCTTGCTAATGAGCAGTTCAAATATGTCCATTGGCAAATTAGTCTAGAGAATTAACAATGTTGATGTTTTATGGTCACTTAAGGATCACAAGGCCCATCATCTGATCTGAGTTCCTTGTACCCCTGCAGACCAGAGCTGAGATTTTGTTAGCAGATTCTTCTGTAAACTAATATTAGTACAGAGAACTCCTGTGGGGGAGAGCCTTGTCCTTTAGTAATTCCATTTCAGATCATTAAATCAGCAGAAAAAAAAAAATGAATAAAGAAATTAGGGTAAATAATTTTGTATCTGCTCAGCAGAATCAGCCATCACACGGAGGTGTGAAAGGAGAGGGAACGTAACCATTGCTCACGCTGGCACCAACCAACAGTGCTCCCCCCTGCTTTTACAGCCATGCCACAAAGTTCCGTGTAGATTTAAGGCATTGGAAGGGATTTGTCTTTCCCAGCAGCATGGAGCACTACACACGTGCTAAAGGGCTCACCTTAGCTAGACAGACTGGCAGCCAGTGAGGATAACAACAGACACCGGCAGCACTACAGACCTTCTCCTGCCTATGGAAGAATCTGCCAAGGTTACCTACAGATTAGTGCCTCCATGATACATTGTTCTGTATGCCACAAACTCGAAGGTAAATTAATTACATTAATTATATTTGATGAGTAAGATTTTTTACAGTCACATAATAATACAAACACATTATTTCATTTTAATACTTAGTCTTGTTCAATACAAAAGAATCATTTGCCCAGCTGAAACTGGAAAGGACAGTTAAAAAAAAAAAATCCACACATAAAGCAACTCCTGGAACCCACAGGGTTGTAATCTTCCCAGAGGCTTTGCTTTATTGTGCTTTCTTCCTTTTCTATAAATGAAATTTCTTCTTTCTACCCCTTCTGGCTGCAAAGATAACCTTCCCAACACAAACCAAGGCACTAGCGTCATTCTGCTGCTGCAGCCAGCAAGACTGGAACAATAACACCAGGAGAGGTGTGAACTTCCTCCCTTTGGCTTAATAGGGTGTTAACTGTGAAAGCTAATTATTTAAATGCTTAAGGACTGCCATCACAGTTAACCGTTTTGCAGCCGAACAACAGGAAAGGACATGTGTCCATCTGTAAGCAACTTGCTCTGGGTGGCACCTACATGGCCATTCCAGGAAGCCAGCTTGGCTCCCCATCACTGCTGGCTGTCCCACAGCCCCTGCACTGACTGTTCCCCCTCTGTGCTACCATAAGGCATTTGGGATTTGGAGACTGGCAAAGGATTAGTTTTTGCTTCTGCACTGCCCTAGGCTGCTCTTAAAGATTGAACCGGCTTAGCTGGCTGCAAACCCTCAGGCATGGCCTCAGCAGCAGCCCCAGCGTGGGGGATCCCAGCTGCACAAACACTGCCAGGCTCACCTGGGACTGCACAGGCTGCATGGGGACTTCATTGTCCCCACAGCTGCTCCAGAGGCGGCTCTGGTCGCCATACAAAGCTCTGTCACCCCTAAGGCTACATCACTTATGTTCTCAGTGATGCTCCTTCATTTCAAATGCAGAGGTTAATTTATTATTTAGTATTGTTCTTTAACCTGCCAACATCCTAGGACATCAAACCACTCTGCCCTTTGTGAGATTTCAGTCTTTTCAGTACTCTGTGATCACAATTCATAAAGGAATCTCTTTTTTCTCGCCAGTAAGTAAAAGGCACCTACGTGCCCTCTACAAGATAGGAGACACATGCCCATGTTGGAAGAGATAAAGAGCCTTCTTCTGAACACAAGAACTTTGTTTATTTGACAAGCCAACAGACTTTCACTGCCTCATCCCTGCTGGATGGTTACAGCCTGTTGTGGGCTTTTTTTGCCCCTGTCAAACCAACAAGACCTCAGGAATCTGCAAGAATGTTCCCTGGGGGAAGGCTCCAGAATTGCCAGCAGCCTGCACCAGTTGATTTATTGTCAGATGCTGAGAAGCTCACAACTTCTAGCACTCTTATATTCCAAATTTTTTAGGAGGCATGTTTTTTTCTCTTCCAGAGTTTTTGGTTCATTTTTTGGTTTGATTTTGTTTTTTTCCAATGGGAGTTGCTGGCATGAAGCTTTTAAGAAAAACCACACCCCCCCTTTTTTTTTTAATTTTTTTTTTAATCCCATAACTAAGCTAATTTCATTGTTTATGAAAACTTTACTGTTATTTTGAACAGTGGAACTTGCGGTATCCCTTGCTGTTCTTTGCGGAGGGTACACAGCAAGCTCTAGAGAGGTTGGTTACTATGGCAGCTCTGAGCTGTTTGACAGTGTTATAATGTTTGCTGATGCTTATTAATTTATCAGAGTGGAAAAAAATGAATAGCTCATACTGACACCACTGGGGAAACTAAAAGCCAGATCCTCTAGGCTGTGCAAAGCACTAGTGCTGAGCAATGGAAAAGAAGATGAGCAGCCAGTAACTGCTTTGCAAACCTCAGATTTGGGGACCATTTTAGACCAGACCACATCCTCATGTATGCTCTTGCATTTTCCAAGTTCTGTTTCCAAACTAAAGAAGAAAACGAACAAGCACTGAGTATCTCTGAAATCCCCAAAAGCTGCTCGTAAGATACAGCAATAATCCCAGGAACAAAACCCTCCAACTGAGAATTGGTTCCTTATTTACCATGAAACAGCAATCTTTTCCCAGAAATTACTGAAAAGAGAAAGCTTTTTAAGCTCATCCTTAACATGTTTCCTTTTATTAGCAATACAAAAATTGCCTTTGAGCTTTCTTATTCCTTCCCACTATTTCTGCATATATATATGCAAATTATCATACAGATTTCCCTTCACTGAGTACACTACATATCTCTGAAACAGTTGGCAGGCCCCTGGGGGGGTGTTGCCCAGACAGCTGTGCAATCAGCTGAGTAAATCAGCTAATTAAAGAAACAAAGAAAATGCAAAAATTATTAAAGACAGGCTCCCGCTCACAGCATTGTTCAGCACCTCCATAAGTAAAAAAGCACAGCAAGCACAAGATGGAATAAAGGTACTTGTAAATCAGTGAATGAACTCTTGCACAAGTGAAAATGATGCCATTTTCTCTCAAACACTAATCTGGGATGCTATGATATTTATGCTTTGTAGTTTAAATCAATTTAACATAAATTACTCCAGCATTTTATTTTACAATTACAAAAGTGTGAAATGTAATGTTGGTCTCATAGCTGACTTCTGTATAAAAAATGGTCATTAACTTCTGCTTGACCTTAGGTGTAGAACCAATATTGAATTTGCACAGAGGGTATTCATTATTCTGATCTAGTTTCCACGCAGAAAAAGAAGTTCCCAAGGGTCCTAGTGCTATAAGCCATTCCTCAAATCTCAAATAGGAAACAGGACTCCAGAAAATGATGCAAAAACATTTCCTCTCTTTGCAGAGTTTATCGAAAGGAACAGATAACAGCAAGGGTAGGAATCCACAATCTAAACAGAGCAAAGCCAGTGTGGTAAGAAAGGAGGCTAACAGATGTAGATTTGGTCTTGCTGATCACCATTACGGCGCCGCTCCTTCCCACTGCTTCTAAATGACCACAGGAAGGACAAACCTCAATTTCAATGAAGCTCAGGTCTGCCTACATTATATAGCCACTATAAATTAAAAAATTAATGTACCAAGTAAAGCCACCTATATTTCCCAGCTCAGTCAGATAATGGTCATTTCACATTACTGTATAATGGTTATTTAGGAACTTCTGTCTATTTTATTTAAAAGAACTGAAGCCTTTCATCTGGCTTTCAAGGCCCGTATTTCATCCAAGGTAGTGGTGCATTAGAACAACATAATTTGTAAAACACCTCTGGCTAAATAAGACAGGCATTTTTTGAATAGATAAACAACTACTGCTGATTCATGTGGCCAGAGGAGGTTTGGTTTTCAATGCCTGGACCTTTGTGATGCATGCAAAGATAAAGCCTCATTTTATACCCACGTTGTGAATGTATGAAGTAATATGTTTTATCAAGGAGAAAAAAGACCATGAAAAATTATATGTAAACGCTGTAAGATTACTACAGGAACAGACAAAAGCAAGGGGTTTTTTACCAATCACAGCTCAAGGGAAACCATTTGATGGCTGAATGCAGGAAGTTTTACATTTTATCCAGTAATTTTAGATATTCATTCTCATGTGCATGATATTTAAAATAAATTAAGAAATCCCATGGCAGTGAATGTATCTATAGCAGTGTTGCCTGAAACGAGATGATGGAAGGATGGAGAAGAGCCCATCACATGATCAGAGAATGATTGCTGGGAACAGATCAAACAAGGAGGAAAGGACTGTTGCTGAGCAGGCTGGTGCAAAGTAAAGCACTGCTCTCTATTCCATGGAAACATCCCCCAGGCACGGCCAGGAAAGGAGCAGGAAACAAAGAGGACTCTGCATAAATAAATTCTGTGAACTCACTGTAAATGCCTCTCCCAAAGCCCCAGTAAACAAAACATTCACCTGGGGGCTGTTTTTTGCAGGACTGCTGTCTTTCTGACCTTACTGTGCTGTGTCTTTTTGCATATGTGCAAAATATCTTTCACCTTCACAGCTACTCTGCATTGCTCATTTCTTCCATGTGAATACCTTAGATCACACAGAAAGAACTGTGCACAAGGTTCTAAAACAACTGCAAGAACAAAACTATAAACTGCCAAAATCCCTCTTACCATAATTCCCACCAGAGAGCTCTTTTCCTTCTCTTTCTAAGTCTGAGTTCGTTCTGCCTTACATCAGCTGTTGAATACACAAAGGCTGGTAAGTATTACTGTGTAGTCCTTTCACTGATGCTGTCCAGGGCATTTCCCACTCCCAGCATGGCCCAGGGTGGGCACAAAGCAGGGGGTTATGGATTCAGCTATGGCACCACAGAGCTCTATGTCTGTGTGTGTGTGTGTGTGTGTGTGTATGGCACAGATATGGTTCTTGACCAGATGACACAAGGATTATCATTCCCCAGGAGTGGGAGGGGTCTGATCCTGCCTTTTTGAAGTGCTGTCATTTTCTTAGTGTGCTTGATCTCAGGAGTAATGGAAGAATCCCATGTGAAGCAAGACATTGTAACCCCCACAGATCCCTAGGGGTAGGGATTCCCTTCAATAGGGCACAAAATGTTTTAAAAGGATTGCTTAAAGAAGTAAACATGATTAGAATCATAGAATCATAAATTATGCTGAGCTGGAAGGGACCCATCAGGATCATTGAGTCCAACTCCTGTCCTGAGCAGGACACCCCAAGAATCACATCATGTGCCCAAGTGCATTGCCCCAAAGCTTCTTGAACTCAGAAAGACCTGGTGTTGTGACCACTTCCCTGGGGAGCCCATTCCAGTGCTCAGCCACCCTCTGGGTGAAGAACCTTTCCCTGATATCCAACCTAAACCTCCCCTCACTCAGCTTCATGCCATTTCCTTGAGTCCTGTCACTGGTCACAGGAGTGAAGAGAGCATTGCCTGCCCCTCTGCTTCCCCACATGAGGGACCATAGTGAGGTCTCCCTCAGCCTCCTCTTCTCCAGGCTGAACAAAACAAAATTACCTCCCCTACTTCAAAACCTGAAATCACAGACTTAAAAGAAAGACCCTAAAGTACAGTGTAACTTTTAAAATATTACTAGCTGTGTTTTCAAGTGAAGCTTTTACTTTGAACCACATTTCAGTGGGCAGGGGAAAAGCAAAGATATGTCACCATGACCTAACAGAAGCATGATACTCCTGCACATTCACTTTGAGTGGTCATTCCTCCAGCGTGAATCCTGTAAGTAACACTTGCAGAAGAATTTGCAGAAGAACTCTCATTCCACAGTTTACTAATTTCAATCCTCACTTTAAACAAGTGGATGTTTGGAGGAACTGAAAATTGTAATGAAATGAGGTACCACTTGAGTCAAGTAAACAAACCTATTGAAAAGAGACATGAAGAGAATAGAAAAGCAGTAAGATCCTACTGATATTACCCTTTTCCCACCCCTCAAACTTTCTCAATTTTTTCCCAAAAAAATGAAAATGCACACTTTTCTGGCACAAGACTGTCACTTTATTCTTTAAATAGGACCAAGTTTTTTCATATCTCATTATGCCCTTTTTCAGTGGCTTTAGTGGTAACAAACTGTGCACATTTTACTCCAAAGAGATGGAACACCTAGTTGTTTATGAAATCTGTAAATTCAATAGTACTTAATATGTATGAAATTTACACAAAATGCTGAACTGCTCCATTCTTGAATGACCTTTGATCATGTATTTGTAACTTCATTTTTCAAGCATGTGTACAAATCTAACTCAAATTTGTAATGATTTCCATTTTCCATATAACAACATTTCTACAAGTGAATAAAATTAATAACATAACATAGGACATTCAGATAGCACCAAATGACAAAACTTTTGCTAATTATTGTGGAATAAATTTATCAAGAAATCTAACAAGGATCTGTACCTACTTGAGGAAATGGGCTGAATGGTAAAGATGCAGTTTCCTGAGTTAACTAAGCTGAGAAAACAGCTTAATGCTGCCAAAAGTGTCTTACTGGGCTCCTTCCCATACACCTCCACTCCCCACCCTGATAAGAAGCTGCCACCCTCAATTTGTGTCAAGTCTAGCACATGATGCTGCTATACTCTATGCTGCTCTGGCTGCCCATCTCAAAAGCAATATAATAGATGTAGCAAAGATGATCAGATTTAATGGAAGAGATGTGGTATGAGGAATGACTAGCAATATAGCCTGGAAATGAGACAATTCACAGGGGTATGACAGAGGTGAACAAAATCCTGAATATTAAAATGATGAATAGGAAATGGATTATTCATCACTCTGTCACCAAACAGCTACATCACAACAGAGTGAGGGTCGTGGGGAATGTGTTTAAAACAAACAAGAAAAAATAAGGTTTAACAAACTACACATGGGAACTGTGGGACTTGCTGCCATAAGAGATGATGCAGGTCAGGAGCATAAGCAGGCTTAAAAAGCAATTTGATAAACTGATGGAGAAAAGGTCCAGCAAGGGTTACCTACCACAGCAGTGTGCATACGGCAAAATCCCTCTATCACAGGCTGGTGGATGCTGAGCATGTACATCAGAAGGACTGTTTGTACTCGCTCTGTTTCTCTACTCTAAGCATCCCCTACTCATCACTCACAGTAGGAGCATAGCTGGATGGACTTTTAACCTGACCCAGCCTGACTGTTCTCATGTGTTTAACCGGGCTGACATTGCCTGGAGTGTGTTTGAGTCGAGTCACGCAATCAGCTCTGACAGCAGTGCTGTAGAGGTGGTGCAGGGGCTGGGAAAAGGAATGGCTGTTCACAGCTTGCTTTTCATTCATGTCAGCAAAGCTCAAGACCCAGTGACTGCTTCATATTGAATCGTCTACACTAAAATAAAAATACTAAGCAAATCATATAGGCAGTTAGGTTCTGACAGAAGCAATACAAAAGAAAAGGGGAAGGGTGGATATGCATACATATATCTAAGAACAGGGGGGAGGCAATCCATAAGATCTCAAATATGAAGTTAATACATTGCAAAAGTCATATTCTTATAAATTATTATACATTATTATAAATAAAATGTAAATGATGTACAAAAAAACCTATAGAGCTTGCCAATTCAAGTATGGCATGACTAAAATGCATCTAATTATATAGTGGAAACCTGAATATCATTCATAAAGGGGAGCAAAACCACACACAAATGCTAGGGCTTTGGGGCTGCCCTGCCTTTCATAGTAGGAGGGAGAAGCACCCACAAACCTGCTGCTGCTCCTTCAATGCCTGTGGAGAAGCTGAGTCATCATCTTCCTACCTCATCCATACTCTGTCAGCTATTATCCTAATTAACCCCTGTATTCATAAACACAAAGACCAGATCCATGCTCTTATCAATTTATCCTTTGCACAAATAAAGTTATAGAAATTCCTTTTTCTATGAAGAGATTTGCTGGGTGATGCCATGGGGTGCAGCTGGGTTTGTGCACAGAAATGCAAGGCATCTTGTTTGTGGATGGGATTAGCAGCAGTACAAAGCATCTACCTGACAGGTTTTGATCAGTTCAGATGTACTGGTGTAGCTTCACCACCAGCTAAAGCCCACAGCCTTAGGCTATTTGCTGCTTTTTATCCTTGTTTTAGCTACCATCTCTAACACATAAGAAATATGTCATGAGCCATGACAAGCAATTGAGATAAATGCCAACCCTTGTAAACTTTCAGATGGGAGGCTGCATTTATGTTATGTTTCAGCACATTCGCAGAAGCTATCAGAAGCCAGCAAGGTATAAATAAACAAAACAATTTAATGCCAAGTGTCTACAATTAAAGAAAAAGTTCCCTTCTGCTCCAGTTATTTGCTTCCCCAAGACCTTTACCAAACCACAGAAGGCAGCATTTAATCTATTTATTTCTAAGGCTAGGCAAGAACAATTTCAATGCATTTTTATAAGCCACAGAGAAGTGCACAAGCTCATTTCCCTCTCTTAGGTCACCTTTATCATGAGAGCTCTATTATAACTAAATATAAATGTGATTTCAAGTCAACAGTGTTACTGAGGTCCATCAAAGCTTCTGAATTACAGACACTTCTCTTACCCTGGTTTAGTTTTATTTGCAAAGAGGCTAAAAGTGCACAGCTCCCTCTGCATGAGGGCTCTCAAGTATGTCTCTGTCACCATATGTCTTTTTATTGGAATGGTATACTTGCAGTACACATCTGCAATATGAAAACAGAGCTTCTTTCTCACAGCACAGAAGTTTTTAATTTTTCAGGTTCCTCATTTTTCTTTCAGCATCTGCCAGCTTTATGAGTTTCTCCTATTCTTCTATACCACCATAAAAACAGAAGAACGCCTCTTGAGGAAAGGCATTCTACCCCACACCTTACTGGCTTTTCATTTTCTGGAAGCCAACATTCTCCATCAAGTCAAATCCTGTACGGGCAAGAATTTGACACTTTGCCCTACCCCACAGCAGGCTCAGGTCTCTACCTTGGTTTTTGTCAGTAGATACAATGTGTAAATCTCTGACACAGACAGAACTGTAATAGCTGCAATTACTACCTCTCACGTACATATACTAGGTAGCAAACCCAAGCTGCATTTAAACAAAAACAAACTGTTTTATTCAGGTAACCAAAGGCAATACTTCCCCCTCCAAAACACAGCAAGCCTTCTTACTTGGAACCTCTTCACCTCTTGCAGAGGGAGCCGTGGTGTCTGTGTGCTTGTGTAGCACTTTCCATGCAATGTAACATGGTGATTACTACAGCAGTCAGATTACTACAAATAATACAATAAACTTAAATCAGCCAGTTTTTCTAAATCACTGTGAAGGAATTCTCTAAGGGCAGAAGTACATCCAGAGAAAGCTTTTGGTTAATGACCAATTACTACCCTCTGCAGCCAGGTTCCAGACAGCAGGTTAGGACCATGCCCATTGCCTGCCCTCCCCACTCCTGAATCCCAGGGTGGATGAGCCAGGCTCCCACGCCACTCACACCAGACTGGAAGCTACCCAGGGCAGCTGGCCCAAAAGCCATGTTCCACTCTTTTCGAGCCAAAATAAACTCTTTGTCTGATTTTTGGTGGCTTATTGCCTGGAATTATATGGAGTCTTGGAGAGGATTACAGGAACAATATCTTCGAAAGATACTGCGGCTTACAGCTTCAGAAGTACTTTCTCTGAAATGTGCTTCATTTCACCAGGCACAGCACACCATAGCTTGATTGCTACCAGTAACTGCTACGCTGTGAATTTTACCATCAGCAATAAAATAAAGAAGCGTAACCAACCACCCTAATTTACTCTGCACCTACTGTACTAAAGGCATTAACTTAAGTTAGACTTTACTCTTATGCCTGATCATGCACCCAATTTTTACAGTCATCCAAGAAGGGGCATAGAGAAATGCAAATATCAACAACAAGCATGCGCTAGTTAAACTGATTAAAGAGTTATTTTTTGTTCAGACCTAAACAGATATTCTAAGGGTATACATTAATGTATTAGGAAAGGCTGGACAGCACTGCAAAGCTCTATAAGGAGCTCTGGTTTTTTATGGCTGTGATTTTTAACTGAAATATTTCTACCTGCTCCTTGAGAGTTGCAATTACACCAGCATAAAGGGGATTCCAAGAGATATTCTCCTTTCCAAATATCTCTTTTCCTGCACCTCATTCCTAATCCAATCCCCGTCCCATTTTCTACTCAGTCAACCATCTACCAAAAGGAAACAAGAGGCTAATTCTGGCTAAAACAACTCTTTTGGGGGATAGAGTTTTATTTATTGTTAGTAGCAGTAGTAATATTTGCTGACAAAACTGCTGAGAAGCAGAGAGACTTGTTACACCTCTATAAGCATAAGTAAAATAACATGGTACCACACTCAGCCCTTTTGACAGCAAAATAAAAGATTACCTTGAGCCCATCTTTAAAACAGCCTGTTTTCCTCTGAACTGAGCCAGAGCAGAAGCATTTCCATGTTCAGCCACTACAAATCTGGTGGGACTGGGGTGACACCAGGTAAGGACAAGCAGATGACAGGTGTTGACATCATAAACTACTATGGCACTTTCAGAAGCAAAGCAACTACACAGAAGCAATTAAAGTCTGAATTCACACTCACATTTGTGTTCACTTTCTGCAAATTGCTTTTATAGATGAATGTGTATCTATGGGTACTCCTATTTCCACACAAAACGGTGTCAAACTATGTCTAGAACATTTTTTTAATACTTAACATTTTCACAAGAAAATATTTACAGGTACACCAGCCACATTTTCTTGGTGCCTCCAGTTTAAGATACCATGCTGTGTGTTGTGCATGTGTTGTGTCCAGCAAATTTTGTGCTGTACTTGTAAGACGCAGACTGATAGAGATATTATGATGCATCACCATTAACAAGTCAGAAAACAGCTCAAGAAATACAAGATCCATGACTTTGATTTCTAGAAAAATCACTGAAAATCACAACAGACACTCAGTGAAAATGCACTCAAAGACCTCAATGGCTGTGGGAAGACACTAATAATTTAAGGCAACTCCACCTCTGTTTTACTCTAGAAATACATTCAATTTGGTGCAGATTACCTGCATGCAGACACCAGAGAGTTAACTCTGTAAAGAGTTCAGGTCTGGCCTAGTAGGTTTTGTTGGTTCCTGTGCAGTGCCTGGAAAACAGTTTCCTTGCTTCCCCTCCAGCTCAGCAATGCAGATTCTGCCTTCTGAAGTGCCTGTGCTACCAAACCCTGAAGGAGCTGAAACGGCCACATATTTCAGTGCCTTTGCACTGCAACACCAGCATTTGCTGTGAATGCTTTTACTGTCAGAGACTTTCAGTTATCCAATTGCCTTTCCCCTTCTACTGCCCTGATCAGAGACTTGCTTCTACAGCCATACAGATGTACAGACAGGAAAGAATGTTCTTCATACACAAAGTTGTCCTTTTGCTTTAGCAGTAAGAAAAACACCTGTCTAGGCAGGTAAAATACAGAAAAGATGATGGCATGAGATACTGGATGATAAAATAAAAAAAAGGAAAATTATCAGCTTTTTTGTCTTAAATGTAAGTCAAATAAAGACATCAGCTTTTTTTAGAAAGTGCAAGCCTAGAGAAAATAGTGATTTTGGCCAGAAAGAGATCCAAGTTCAGATTTAATTGTAACACTGATTTTATTAACTAAGTCATTAGATGTAATGAGCTAGAAGGAGAGAAGCTTAACTGTAATTGCATTGTGCTGTATACACAGATTCTCCATCACTATCTTTTCTTCCCATGTTAAAAAGCAATGACAATTCAGATAGTTCAAGAAATGACAAAAGGGAACAGCATTACAAATCCCCCTCTGAAGTTCAGCCTGACTCACCTGACTTCCTTGCTTTCAAGGCAATGACAGCAGCCAGTTCTCTCTGTACCTAAAATATCAGGAAAAGAAAAGGATGGTTATAGTTCCTAGCACAGTCAAATAAAACAAAATGCAACACTGGTAAGATACAAGCTATCAGTGCTTTGCCTCAATCAATTGCATGTGGAATTATGCCTGGTTTTGAAACTACAGTCAGTTTTCCTAGCAAATCTATCTCCTTTTCAGCTGGGAATTCTGTGACTTTAATTTCATATTAATACCATGCATTCTTTAGAGAATGGGCAATTCAGTAGCCCAACCTGTAATTTATTTGCACAGCATATCTGTTTCACAAGTACACACTTGAATCTTCTCCCTTCCCTTGTTACATATTTGTTTTGCCTCTGATGAGCACACTGTAATGCTGGATTTATTGTGTGACTCCAGAATAAGAAAGTTCTCCATGCTGAGGTTTCACAGAGGTTCATGTATATAATTGACCTTGAATTTTTGGATCTTCCAAGAGAAAAAAACCTCTCCTAGTAGCATGGCTGAGAATTTCAGGACCAAAATTTCCCTTGAGATGAAAATGCAGAAGTCAGAGCTATTTTCAGTTTTACAGGCCATCTCACTAGCCTGGTAACACAGCCCTACCATGCCAGCCAGCTCCCTTCCTCATCTTCTTGTCTCTGCATTCTTCATATTTTCTGTACAGACCAGCTACTGTCTCTTCAGCCAGCTCAACTCTATATCCACTTCTCTCCATAGGTCTATTCATTTTCATATAATTTCTTTTTCTATCATTTTTCTATACATTGTTCTTTTGCTTCCTACTTCTTTGCTGCCATCATCTGTCCCACTGCAGCTGCTTGCACTTGGCCTACAGCACCCCAGACACTCTCTCCTGGATACACCTCAGTTCTTCCCTTCCTCTGCCCCATCCATGCTCTCAGATTCCTTTGAAGATCTCTCAGCTTTTTCCAATTTCCCTAATTTTCCCAAGACAGGCTGTCTTCAGTATTAAAAAAAANAAAAAGCTTTTTGTAATATAAAAAAAAAAAAAAAAAAAAAAAAAAAAAGGCACATTCCAACTGTTTTTCTAGGGATTGTCTCATGTCTCTGTACAGAGTCTCCAGCAGTGCATACCAGCCATCTTGTCTAACAGACCTGTGCAAGGCTTGACACTATTCTGCAGTGGGAGGTTTGACATCCAGTTTCTAAAAGATGTGACATTTCAAACATCATTCACAAGATATATGGCTCAGCCACAAGGCACAAAGCCCACAAAGGATTCCCAAAGTAATACAATTATTAACAATTGTAAATATCCCACTCTCATGACTCTGAAAAGAAGTCTGACAACATGAAAGAAGAATAGTTAACATTATACTGGTCTGAGCAGAAAGACGAAATCACTCAGGGCATCTCAGCACCCAGCAGTATACTCTATATGTGGCAAAAGGCAGAGGCCACTTCCTTCCTCTGCTTGCATCCTTCTTTCCTTTGTGGCAAAGGACCAAGAAGATTTTTCTGCTGTCCTTGCAAGGTAAAAGGATCTTTTCTATTCCTTGATTTTGCCCTACTGAGAGGGACAGAGTTTTCTGCCACTCCAAGCAGAAAAATATGAAGGCAGTGCCACAGTTTTCTTAAATGTCATCCTGTTTCCAGCACAATTGTGCAAACTGGCAGTGTTACCTTCCCTTCCTTCCTTCCTGTACACTCATTCCCATGTCTGGAGAAATGTTAATCGTGGATAACGTAAGCATAAACTTCAAGTGAAATGGGAAAGAACAGTTATTCTCTAGCAAAAAAACTCGTGCTTCCACATGGCAACTGCTATACAAAAGTACTATAATAATACATACAATATATATATACATATAATAGATGTAATACATATTTAGAGTTAAGAGTGGGATTTTCAATAAAAGCCCAAGTTGTTTCTGAATAGTAACACCTCACCTTTTCATGGCTACACTTCTCAGACCCTCTCCCTTCATTAAACTCAGCAGCAGGTACCCATGCCTTGATTCTGATCCAGTCTCACAGGTTACTGACTGCAAGAAACAGTGCACTGATGTCTCATCTTCATCTTTTAGCATTTAATAAATGCATTATCCTATGATTAGCCTTAAGAGACACTACAACCTGAAAGAATTGCAAATGTATCACTTAACCTAATCAAACATTCAAGAAATGCAAGTGTAAAGAAAAATCCCATCTTGCCAGAAGAAAAGGGAGCATTGTGGCATCTTGCAGATGTATTTGCAGTGTAATGTTTCCTTATAAGGTGGCATTTTTTAAGTTTGAAAGATAGTGCTAAAATCACAGGCAATAAAAAGGCTGGGTTTCTGTATTTTGTCTACATCAAGCTAAATATCGCATTGTTTGCTGTGCGCCAGGAATGTGGCTGGCCTTTTACTCAACCTGAGGAAAACCATACATACAAAGCAGGAGGAAAATATGTTTCTCAAGTGTTAATAGTAAGCAAAAGTGCCTTCATCAAAGGCTTCCATGACGACAATCTGAGCTCCCTCTCATAAGGTTCACTCCAATCACAAAGAATTAGTACTGCTGAGTATCCTTCTGGATTTGACTGGTGTCCCCAGATTTCATAATCTATATGGTTTTTTCTATTTTAGCATAAAGACACTTGACATCCCTGCTGGACATGCTATTCCTATGCATCATTACACCAATGGAAATCCATGTATAACATTCATTCCTCACTGCACACATGCTACCCATTATCATACTTCTTCCTAATAGGATTTCATTTACTGCCTGTTTGAAAAAATCAATAGTTGCACATCACATTAAAGATAATAATGCAGACACAAAATAAAATATATAAACAAGAACTATGACTACCATATTGAGATATTAAATTTTAAAGAATGGTTTATACATACAGCTGGTTTTTACAAAGATAACACTACCCAAACAGTATCCCATTTGGGTAGCATTGCAGATGTCAAAACTGGTTCAGTTTAAAGGCTAGTTCACCACAGAATATTTACAGAAATATTATGAAAGTCTGAAAGAGAACATTTTGAGTGGGTAGTTGGAACGTTACCACATCTCAATCATTTTTCTTTTTGCCAAATAAAAGAGTAAGGATGTGCATACGAAGTGATAGCCAGGTATACTTCTGCCTGATTAAATACAAATGGCACATTTATTTGGTGAATCTTGTCTTCAAAGAATCGATATTTTTGAAAAGTAAATGACAACTGCTGCTCTTATCACAAATCTTATCATTTTGTCATAGTGGACACGGCTGTGCATCTACCAGACAGTGCATACCACCTCTTACTTTTTTCCTTTCTCTTTTTTCTGGTCATAGCAGTTTTTTGTGAGACAGAATTCTAGATGCCATTGTGCCAAACAGGACTTCAAATCTAGAGACAAAGTGCTGATCCTTACAGAATCTCAAAACAAAATACTGCAACAAAAGGCTGTAAACAGAAGAGTTTTGAAAACAGTAAAAGTCTAGTTCACATTTTTGCATCTCAAGCTATGATAGTTTGATGGGCTCTAAATAAAAGTAGTATTAGCTGATGCCTTAAAGTACCAGAAAACTATTTTCCAGATACACTCCATTAACATCCTGATATTCCTTTCTGTTCCATCACAAGGTAAGGTAAAAATTTTGCAGTGGAAACACTTGCAGCTATCCCACCATGTTCTGCTTTCAGCAGACAAAACACTGAATTATGAAACTGCTCTTTGCGACACGACATGGGATGCATGTCCAAGCTCTGGAATGCTTGTTTCAACCCATGACTAATCATTGCATTTTCTTAAAAATTTATGACCAAAAAGATTATCCGATGCAAACGTATTTCCAATGGCATTTTGCACTGCTTGCAGATTTTGCACTGCTTGCCTTTACAATTTAAGTTTGATGGTGTTGCTGGTGCCTCATTGTAATGGAACATATTACATAAGCACATAATTTGATAGGGTAAAAGAGGGATTTATATTTTAGATTCCTCCAATGTTGCTTGGGCTGGAACCTCACAATCAGTTTAGGTTTGAAAACTTGGAATGTCATTCCCCAAAAAGAAAAGCTGGCACAGAAACTTTCTTCTGACCTGACAAAAATGTTTTATTCTGTGATAAGCCAAAAGAAAAGCAGAAGACACAGTGGTGGGATTTGAATCTCCAATTCTGAAGTCAACTCTAATCTTTGACTGCTTTAATGCTCGGCTGAAAGTAGGGATTTTGGATTTTTTTCCCCCACTTCTAAAATACTGGTGGGAAGAGTATCATGAACAGGATTCTCAATTATGGATTCTTCAAGGAAGACTGGTTTCATTTTGTACAAAACAGATAAACATTCACTGAGACAAAAAGACAGTGTGAACACATTTCCAGTAATGGCTAATAATTTCACTTTCAGTTTCCAGCTCCTACTAACAGGACTTTCCCCCCCCCCATATGAATTCTGAAGCCGGCAGCAAATAAAAAACAAAAAAAGAGACCCTAGATACCGGGTAGTCCAGCCCTCTGTTGAATGGTGTGAACTAAGGATTCAAATTCCTCTGGGACATAATAAGTCTTTCCATAAGGTTGCAGTGAGTACTTTAGGTCCCAATCTACAGTATGGAGGAAAAGCAATATTCTGGAGGGATAAAAAGGAAAAGTTCATATGCTGATGTTAAAATTTGGAGGATTCTGCTCTGGTCTTGTGCCTTTTCCCCAGGGGTAGATTAGAAAATCATTAGAAAGGCACCACAAAGTTCTGTGGAAAATCAGAAAATGCAGGAGAAAAGATCAGATTCTTGACATCACCATGGAAATAGATGGGTCTCAGGCCATCTGGAGATGGAACTGCCTAATTTTTCTTTAGCTAGTTAGCTACAGTAATAAAATGGTTCATTTAAGAGAACCCTGTCCATGTGCCCTACTGCTGGAATGACTCAGGATGTAGCTTGCAAGGTTTGACCTTGCAGATGTGAAACACTCTGAACTCACTGCCAATTAGATGTTTAAGGATATACATGTTACTCAGGTGTATCCAGCAACAGTTAAATCCAATTCCTAAACTCAGAAGGTCACTTTGTTTTGTTGAGTGTGTCCCTTTTCTTTAACTGACAAAACACTATTATTCTATTTTTGATAGGCAAAGATTTTGAGGGATACTAGCAATGTTTCACAGAGTTGGTAGTTTTGCAACTTTTTGAAAAAAACATCTTTGCAGAAAGTATTTCATGATTTTCTATTTTTGCTCTCTATGAATTTGAAAATGGAGGATATTGAGGTTCTGAGTTCACCTTTCATTTTCAGTTATGAAAAAAATGTAGAACAAAGAAGGAATTTGAACATTGAGACAATGAAAAAAATAGAGACGTTTAAAACACAGCATTGTCTTATGTCATACATTTTAAATGCATTTTCACAAGATTGAGTATACAGAATCACTGGCTTTCAAAATAAAAAATGTCTTTTGTAAAGACATTTGTCTTTACAAAATATAGCAGAAATTCTCCTTACCTTCCATTTTCCAGCAATTTCAAGATGGTACTTTACTTATTTTTCTTAAAATATCTCTTATCCTCATGCCTTTTTCATAACAACTTTCCTTGGTTGCTTCACTTTCATCTCTGTACTTTCTCACATACCAAAACCAGAACTAACACTAATTCCATGTTTTGATGATACCATGACTTAGGTGTGGTGTTCACAGAACTGTACAAGCACAGAATGGTAGAGGCAGGAAAACATCTCTGGAAACCATCCAACCCAATATGGCACAACCACAGAATCATAGAATTATTTCAGCTGGAAAAGACCTGTAAAATCATCGAGTCCAACCGTCAACCCAGAACTGCCAAGTCCACCACTAAACCATGTCCCCAAGTACCACCTCTACATATCTTTGAAATACCTCCAGGGGTGGTGACCAACCATTCCTTCCAGTTTTGCATCACTTGCTAATTTGCCGAGGATGCACTCTGTGCAATCATACAGATTGTGTTAAATTGAGTTGGTCCAGCTTAACTTTTTGAAGTCCTGTCTGTCTGCTTCTTAGAACAGTGATCTTACAAGGCAAACAAGATGCACCAAAGTCTAGTGCAGGCAGGATAAGCTATTGTTTATTATGGTGAAGTTTACTGAGGCTAAACATAGTTGTGAAGCTCATGTTTCCCAGGCGGGTCTCCTCAGAAGTTTACAATAATCTACACAAGGGCTGCTGAAGCCTTTTCTCTCCCTTTGTCTCCCATCAATGTACACTTGACCAAGAGGGTCTGAGTGCAAAGCACATGGCACAAAAGTCACCTTGGTCCTCCAAATTGGTGTCTTCTGGGCCATAAATAGCATCTATTACGAGAGCAGGCTACAGCCATCCTTGCTTGGATTGATTTTAATAGCTTTGGAATTGCACACTAAGACCTCAGTAAAGCTACCCCCTTCCAGAGACTACAAAAACAGTCTTCATATATAAACATCTGTTCACTTAGACTAAGTCTTTAATTTGAAAGGATCCAAAACATGCCAATATTTCAAACATGATCAGTTCAAACTTTGATGCAATGACCTTACCGCAGAAGTGAGACGAGCAAGAATTTCAGCATTGGTTTCTGCCGTATCTTCTATTTTTTGATCAGGCCTTAAAAATAAAAATAAGATTTTATTACTTCTTTCATTCTCTTTCAACATCTTTTGATTCCTGGCAAGTAAGGAACTGTGTAGCCACAGGCACTAATGTAAAGGGCCTTTGAGATTCCACATCAAAATGAGGACTGCAACATGACAATAATTAATCATGTCAGTAACGACAGAGTACACCCTTTGTCCTTTGCTGCCAAGAACTCTTTTGATCCAACCAACATAAAGCAGTGAGAGAACTCTTCACCTATAAAAATATGATGGAGAACTGAAGAATGCAGGACCCTCTAGATCAGAGTTACTTATTTGTCTGCACATTTTTCTTTGCTAAAAATATACTCTGTGAACAGAGCAAAGAGTTTTATATCTGTCCACCACCCATCTTTGCTAAGGTGTGGAGCAGCACCTACGGAATACAAGTTCTTGTAGATGAAAACAGACAACATCAAAATAATTATGTGACACATGAAGTTTGATATTCAGGGAAAATAATATATTTAAGAAGCCATAAATAACCAAACTAAAGCAACAGCTGAGAACACTATCAGGTTGTCTTGACAATAACTCACAAGAAAGAGCGACTTAATGTGTCTTTTCAAAAGTGAGGCTGTGAATGTCGAACCCTCCTAGAAACTGTCCCAGAAGTTTGGCCTACATGGAAATAGCCGCACAAAAGTGGACAGTACAGGATAAGATTGTGTTTTTCTAAAACAGTCTAATTCCCATCACTAAAACATCTGTAAGCCTTTCAGAAGTTTTATTGACAATCAGAAGCATTATACCAAAATGATAGGGTTATTACTATGGGAAGAAATAAAAGAAAATGCCCTTGAGGTCTTTACTTTTCATGGTATTCAAGGAGCAGTGGCATGCCAGCAAACTGAACATACACAAAACTGCAGCTGCTGTAATAAACATAAATCCCAGGTATTAGCAGAAGCTTCTGTCTTTGACTAAATTATTTAATTGCTTATATGCCTTGATGTCCTTAGGGAGAGAGCTGGCAACACATCTGGAATATGCAGCTGGTATATTGTGGTTCTTATACCCCATGTCCAAAAATTTCATTCCCTGATTAAAAAATTAAGGTCAGAAAGCACAGAATGACACATGCATACATTTTGGGGTAAGCCTATTCAGACAAAAATGGTAACTCAGATTAAAAATCACAATTATTTTCGCAACTGCCTTTCCTATTCAAAGAAGATTTGATTTAACATTTTATGCATTATAAACAGCCCAAAAGAAATAAATGAATGTATTTTCATTTACAAAGTCTGATTTATTCAGGTTTTCTCTTTATAATTTGGAATGAGATTAAAATAACTGAACTCTTTAGATGTTTCCTGCACATCTGATCTTTTCTGATCTCTCAGAACCGAGCTAGAACCTGATTCTTCTAAATTGCAGGCAGAAGACAGGAGCTCAGTAGACACAGCCACAGATGCAATATATAAACCCAGAACAGCACCACCATAGGTATTTCCTTCTTGGGCCTTTATCACTTCATCTTCTATTTAAAAATACTCCCAGTATTCATCTGCATATGAGCACCAAATACTTCTGAAACCACAAATATACGAAAAATTAGAGTCAGCTCTTCAGAATCAGAGAGGAAGGGTGTACTATGGCACCCAGGCCAATGGACAAAACCAACAGTTATCACCCCAGTTTTTTCAAAAGAGGACAGCTAGGACAAAGTAGGGCTGGTACCAAACAGGAGCTACAAAGCCCAGGCAAACTGACATTTCTAGAGTTCAGTGATCTGTGGGCTCAGTCTGCTAAGCAGAATGAGATGCAGGGATGCCTGTCCTAGATCTGCAAGCAGGCAAGTCAGTCTCCATAAAATACGTGGGAGCTGCTTGTCTTCAGCAAAAGCTTTCCAGGAACCCCATAAGGCAGTAACAAAATCAATATCCCACCCTGGCTATTTGCATTGAAACCAAATCACTTTAAAGAATGGTTACTTTTCTGATATCACTAAAATGCAAATTATTTCAGGACAAAAGACAGAGAATACAGTGCAACACTTCTGAAAATATAAAGCAACATAAGATTAAGAAAAAAACCTCTTCTAACATCTCTTCCAATAATTTTTACAACTATTACGGGATACATTTCAACAGTCTAAGGTACACAGTGCATTCTTGAAATGTTCACTGATTCTACCAGTGGTTCTGGGAATTGTTATAAACACCCTCATTTACAAAGAAGGAAATAGAAGCACACAAGGATTAAACACCTGATACAATGCCATTGTAGTAACTGGAAAAGAATTCAGGAGGCACTGGATAAGAGCCTAAGTGATTGCTCAAGGCTGTAAGGGAATCCATGGCACAGCTTTCAATCTAGACTTTTTGTTCTCAGGATATTGCAATATTCACTTGTTTTCTACTCAAGTAGAATGACTGTGATTAACACTGGGCGTTTAATGACCCCAAGAGGCCTCTTCATTGGTCCCACCTCATTTGACAACATTAACAGAGTCTCAGTCCTGTGGAATACACAAAACAACATTAGTCTTCAGATTAGCATGAGCTGCTGATAATCTGCTATGTCCTGAGTTGTTTTCCATTGTAAATTACCACCAATGTTATGTTGAATGTAAGGAATTTCCACCAACGTCAACAGGGAGTATTTATCCAGGAACCATAAGCACATCTCAGATTTCAGGACAGTACTTTCATCATAGAGTTTCCTACAGTATTATTTTGTAACACCGATAAAACTGACCAGAAACAAATACAGATCCATCAAAAATCTGTACAGCAAGTCAAACCTGAGCCATGTTTATTTAACAGGGCTTCCAGAAGAGCTGCTGAAGGAAGTCCCCAGAGCTGCTACTGCCAATTTAGGTCTACAGACTCCTTCTGGGAGAGCAGAACCATGGTACTTCAGAAACCGACTGATGCAGCCCAGGCAAGCACAAGGTGGCTGCCCACCACCTGCAGAGGAGACAGAGGGCATCTGGCCTCTGGGACCACCAGGAGATGTCCAGCATTGCCTCTGGTGCACAAGCAGGAAGTTACTCCTGATTCCATCAAAAGCAGGGGACCTAATGAATAAGGCAAGAATTTTTCTATTCCTGTGTACATGTAGAA
Source organism: Pardalotus punctatus (assembly GCA_013400915.1). Classification (NCBI taxonomy): domain Eukaryota; kingdom Metazoa; phylum Chordata; class Aves; order Passeriformes; family Pardalotidae; genus Pardalotus; species Pardalotus punctatus. Next base: position 235,350 of record VZTX01022501.1, on the reverse strand, counting down.
ATAATGCCATCAATACAGAACGTGAGAAAAGCTAAGACAGAAAAATGAGTACAAAAATATTAAATTATAAAAAATCCTATGCTTCTAATGGTATGCAAAACAGCTTATATATTCAAGAAAAGACAAAGCCTGCAGGGAAAGGTTTTTGAATTGCCCTCTTTCCTCATGAAAAGGAGTATGTGGCTTTATTTAGTCTGACAATTTTAACAAACATCTCATCACACCTATTTCCTTTCTGACTGCATTTTAGCAGTTTATTATTTGCATCAAGCATGAAGAATTTTGAACATGGAAAAGTCTCCTTCCTCTTTAATATCACATTCCCTCAAGGGTATACCATTATTTAAATTTCAATTCCTACAATATATACTTTTTCAAAAAGCACCCTCACAATCTGACAGGTAAAAGCTCCAGAAAACAATTTTTCAGTGACAATATTCCCAAAAGGAATCCAGCTTCAACTCAAATTTGAATAATGTGAGCAGGAAGGAGCTGGAAATGTACATTAATGAATAATTGTTCAATTCATGTGACAGGGATCATCTTCCACTGGAAATGACAGTTGCACTGAAATGATAAAACTGCAAAGCAGCCTGTAAACTTGAACCTAAAAAGCCTTCAATCCATTTTTCTACCCAGCATCCTTCACATAATACATCAATATGACCTATCTGTCCTGTCGTTTTGATTCAAATCCTTTGAACGAGTAGACATGAACCATGAAGTGGTCGGATTTACAGTGATGAGGAAAATCCCAATTCCCCCTAAAATCAAGATCAAAATGCCCTGATATTTAAGGGACAGGCAAAGTGTTTAGCACCAGAGCTGGCTGGAAGACAAGAATTTCTATTTGCAAAAATTGTCAAAGGATTTCCCCCATATAGGTCAGCTACTTAGAAGACCATACTCAGTCCTGATGCTCTAGCCAGCTTGGGGTTCTTGTCACTTGTCTACACTCACTCAGGCTGATCAAATAAATGCATTTTGAAGGGAAGCTCCACTCCAGAACTGCCAATATTTGATTGGTAATGGCAGTCAGCAACAGGGGAGGAAATCAAGTTTCTGCCATGAACCGTGTAGAGAAATCACTGAGTTGTTTTTTTCTACCATCTCAACATGTCTGAATTTAAGGAACTGGGCTTGAGAGAGCTTACAGGGTCTTTGGTCTTTGTGTTCCTTTAAAATATTTCGACTGGACATTCATTGTAGAGAATGAGCATTTTTAAAAGCTAATACGTAGAGAAGGAAAGTACTCACAAAAGAAAGTTTTGTCTTTGACATCAAAGAGAACAAATTCTAGTACTGCCAGAGTAATAGTTCTCCAAAGTATAAGTACTAGGTTTGAGGATCTTCATGCTAGGGACAATGTATTTAACTCAATTTGTCTATTCAGGCCAACTCCTGCAGGTTTACTAAAGCATAAATGGTCATGAGCCTCCAGAGCTCTCACTAACACCTTTCTCCTCATTTTGGCCTCTCACTGTGGAACAAATAACTATGGTTTCCTTCTAGCCACTCTGAATAGGCAACCTTAGAGTGCAGCCATATGAGCACAGAGAGTATGATAACATCCAACAGTCAGGTGAAAGAGGAGACCTACAGGAAGTAAAACTCTTAAAACTCATATTCTGAAAAAGGAATAATAATGTGAGACTACACAGCTCTGGCAAACATGCAGTAGAAAACTAAAATCAAATGACTGAAGGTACCACATATCCACCCATCTCGTCAATCCATCTGAATGCTGATTCTGACACCTCACAAGGGCATCTGATCTGCTAGCCAATGAGCACCACAGCATACCCACTGCCAAATTCATGACAAACCTCCAAATGTAAGAGGAGACCAAAATAAATCACATGCCCAGGTAATATAGCAAGCTAGAGGCAGCAAGCTAGCACCTAAAAACTGTAATATGTTCAAAACCCCAAGTCAAGTGCCTCCATTTTTGTACCCACACTGACCTTCTCAGAAGAAAAGCAGGTCTTCACAAAATTTGTCAACCCCCAAAAGAAAACTGGCTCATTTGCAAGGTGATTTGTGAGTAAACAATGTCATTATAAGGCCAGACACATACAAAACAGTCAGATTACTAAGATGCAAATAGCTGTGTATGCACACTTACAGACTGCACATGTCAATCCTGGGAGGAGACAGCGGCAATAGTTGAAGTAGGAGCTTTACTCCATTCTTCCATGCTTCCTCTTTCTCAAATTCACAGAAAAGGTAGGTACATTCATCTGCTGAGAACTGGTAGAAAGCATGAGCGTCTTGAAAATAGAGTTGTCTGTCCACTGTCAGAAAAAAATAATATTAGAGACCATTTAAACTTTCACCATGTAAACATTCCAGACTCTACCACATTTTGTATTGCATTTGATCTTAATTCTGAGTTGCACTATCACACAAGGCAAAAGGATTGAAAACATAGTACAGAAACAACCCCGCCCTCTCAGTTTAATTCAGTGCATCCAAACAGGAAAACCCCAAAACCTCAATTTAAAGATCTCCAGGATCCTGAAATCCAAGCATTAAGACTGAGAGCATTTAATCAATTTTTTAATCAGTTCAGGATTAGGGGAGAAAAACCTTCCTCTTTTTTGTAAGATTTCTGAGTCTCAGTTTCCACTTATTTCTAAACTGTTCTCACCAATGGTCAGGCACTAGGAAACAAAGCTCAGTAATGGAGATGCAGCCCATCATTATTCCAGCTTCTCCTCAAATTCAGGGCTACTGGATTTGTAGACTAGACCTAGATAAGAAGATGCATCAGTTGTCTTCCCTGAAAAAATGGGATTTAATGGGGAAAAAAGGACAGAGTCCATCTCAAGGAGCTGGATCCCCTCTCAATCCATTGTAATCAAAAATTATGGAAAACAGAGAGGAAAAGAAAATCATTAATAGCTACAGAAGTTATCTGGTGAAGCCATGATCTGCAGTGACTAAACAGCTGCTGTCTTGTGAAAAACCTAAAATAGCTTGCAGAAAAAAGAAAAAGGCTGGAAAAGACGCACACTCTGTCTGCAACTTGATAATAGGCAATTACAGTTGCAAAAGCAAAAAGAACGTAATTGTCAAAAACAAGGGATTGATCTTGGGTATTTATGAAATGAAAGGTCACAGAGATAAGCCTCCCAAAAAGATGGCAAAATAAAGAACTGGCAAGAAAATTGGATCAAACTGTGCTTTTTTTTTCTTTCCCTCCTCTGATCAAAACCATGACTCTTGTCCTACACAGGAGAAAGGGACAGCTTTCCTCACACCAGCAGCACTTTCAAGACTGACCTGATAATATAATGCCCATATCCAGGAGGAGCTGCCACACTCCAACTGCAGTAGATCTGCATTTGACAAAAGGGCACTGCTCCAAAAGCCAGTCCACCAGTTCTGAGCCAACACAGCTTCTCCTGAAAATAAGCAAAACATCACTTCTTAAACTATGGTAATGTTAAAACAGTCTTTTATAATAAAGAGCTATTATTTAAAGCTATCAGAAGTCAACCTTTTTGTTCAGCAGAGCAAACTCTGTCTCAACTGCTAATTTTTGTACACCTATTCATTTCAAGGGAAGAAATTACATTGGCAAGCCTCAGGGGATACCTCTAGCTACAGTGAGGGAACTTATGTTAGATGAGCAAGTTCCCTTACATACCTGATTCATGTAGCATACTTTGCAATATGTGGTATTTTTATCAATTTGTGCTGAATACAGTTTATCCAAAGACGCCTAAGAGCTAAATAAAATCCAGCATTTAGCCTTAGTATTTTATTTCCTTTCTGAGCATAGGCATAATCAATACAGCTAAACAACATGTGTAAGACCCTGGGTGCTGCTCTAGGATGTACTTAATCTTTCATATTATTGGTAAATGTACATATTTAAACAATAACAAAAAATAATGAATTTTTCTTAAACACAGGTGTGAATGAATGGTGCCACGATAGAGAGCTGCACATTTTGGTATAATTGAAAATAGGAGGAAGCATTTATGCTGCAATGCAACACAAATGGAAAATTATTTCATTACAGAAATATTCCATAAATTACCTGCAAAAATCACTGTGTCACTTAATCTTGGAATCCAATTAAGCTCTTTTACAACTCCAAATCAGGGCTGAAATTAATACTCTTCCTTTTCAACAAAATAACTGACAAACACGATTGTATATGAAATCGTAAGCAATTGAGTTAATGGATGTACAATCAGGCCACTGCTGCTTTCTGACAACTGACATTGTAATGTAAGAAAAGATATTAAGACACACAAGACTTTAAAGAATTTTTAAAGAAAGTATTTTCAATTCTTAATTATATACACCGAATCTCTCACTCAGAATTAACTCTCTTTTCAAGTCAGGGCATAGATAAATGCAAATAAAACTCATAAAATTGATTAAAACAAATTATTTTGATTTACCTGCAAATGCCAGTAAGGTACACCCTGTCTTTAATCAGGTCAGAAGCTTGTAGAGTAAAAATATTCCTGAGAGCTCTCCCAGCACAGGAAGAACTTTCTCCATAAATCTGAATGAAAAGAAAAATTGAAAACTGTGACAAACAGGGATTTATTCCTGCTGTAGTAAATTGCCTTGCCACTGTCTGCTCCTTCCCTTTGAGAAATGCCTTCTTCCCAGGTAAATGACAAGCAAGCACTTAAAGTTTCATAGGAAATGCACCTCAGCTTCTGCCAGTTGTATCATGGGTTGCAGATACCCCACGAGTTGGGCTGCTTTTAGATTTGCTGCCCTTGAAAAGGAGAGGTTTTACTGTCCATCAGCTTTACCTTTGAACAACAGACAAGTTCAAACAAGAACATGTGTTACTCTAGCAAAGCAGAGGCATATTAACCATTGCAAAATCACACAGATACAGTTTAAAATTATATTTGAGCTAAATAATTTAATACAAGCCTAATACACATTGAAAGGCCATTTCACAGTCTTTTCTTTTTGCTCAGAACCATTGGAGGTTTCCTATGATAGCTGTAGATCCGTTCATCCACGCATTGCCAGGAGGATATGGTCATTCAGAATGGATGCACCTCTGATTTCCCCACACCTGATTTCTACCTTGCACCTCAAGGCTGCAGATGTGTCTACGAAAACAGAACCCAACTCAATCTTCCATAAAACCCAGATTCTGTGTACCACTCCTTACTGAAGGATTCACCTTGGGCTTCTGCTGTGATGTTTCCTCCCTGTCCCAGCAAAACACACCAATGACAAAAATAACTAACTTGAAATGAAAAAATTGCTGTTTGGGTTTCATCTTTTCATTTGCCTGTATTCTATGTTCAGAAATATTTTAAGGCATATAGAATAGACCTGAGACAGCAAAGTCTTGTGACATGCAAAACCAGAGCTCTCAAATATTGTAAAAGTAAGCTGAACAGTGGCAATCATTGAAGTGACTGGGAAGCAAGTGCACGTTGGAATTAACAACAATTCAGTTTGCAAACTCAGTAATAGAAAGACGTGCTTTGTAACACACACACAAACACACACACAAAATGATACCTTCTTAACTGGATTTAAGTGCAGGTCACATTCACAAGTGTGTTCAAAGATATGATTAAGAGGTTGAACCAAAGCAAAAACATTCCTGGTATGTTGTTTGATGAAATGGAATTAAAAAGAAGCTTCACAATTACCTTATTTGAAGGAGTTTCCAGATAGGGATTTGAAATTCTTCTGGACAGGGTCTGTAAGATAATTTGGTAGACAGTAAGTTTTGCTATGGTTTTTGTATGGGAAAAAAAAGTAGCTGCAATCTAGTTTTTTAGCTATTGAAATCTACATAAAAAGAATTTATCAAATCATCTGAGTAGTCTAACTTACGTCTCCAAATAATAATTGTTTCACATCAAGAAAAAGGTTTGATAAACCAGGTTCTGTGTTGTTTATTACATTTATTCTTGATCTGGGAAAGAAGATGAACAATGAGATGGCAAAGCCTATAGATAACACACAATTATTTGGGCCGGGAAAGACCAAAAATGACAGTGAAGAATGTCAAGATAAACCTAAAAAATGCTGAGTGAAAAGAGAGTATCATGATGAGCTCAACATTGAAATCATCATGCACTAGAGGGAGAAAATATAATTACTCATACTTTTAAAGCAAACTTTATCCATTCAGTAAAGACACCTCAGGGTCATAGAACACTTCTCAAGGAAGGCCACTCTTTTAAATTAAATTCTTAACTGTGGTTAAAAGAAATTAGGGTCAATTGCGAATAAAATGGTGACCAGAAGGGAGGTAACTAATGTAGATCAGTGTTATCTCTACTGTGCCACATGTTGCACTGGTAACAGCATCTCAAAAAATGAATGCTCCAATGTTAGAGGGGATTCACACAATAACAGCAGTAGGAATTACAAAGGATTTGTATAAATTTTAATATGATAAAAGATAGAAAAGGCTGTGACTATTTACCTTACAAAGGAGAGATTACAAGAGACATAATGCAATTATACAAAATAGCATAAAGAAAAGAGAGACTTTCTGTGCTCTGCCTTACATTACACGAGAATAACTGATCACTCAATGAAGTTAGAGAGGATTCATATTTGAGGAGACAGAAAGGAAAATCACAAACAAGTCTTCACAGCAGGGAAATGCAAATGCCAAAATCTTACCACTGATCAATAAAGACTGGGATTTAAAATTGTAAAATTCATAGTGAACCAGAACTCTGAAAGGCAGAAACAGGATAAACTTCTCCACAAGAAATAGGTTACCCCACTTTTACTCACCATGATCCTCCCATACCTTGTCACTATTAAAAGACAAGATATTTCCTATGGTGATGCTCACTTGCAATTTTATCTTATTACAAGCCACAAAAGACACAAATAAACACTGTCTAAAATAAGGCTGGAAGTGGAAAAGTAGACGTTGTGCAGGTGCACTGACACCACAACAGGAATATCATGTGGTGCTCCCTCATATTATTCCAACTTGTAAGCAGCATAATTAATTCCTCGCTTTGAGAAGGATGCAATTCTCACTTGGTATATTGCAATCATAAAAAATATCCATCCTTCACACCCTGTAAGTATTACAGAATCCCTATTTCAGTAACACCACCTGCTTTTTCCTCCCTGTATTCTTGTTACTGTACTTTTAGAAAGGGAAGGGATGAGGAACCACAGAAGCATCTATGGCTGTTTACCCTTCCACGCTCATCACAAACCTCAGTGTAATTCCACGCATAACAGTAGCTCCATATGGAAATACTGTAACATAAAAGCTTAATTTCCCTCTCCTGTACCCAACAAAGATGCTGTAAGAGCGCAACACTGCCTTGGATCCCACATACTCTTCCTAGCAGGCATGTCATTAACACCTCGGTTCTGTAGCAGCCCTACATACCACCACTTCTCTTGGTTTCTGTCCAAGTCTTTCATTCCACAAGCCTCACTCACTGCAGCAGCACCGTCAAAGTTTACACGCTGATTTCCCTGCTCCCTGCTCCTTTCCCAGGCTGGCACTGACAGAGGACAGCTGAGGCTCACTCAGGGAGAATACTTATGTGACCAGAGTAAGATGAAACTCATCAAAAAGGACAAATTTGGTTGCCTTCTACAATGGGGTTACAGTGGTGATGGATAAGAGAAGAGAGACTGACATCATCTACCTGGACTTGTGCAAAACATTTCATACTATCCTTGTCCTTCTCACACACATCCTTGTCCCTAAGACAGACAGACATGGATTTGATGCATGGGCCACTCAGTGGATAAGGAAATGGACAAACTCATAAAGCTGTGGTCAGTGGTTTGACGTCTGAGTGGAGACCAGAGATAAGTGACGTTCCTCTGGGACCATATTATTTAGCATCCTGTTGGGAACATGAACAGTGGGATTGAGTGCACCCTCAGCAAGTCTGGGGATGACAAATTGAGTGGCATGGCTGATACTCGAGGGAAAGGACGCCATCCAGAGGTACCTGGGCAGGCTTGAGAGCTGGGCCTGTGTAGTCCTCCTGTATTTCAACAAGGTCAAGTGTTAGGTCTTGTACCTGGGTTGGAGTAATCCCAAACACGGACACAGGCTGGGTGACAAGCGGATTGAGAGCAGCCCTGCGGAGAAGGACTTGGAGGTGTCAGTGGACGACAAACTGGACATGATGCAACTGTATCCTGGGCTCCATCAAAAGGAGGACCAGCAGGTTGAGGGAGGTGATTCTACACCTCTACTGCACTTTTGTGAGACCCCACCTGGAGTACTGCATCCAAATTTCAGCTCCCAACATAATAGAGACGGGGATCTGTTGGAGGAAATCTAGAGGAGAGCCACTAAATTGATTGTGAGGGTGGAGCAACTCTCCCATGGAGACAGTTTGTGCTGTTCAGCCTGGAGAAGAGAAGGCTCCAGGGAGATCTTCTAGCCGCTTTCAGTATCTAAAGGGGGCTTACAGGAAGGACATGAAGGGACTCTTTATCAACGAGTGTAGTGAAAGGACAACAGTAACCATTTTAAACTGAAACAGGGTAGATTTTGACTAGGTGTTACAAAGAAATTCCAAGGAATCTACAAAAAAAGTCTGTTGTGGAAAACCAGTAGAGAAAAAAAACCTAAACTTCTAATTTATCCTCCAGACCACACAGTGCTAGCTCTGGTGCAGGGGAGAAAGAAGGAATTCACAGCCCTGAAACCGGAGAAGGGAGGACAGGACAACAGCTTGTCAGGAGCAGCCTGAACCCATATGAACTTGGAGCAAATATGAAACACTGGAGAGCCCATAAAGGTACATTTAGAGTGCCATGCAGGAACCTAACCATCCAAAATTTCTAAAAACATAAGAAAATAGAAACTGGATAGGAGAAAATAAAACAAAAGTGGTGGCTTTCTGGAATAGAAAAAATTATCTTTCATGTTGATGCTATTACAGCCTGTGTAACACAGAAACACTCATTCCAGTTAGGCTGAAATTGATACAGAAATTTAGGATTTAATGTCATAACTACCATTATAGATTCCTTTTTCTTCCCTTTTTATTTTAACTTGTCTCAATAAATATTTAAGTACTGAGCACACCTCTGTTCAGCAGACTCTACTTTGGCTGTTGGGGACAAACTGGGCAGCTGCCCACAGGAGAGAGAGAGGTAGTGGATAAGTGGTCCAGCCTGTCTTTGAAAACCCCAACTTTTGGGTGGCTCTGTTGGGGAAGCACCACTCCTCCCTGAAGGTAACTGGTAAATACAGGCTGTTCCCCCAAAATTATTTTGACACACACACTGATTGAAAATACATTTTCAAATCGCTCTAAGAATGAGCCAAAATGTGCTTTTAAAGCAAATTAATTAGTCATCAAGCAAACAGCTCATCTCTCATGAAAACCACCTTGGAACAGTTATTGATGCCCATGCCAAGTGCTGCTTTCTAGCTACTGCCACCCTGGCATCCCCCTGTGCCTCCTCACCAGCTTGAGGAGAACTTTTGCCAAACCACACATCAGGGAGAGGACGGAGCTACGGCAGCACATGTGGTCCTGGTACAGACGACCAAGAGTGCAGGAGATCCAGAGTATGGGGTGTCCTCCAGAAGGGCTGTCCCATTGTACATGAGTAGGTGTGCACAGACAGCTTCATCTTCCCTGCTGGGGATGCAGGAAGAAAAGCAGGGAGCTGGTCCTGGGGGCTGGACAATCTGGAGTCAGGACTACGAACATGGCACAGGGGTGGCATCATCCTAGCTTGGGGACACAACCTGCATGTGACAGGAGAGGACAGTCCTATTCCAAAACCCAGAGAAGGTTTTGGAATCGGACTGCTAGGATCCAAAGCTGAATACACCACAGTTTAGTCTGAAACTGGGAAAAAGTATAAAGGAGTTTACTGCGGTTTTTAAGTCACTAAAATCGCAGGGAGCAGAGTAATGATGTGGGAGGCTTAAAATACAGTGATCAGCAAGTAATTGAAACAACCAGAAGGAAATATTTCTTTACAATCTGTATGACTGTTCAATCTATATAGAACTATCAGCAAAAGAATTAAATATGCCAGATATATTTCTAAAAGCAGAGGCTAATTTAATGACTAATACTATTATGCAAGGTCTATGCCTAAGTTTAAGTTAGTATTGCTTCAACTGTACAGTTATTTTTAAAACAAGTTGAGAATGTCTGACATTATTTAAAGTTAAGCATGCAAAGATATTGATGACAATATTTTAATATATTGGCACAAACTGAGTTTTTGAGATTTGGAAAAAGTTTCCCCACAACATATTGCACAACAAAGTATACTAATGGCACCATTGGAAAGAACAAGCTGAATCTTACTGTAAGATACTGCCTTAGGTCCTTCCTTGGGAGAGTGTTGAACTGGTTCCACTATAGCAACTCCCTGCGCATTTACTAAGACCTGGTTAATGTTCTATTCAAGGGCTAACAGTCCTATAGAGCATGGGTTTAGTCATATCCTTTGGAGATACATTTGAATTTTCTCCTAATTTTTAGACCTGGGATTTTGCTTTGGCCACATCTCAACTTAGGAGAATGACTTGCCCACAAGTTGCTTGTGCTTCGCCTCATGCCCAAGCTGTTCCAACAACTGCTGATATTTCTGCCATTGCCAGCTCTGCAGTCACAGTAGCATCAGCAATGCTCCATACATCTGCTAGCAATTTAATCACCATCACGCTCAGAAAGAAACAAAGCACGAGTGCTTTAAGCTCCAGTTCAAGTGCTTTCCTCAGCTGGGATTTAGTGTAGTGGTAGCAGCCAGCAACCTGTCTACACTAGAAGTCATGCCGTAACACCTCAAAAGAGGCTATAGAAATTGTAGGAAAATAATAATTTCAAATACGGAACAGAAATGTTTTTTGCCTTTCTTCTAAGAGCTTCTGATATTCATGAGCAGTTAGCAAGAAAAAAAAAATATTCACAAAAATGGAAAGGAAGAAATTTTTTTAAATCAAGATTATTCCTTTTAATATATCTTTTAGAGTGGGATTTATATTAAAACAAAAATAAATGAGAAAAGGCAAAATCATGGCTCTTCATCCCCAGTAAATTGCTCAAGGTTCCACTCCAGATTTTTCAAATATCTAGGTTTTTAACTGGCTGTGTTTTCAAAATATGAGCATAATATTCTATGCTTAGTTTGCAATGTGCAATCAAACTTTACCTGTTTTCAGTTTACAACACACTCATCAGTATTTGTCTGTTTGATCAGAGCTTAATTTGCAAACATGGCCATGATCAACTCCATGCTGCTGAACAGTTCTAGAAACATTTCTGTTATAAACAAATATAACAAAACAATTGTTAATAGTTTCAGGGCACTGTCACTATGTCCCTAAAGAATTTAGTAGAGCACTTGTGCATTTCAAAGTGGATTACTCAATATACTTAAAATTAAGCCAATGCTTCAGTGTTGTTATTCCCTAAATAAAAATAGCCTGAACAAAAAATCATCTCATTTTGAAATGCACATGGTGTAGCACAGGCTACCTGGTAATGAGATCATTTCTATTCCCTGACAGGGGGATTTCTGCAACTGCTCAACACCTGAATCCTAAATTGACTAATGTGACCACAAAGGAAATTATATATTCAGATACATATCCAACAAGAATTTAAGCATCCGAACCTAAAATACACTTTCACAAGTACACATGCTGGAAACTTCTCACATTCCAACCATGAGAGCAATTGGAAAAGAATGACAAATAAAGCTGAATACAAATTCACTCTCAAAAAAAATCATCTGCTTGTACTTTTCTCTCTAATGATCATTCAGCTCTAAGAATACAGTGGCTCAGGAAAAATTTTAAAAATCCACCAGGGGTATTTACTTAATTTCCCTCAGGCTTCTCTCCCACTCCACGCACAAATCAAAAAGTAATTATTTTTGTCTCAACCAGATTTTGTTCTCTCATTATGAACCATGACAATGATAATGCCATAACAGCAACAGAAACTGCTGCAACTGTTACAACTGATAGAAACCTATGGGTTTTTTTTTATCAAAAAGACTTGCTGTAGATGCTGAAAGCAAGCAGCTATAATAATTAGAGAGTTTCCACTCTATCCCTGATCTGAACACAAATCCTGAAACAAAGCTGGGCTGTACCTGCCTGGCACACCCTCCTCAACCTGCAACACAAGAAGGCAGTAATTTCTGCAGGAGTAAATGCTCATTTATTCCCAGAGCTTACTCGTGCCAGGCAAGGAATGGGGGAAGGGAGCAAAAAATTACTGAACAATATGACTTATCACTTTGCCACCTTTGAATTTTTTGCATTTGACATAACTTGCTCCTGTCTAAATGATAAGTGTTTTAAGCAGACATAAGACATGGGTATTGTGTTCAGTAGATGAAACGTTACTGTTGTTTGAGTGCGGCTGGATATAGGGAGTGCTGTCATGAATCCCAATCCGTTTCCATGTGGCAACAGATTTTTTCTTGTTGCTAAGGCACAGCAAGCAGAGTTAGTTGAGAAGCTAGCTGACTTTCAGCGGATATCATTCACATGAAACCGTAGAATATGCCTGACTTTCTGCCAAATAATACACGTAACAAACAACCTTCCCCCTCTTCTCCTCTTGAAACCCGCTGTCAGAATTCACGGGTAATGAAGAACAACCAATGTAACAGTTCACTGCATTAATATTTATTTAAGATTAAATACAAAACCCTTTATAAAGGGTCTTCTTTATAAAGGAAAGATCTTCTCCTGATCATCTTAAACTTCATATACTTATGTGTAGCATAAAAAGGTCAAAAAGCTGTAAAAAGAAAAATCTGTATTCAATGGAGCTTGCAATTTAGGGTTCACAGATGAGCCTGAAAAGCTCTCTGGAGAAACCCAAATGGGTCATTAATGAAAGAAAGCCCAGGCGTGTATCATCATCTGTTTTCTGTATAAAAAGAACTTGCAAAGTAAGTTGCTTCACAAAGGGGAAACCCACAACCTGTGGTTCATTCTCACTTCCCCCAAAACAGAAAGAGATGTGAGAAGAAAATGGATGCTCTTCATAAAGACAAGCACTGCTCTTTATGTTTAAAGACTTATTTCTGAGTCAGCAACAGTTAGGAAAGCTATGCATTTAGAAGCATTTCTCTGTTTTCCAGTACCTAGCAAATTAAATATGGCTGAATGGGTTTGTGCTTCAAACAAAACTAATTTTTAATTTATCTGGCATAAACCAGCCAATTTTAAAGTCTCTGGAGCCTAGCAAGAAGTGTAATTTGGTGTCCAAGAGCAAAATTTATTTGCAATGCCCTTTCCTTTGCCCAAAAGAAATTAAGAATAGAAAAGAGTATCATAGAAGACAAGATGGCAGGGCTGGCTGTTTTCTGTCCTCCCTCTTCCTCAGTCCTACCATGGCGAAAAGCCCAGGATAAATCCAGATTCAGGAAGGCACCAGCACAGGCTCCTCTGTCTGTATCCTATGCCTCAAATAAAGCTGCAGCATCCTGACACCTACCCAGATTGATGGAAAGGGAGGAGCGGTAAGCTGGCAGAAGGAGATGCCTCAGTTAGGAACTTTATGTTACCAAAGAAAGGAGACAGCCACCCTCCTGCTAATGATCAGTTCCACAATCAGAATTAAGTACCATAAAGTGAGGCTGCTGACAAGCAGGTCATGTCCGCTCTACACCTCCTGCTTCAACTTCCCATTCCTAACGCTCTCCTCCTTTGTGCTTCCACACGTGTCTGTGAAGCCGTGTCCCAAACCAAGCTGAAGGACCTTTGAATCGGCTCATTAAATAGAGATTAATTTCAACAGAGATGGTTTCCCTCGGTGGGTCACTGGGGAGCCACACAAACATGATCCCCAGCAAGGCGAGCAGCGGGGGCACCGGCGAAGGCTGTGGGACGTGGAGGGCGGCAGGAAGGCACAGCTGCGCTCAGAGGAAGCACTTGTTTATGCTAAATTAAAACTATCCAAGGAATGATGGCATAAAACACGCCTAATAAATCCTTTTTATGTTGACAGAGCAGAGACACTGCTCTGTCAACATAAAAAGGAAGTTAACTATGCTCACAAAAAATGACAATACAAAATTCAAGGGTGTCAGCAATGGGGAGCTTCACTTCCAACTCTGTGTTCACATAAGTGCATCAGTTGGAGCAAAACATAATTCCCATCTCATCTACAACTGTAGACTGCATGGGCTAATACATAGTTTACAATATAGAAACAGAGTTTAAACAAATTTTCTCTTCTTCTTATAAAAAGATAATGGACATTTTCAACTCATATGCTAATACTATGTTTGCAATGAGAGTTCATTAAATATGAAAAGAAAGAATCAGAATTTTACTGCTTTTTATCATGCTTTATATAACATTAAAATATGCAGAGTACACTTAATTGTCTATTCATGTTCCTTCGTTAACTACATTTTACTGCAGCATTTGTGCTCTAGTTTGCCAGTTCGACCATACAATTCCATTTTCCTTACAAACTTCCCAGTGCATTTCACTCTTCTGTCTGTCAGCAACATTTCACAGGAAAGCAGTAACCTCCCTTTTTTCCAGTACAAAAGAGGCACTGCACAGATTGTTACTATAAACATTTAGCAATATTGCTGTACTTACATTTCTTTAAAACTTAGCACCTAATAAATACAGTAGACGGTCTTTGTCATCTACCATTGTGTCCCTGGCCACCAGCATCTGGTTTGGTTTTGATCTGGACGGCAGCACATAAGAGCAGATGGGTAGGAGGGTTAAATGATTACTAAAATTTTATGTAACAGCTAATATTTCTAATGCTGCAAGTTATAATTTGATAGTACATTATTTGGAGCTTTCAAAAGAATGTGCACTGGATATTTCACACTACAATTAAAACGATGTTCCCAGTGACAGGTTACTATTTATTTTCAGATAAATCTAAATGAAGACATCAACAAAACAGTTAAAAGAGAGATCAGGAGTAGAAAAATGCAGATTGTCTGCATACTTAAAAGCTTTTCAAAGTACCTCTGTTCACATGTTTTTTGTGTTGCCAGCAAAATACCTTCTCATGACACATTTCCAAATGAGAAAAAAAAAAGATCACAGCATGGCACATCTACTTGGCAAAGGCATTCTGAAAGCCAGGCAGCCTGACTTACAAGCACGCACTAGTAAAAAGAAATTCATGTGGAAATTGTGTGTCAAACTCAAGAATAAACACTCAGGCTGTAAAATCTACTTCATGGAGTTTTCATAACTTCATCAGACAAGGTCCTGCATAATCTCTCTGGCTTTGAATTTTGCCCTGCACAGATCAGGGGTTGGATCAAACAATCTCATGGAGTTCCCTTAGCACCCAAATAATTCTGTAATTATCTCCTGATCCATCACTCCCAGACAATTTAATTCTGCTACTCCAGCCAGCTGTATCAGTCATTGGACAGAAAGTGTGTGGAGCTTCAGGGCAACCAGAAGCACATTTCTAGATACATTCTGTGTTTTTTTAAAGGATCATAAAATCACGTATTTTCATGTTAGCCTTCCACCAAAACTTTTCCCCATCACATTACCCAACATGCCAGGTCTGGATTGCTGATGTACCCTGGCTGTCAACATTACTGCAGACAATACTGGTGCCAGAACTTAGCCTTCAGCAAGCCACATTTCTCAGAGACTAAATATAATAAAAATTTTAAAGCAGACCATCAATTAAGTGATTCATTTCACCTGTTACTACCAACCACCCACCACGCAGGTGCAAGTTCAAATGTTCTGTCTCTGGTGTCAGGCAAAACCAGCATGTTGGGTATTTGATTTTTGCCAGCACAGGCTCGGGAGCCTTCTTGTGAACTGCCCCCATAAGCCATCTGCAAGGATGCTCACCTCTGCCACAAGAATTCTAATGAGCAGCAGAAGGGCAAAAATATCCAGTTTTGATGCAGCTATTTCAGTGAACGCAGATGCAGGAACAAAACCCCAAATATTAGCAAATATTCAGCAAATCAGCTGTGAACGATGACGACAAATAGCTAAAAATGCCAATACAGAGTGCCTATATTATTGAATAAGAAAATCCATTAAAATCTTAAGTCATTTGAAAGCAATTTGTAATTAAAGAACCAGTTTTAATATTTTCAATAACTACATTTGAGTTAAAAGTATCAAATAAGTATATTTGATGTTTCAAGTACAAAAAGACAAAGTTAAAATTCAGTGCTTTGATTATGATTTAGGAAAATACTTCACAGTAAATTGCATTAGTTTACTATTTGAAAAATGCCTGTATTTCTAACAATTTTTTTTTTAATAAGCTGCACACAGATCATCTATGAAGGGCCTTACAAGAGCACAAAGGTACATTTTTAATGTCCCTACTCCCAGAGAGCTCTGCTTTTACCACTGCCTGTACAAAAGGTAGGTCACCCATTATTTTCCAAACCTTTTTCCTACTAGGAGAGCACTAGTTACTCTTTTCTGGTACAAGACATTGAAATTATTTCCCCTTTGTTTCTGAGAAACTGATTTTCTGATTTTGCAGAGACCAAGTGACCCACTGGGAAAAGCTGTTCAGTGTACCTCAGTTTTATTCCTGAACATGGTCTGGTCACAACCTTCAGCAAGACATTTCCCTTCCCATGCAATGGGAACCACCATGGGCAGTCTCTGAAAGCACTTTGAGACCCTCTGGTAAGGATGTGCTATCAGCTAAGGGCTAGAAGCACACAAGATCTCTTCCATGTACCCAGGGCAGCCCCACTCTAAGTTCAAATACCTATAGGACATTTGAAATGCAACAAATCTAGAGCAAAGCTGTCAACTTCTGCTTTTCTTGCTTCTAAGGTTTTCCTAGAGCAGGAGCAGCCTTGGGGGTGGGTGAACATGCTCTGCTTAAAGAATTTTGCATTACAGCCTTAACAGTTTGAGATTCCACAGTGCTGTGGTTTGTATTGGCAGAGCTCCATTACACGACCTCTTGGGAACAATAATAATTTCACTGACAGTAGCTCTTGGCACAAACCAGTGCCAACCTGCTATGAACCAGAGTGGGAGTTCTTAACCACTTCCAGAAGAACAGCTGTAATTTACTTTTTTGTAGGAAAAACTATTAAAGCTTAACTACTTTCATTTCATGAAGCAGTCAAGGCCTCACTGTACAGAGAGCTGAAAAGCACTCAATACGCAAAGAAAGAATAAAGCTTTCCCTTAGATCACACAAGCAATTTTTTTTTTGCAAAGTAGATCAGGAACTCCTCACCTGCTCTTGGCAAAGCCTCAGCAGTGCTTGGAACCCTTCAAACCTTCAAACCATCTGCAGAGTGAGATTGTACTAAATCTGATAACCTTGCAAATCTTTAGCGTGACCATTCTAACAGGAACAAATGAAAATTCAAGTGCACTCCACCGCCAAAGGGAGGTTTGTCACCTTTGAGATGCGGAGGGACCAGAGAAACAAGGCCATTCAAAACTCTCTGCCACTGTAGCAGAAACCACTGCATGCCTATCCTGACTGTTTAGCATACAGAGCAACGCGGGACGCAGTGGCAATGACCATTAGATATGGAATAGGATTAGAATGTGAAGACTCTAGCATATACAAGCAACCACTAAAAGCTGCTAAGATAAATTTAGCTTGCACCAGACTGAGAAGTTACAGAATCAGAAAATACATACACAAGACACAGATGAGTTTTATAAATTTCTTTTCAACTTAGTAAAACTGCTCAAGTGCCAAGCAGCTAAGAGATAGAAATTTTAATTAGTATGATAAAATCAAGACAAAATAATATAAATTACATATCTTATGCAAATTAAACTCATAAGAAAGTAAAATATGTGCTCAGCACCCCTACAAGGTCACAGATACAGTTCAGGCATCTTTAGACAGGAGCCCCCTTCATGAACATAGGTTCAAGAAAGGAACACAGCCCTTCAAGTCAGGCAAGACTTCCACCCTAAAGAGGCAGATTTCCTTACTTGTATTTTTTATCCTTAAATTTAATGACCTATCTTTCTTCTGATATATATCTTTATTTTCATGCTTTATTCATATAAACAATTGTTTGCACACATTTGATATTGCTAGTATGTGGATATTTCACATCAGGTGATTCATTTATGCTCTATTATTTTGAATTTTCAAGCTACAGATTTACTCACTCTAAATTTAATTAAATCTAAAAGTCCTTTTTCCAACTTCTGTAGAAAGTTTGATTCCTATGTGGAAGGCTAGGGGTTTCTTTATCTCTTGAGATTTTCTAGCTGGTACCAGGGAACTTTCTCATTTTGACCTCCAGTTTTGAAGGATACCCTTGGTCCAACAATAGACTTTTGAAAATATCTTTAATAGGAACTGTCCTAATAGAGTTTTCTGCATTCATCATTTATTTTCAAGACAGCATGGGCCTTCAAAAATGATCCCTGTACCTCTTCTCAGGCTTAGAATATGTTCAGATGTTCAGCCAAACTCAGTTTAAGCAAAAAGCCACAAAATTTGACAAGATACAATCTCGCAAGATTAACACCCCCTGAGATGATAACCCCACTCAAATTCATAGAAAAAGAATGTATTAAATTGTGTTGCACTAAACCTTTTGTGGAGAAAGTACATATGAAAAAATTATTTTAGGCAGCCTAACCAAACAAACAAATAAATCTTGCTTCAATTTGTCCTACATCAGTCTCTTGTCCCCCATGACATCAATAATTTCCCTCCAGCAAAACCAGACCTGGCATTTAAAGCATAAAGTTCCTATTCCTTTGTTCCACTTCTTTTATGCATTATGAAGACTTTAAATGACTTATAAGGCACATTTTTTTCCCCATACAAGAAAGATACTACTCCATAAACAGGAAAAACCCCTCACAATTTGAGAGTCAAAGGATTAGAAGATTTTTCTGCTTTTTACATCTGATTAAATTATCTGAATTAATTAACCTTTAATTGCATTTGCAATTATTATCTGGTTTTCCATCCCAACAGAAGTCCCACCATATGACATCTATATCCTAGTCAATCTTATTCTCATACTCAAAGGCATATGCAAAAGAAAAAAAAAAGCTAGAGTCTAAATTAGCATGAAAAACGTGTGCAGTGGAAAAAGTCCATAGTATTACAGCAGAGCAGGGATCTGAGGTGAATTGTATGTTGTGAATCTGAACGTAAATGTCTGTGTAAGATGAATCTGAACATACATGTCTGTGCCTCTTGACAAAGAAGCTGAACTCTCTAAGATTGCAACAAGATCTCTTACATCAGGTGCTTGTAAGGAAAATTTCTCCTCCAGAGGAACTGCTGTTTTAAAGCAGAAGTCTTTTGGCTTGAGAGTTGTGGATGACTTTTTCAAGGCTGTTTCAAAATATACATGAGGCCATACCCACAGCCTGCACCTGCAGAATCTGAGATAACCACCCAGGAGAGCACCTCATCCCTCACTGAAGACAGCAGCACTAGCGCTGTAACTATTTTTAAATAAATAGTCACTAGAACTTGTAAGAGAGAAGCAGAAGGGCACAATGTGAACAGAAGCTTGCTTATCAGTTCTGTGAACGGGGCATTCAAAAGAAAAGCAGAATAACCTCTGCATTACTCACAGCCAAAGTATAGCTGGGTGTATCCTGAACAGAGTAACCTCAAAGAGCCAGCAGAACCATCTGCTGATGCCAACGTACAATCAGGGGAAAGGACTCGCACATCAGGACCCTGCCTTTCCACAGGGTCACATCTCCACCACCCGAGGACAGCCAGGCCTGGCAGCCAGTGCTAGGAACAGTGCCCTTGGAGGAGCTTCTGATGGCCAGACTAAGGAGCAGCTCACCCATTTCGTGTGCTGCTTGAAGCTGCACCCTTCTTGCCCTACCACACACACCAGTGTCCAGAATTCTTCAGGCTCCTCCTTTACGTATCCATGGAAAGCAACAGCACAGAACACCTTCTTCTGCTTCACCAAGTTTTTATCCAAAGATCCTTGAAGGAGTGTTTTGTCCCATGGGAATAAAAGGAGGTAAAGACTGACCACATTTTTTCAGGCCAAGTGGCAAAGAGAATTAACTCTCTTATTCTTTAATATTCTGCATCATAGCCAATGCTTGCAACATCAATCACGTCAATATGCTGCCACCCTCCTTCCACTTGCCCACTGTATCCTAGTTACCAGCCTACTCAGTTTTAAAAGTCACTAATAAATATCATTTTAAGTCAGCAAACGTTTTCTGACCTACGCAAAGCAGGAGGTGGGAGAGATGGAGAACTGCTGTGTTGAAAAGTTGGTTCAAGCAATATGCACATGGAAAATGCTAATTTGATTGAGAATTTAGATTGAAATCAGGAAAGAAAAATGATCCAGAAGATTAATATATGGCTTTATTCCCCCCACAGTGACTGATATGTCAGAGAGAAGCAGAGATGTTCTATCTGTGTTTCCATGAACACTAACAAAAAGCACAATGTCAGTGACATGCTAACAGACTGCTGGAACACTTGGTTTACTCTCATCATTTCACCACAGCAGCCTGGGGCAGCCTGGATGCCCTACCAAAATTGGTAGCTCCTGTTCAGACTCTTCCAAGCGCCAGAAATGACTGTACCAAAATTAAAAGGAGCTTACAAATCTTTTTGGTATGTAGATACACATACAGAGACTCCTTCAAAACACAAAGTGATTAAAAAAAAAAAAATTAACAGAAAAATTTCACCTCTATCTAATCTATTTTCTGTTTTTTCTTTATGCAGTTCCATGATGTCTCTTGTGGAAACTGGACACAGCAGCAGAAGTTAACTGAAGAGGGCCTCCAGGACACCATTCCTAGTCAGGAAACCCTTGCCTTGGAATTCACCTCCCTGCTCCCTCCATCAGGATATGATCAGAAGATCAGATGGGTTCATGAACAGCAAAGTAATGGGAACGGGAACACTCTGG
Organism: Pardalotus punctatus; assembly: GCA_013400915.1. Taxonomy (NCBI): domain Eukaryota; kingdom Metazoa; phylum Chordata; class Aves; order Passeriformes; family Pardalotidae; genus Pardalotus; species Pardalotus punctatus. The sequence goes on along the minus strand of VZTX01022501.1, from coordinate 214,512 downwards.
GGTTTGGAAGATTACATGGGAGGTTTGTTTGCATGTTTTTAGCATGCCTCATGCTTATTGACATTTTTAACCTCTTCACTTGTGCCAAGAGATAACAATGACTGGCTTAGGAGGGAAAAAGTCATGATATAGAAAAACAAGCAGACACATACTGAAGCTGGAGTTGGCTCAGGCTGAAAAGAAGATGACTCACAGACCCTCAGCATTTAGTTTTGTTTCTAAAAGTCAGATAACACCAAGAACTGTTAAATCAAGGGATAAAGATGCAGCCTGTTTTCTTGCTTAACTCAAATAAAAAAAATAAAATCAGGTTTCCAGTTTCAGAAGTTTCACAAAATTTACCATTAGCTGTTCAGTGACCAGGGACAGTTTTTAACAAGAAATTATGATCTGTGGATAGTTTCTTTGGAATTATTTTTATTTACAGAATGGGCAAATGTAATGTTTCCTTATCCACTCCCATCATCCTGCCATAAATTTTCTTGTGACATGTTTTGCTATTAATAAACAACTGAAGTAGGTACTTTTCTACAGCCATAATACATGGATTCTCAAAGAGCCTAAGTCTGCATTGTTTTTAATTGGGTCACAATTCTCATTTAATAGCAGTGCTGCTCTGTTAGCTACACTTCCTGATTAAATGCAAAAGACCACTCACTACAAGAATATTTTATGTCTCTGTTTTTAATGAAGCACTTTACAAGAATAGAGAACAGCTGCCTGCAATGTGACATTCTTCAAAAGTCTTTGTTGGTTTACCTGTTAGATAGGTTAGGTTTATTCCTAATAGCAGTTTTGTCATAAAGTTGCCTAAGCAGAAAAATAAAAATAAATAATTTTAAAAAGAACAAACCAGGCACTTTTCCTCCCTGCTCTTTCTTCTTTGATGTACTGGAGCAGTAGCTACTTCTTAGAAACTTATTCTCCACTCCATCAAAAGAGTTTTTAAAGAAAATACTGACAGGAGCAGATTCAAGAGATACTCTTGCAGAGCTCTGCTGAGAGATTATTTGTCAAAGCTGTTGGTTACTAGTCTGTGAAAAGCCTTCCAAACACTTGTCCACCCACCAAACAGGAGCTTCACCGGTCATGAGTATTCTTAAATTCCTCAGAAGAACAGCAAAACCTTTGACAGAGTAGGTTGCAACAAAGTCAAGACTGACGTGATATGAGCTGCTTTTCTTGTACATTAAGAGGCCACCTACACAGCAATACCCTACAGCTGCACCTTCAACCAGGATAGCATGGACTCACCCTAACATAGAAAACTCCTCAGAGGAAGCTAAAACAGTCTTTCATGAGTAGACAAAACATTGCAGCTGATCACAAAACAGAGAAGTAATGAAGGAAAAGAACAGGATTAAACAGACTGTTTTCATTGTGAAAAGGAAAATACAAAGATGTCCCAACATTGTATCCTAGGCTGGATGCTGTTTCAGGAAACATATTTATGATGTCAGCATCAAGATAAGCAAATTTTGCTCACACAGTTTTGGTTAGTCACAATCAGAAACCTATAAACAACTTCAAATGGACCTAGTCAAGGTAGGCAAGTAAAAAATGTTAAATTATATTTATCTTGTCAAATGCAAGGGAAAAAATGCTGACAAATTTTATGGCTTGAAATTAACTATATCAGCTTAATGAAAACAACCTGAATGGCTGTGAAGACATTTTGTGTGAAGAACTAATCAGTGCCCCCAAGAGCTCTAAAGAGATAGCAGATTGTTAGGATGATAATCCTACATGATGGAGAGAGTGAGGAAATGGCATGATTTATATAAAACAGCAGTGCAGTCTCATCTAAAATATTACATTCAGCAGAAGCTGTGACTAGGTCAAATGGACACTGCAGAACCAGACAGTTCAAAACAAGGTAACAAAAACGATTACAGCATGGAAGGAGTCATCTAGAGATATTGGAACTGCTTGCTTGAAAAACAGCTGTAAAAAAATAACAAAAAGTTAAATGTACAGAAGCTGGAAATTCCCTGCCTCATAGGAACAGAGGAAAGGTCATTGAAATTAAAGGCAGGATATTCAAAACTGACAGAATAAAACTTAGTTTTACTTCCCTTGTAAAGTCATTGTCACTAAACCGCACAGAGAAGCTTTGTAAATTTGTGTTCCAAGATGAGTTTGAAGGCAAAACACTATCCAGATTTATTAAAAGACTGGATTCGTAGATGCATAACATGAAAAGCGGTAACTAAAATGGTTAATGTTAACAAGCCCCCAGCATCAGTGTAAACTATCTGACTGTTTGAAACTAGAAAAAAAACAAACAGTGTGGGAGGCAGGCTATAAAACATTTGCCCACACACTCTCTGGAAAGCACAAGAAACTTTATATTTATGGCTAAAACTGTTAACTCTTAGATTAACCTTAAAACTTATGGATACAGGACCAGATGAATCATCATCTTGACCCACTACAACATATTTTTATCTACACTAGGTTCCTCTGAAATAATTGCTTGGGGTTTTTTTTTTAATAAAGCTTCTACCAGTATAACGTAAATATTTTCTGCCACACTGAATTGCAAATTATCAACTTATAAATGGAACTCTTTAAGCAGGCCCTCAGATAAATTCTCAATTTATGCACACACTGTATGAACTGAGGACAAACATCTGAATGGAAAAAAAACCAAGAGACATCACTCCTGCTATTCAGCTTGGAGACTCACCAATATTAATGCATGTCCTGGCAACCTAAGAGACCTATTGATTTGCAACCATTCATTCAAGTGCAGTGAAAGCCATAATTTGATAAATAGCTTTGGTAAAACTAATCTGAAACTCATTTGTTTTGTGACAGTCTGTTTAATGAGATAAAACAAGAAATTAAATATCTGCTGAATGTTCTTCTTTGTATTATTTAGCACAATAGTAAAAATATAAATAAAGAGGTATTAATTTGACTACCATTATTATTTTTTGTATTTTATGTATTTTGTTGCAGCAATTGCTGCCAAAGACACTGTTTATGATTTACTGTACTCTAACAGGCAGAGCATTTTTATAAATCTCTTTTATACATGTGGATACAGAGGAATAAAGAGAACAGGCCTTTTAATCATTTGCAAACACTCTTTGAGCTGACAGTGTATAACTTTACGATGGTATGCATAGTATGTTTTTCAAGTATTAAAATTCCAACTTTAACGTGATTATGCCATTCCTTGTGAATGGAAATGAAACTCTGTTTAAGTTTTCAAAAGCAGTTATAACAGTTAAATCTAACAGGATTATTAGTTTTTTTCCTTCAATTATTTTTTTTCCAACAAAATGCAAGGAAGGCTACTTTAAAGTATTCCCACACACAAATCAGTGCTAGCACTGACAGATGTTACAGTTTATCCTGCTCAAGTCAAAACACACTTAAGCTTGGTTGTGTCCTCCCCTTTCTTCTTTGGCAGCATCTACTAGACTCTGCTTCTTGCATGTCCCATGGCCTTCCTTAACAAACACCACACAACTGGGTTTGTCCTGCAACACAGATTCAGCAGCAGACTCACAGTCCACACCCCCAGATTCATTTTCACTGCCAAGAGCCTTCAGGCACTGCAGAAATGACAAACCACAACAAAGCACTGGATTGTGCATGAGCTGGGACCCAGAGCAGATCTAAGGGATACTTTTGTCTCATTCCTTCAGCCACCCAATAAGCAACAGCTTTTCAACTTTCAAAGCCAACCATGCATGTGTATTGTTTTTCTCCCCTTCTTTTCATATTTTAAAAATCAATTGATGTATCACTGAAGGGCATTCCCCTATGGGATGAAATGGAGCATCTGCTTAACAGTGTGCAGTAGCAGCCTATGACAGCAAACGATTACCACATTCATCTGAAATTACGAAGTGTTTTAGGACCACTGGGTCTAGCTCTCTTGGTGAGAACTTGGCCAGAAAACCACAATTAAATGCTTATCATCTTTAAAAATGTATAAACAAACCCCAAACACCCGCTCTTCCGCCCTCTCCCTCCCCCAAGCCACATAATAAATTCTTGATGTTCACAAGTGGTCTGGACCTCAATTTTCCGTTGGGGTTTTTTTGTGGGATTTGGGGTTTTAGGGGCCTTCTTTTCAGTTGGCATTTTTTTAAACCAAAATGCAGTGCTTCCTGCTCCTCAATACTGACCTACAAACTGGATACTGGCTACTTCATCATGACAGGCATGGTTTGACATACATTTCTTCCTCCAGTGGTATTTCAAGCAGCCACTGCTCCTTCCTTGGTGGCACTTGTTCCACAATCAGAGGGCTGGTACTGACACATGCATGACCTGCAGAGAGGCTCAGAAGGGGCAGCTGCTGGAGAAGCTACCACAATAAAGCACACACACAGATAAAACACACTCTGTAATTAAACAAAAGACTGCTGGAGAGGCTCTGAACTATTCTTTCCTTATCGTTCTAACTCATGTAGCCCATGTACATCTCAGTCATATAAAGGCTCGAGTATGAGGCTCAGGAAGCAGGGATAGAAAGGCAGACTGCTCATCAACACAGGAAAAAGAAAGTTGTATTCCTCACAATCAATATTTTAAAAAAGGAAAACTAGAAATCATCTGGCATTTTAAGCTTTAATGGGTTAATTCAGTTCTAAAACTGAAGGCAGATCCTTACTGATGCGACAAATACACATCTACTGGTATTTATAGAGACTGAAGGGTTTTTTCTCCTTCCATCAGCAGAATATTTTCGTTTTGCAATATAAAATATATATAGACTTTTAATCAGTTAGACTGCTGTGTCTCTCTGCAGGAAAGTATGTTTCCAAAAAGGAATTAATCAGAGAAAATTGTATACCACAGGATTTAAATTATTACATTAATAATTGACCCTAACTTGATACAATGTCCATAAGATCATTTTTCAAGGTCACACTAACCCAAACCATGTTAACTGAGATAAAAGACATAGTGACAATTATTAATAGCTACTGCTTTTTACACATAGCATTTGCAAATATTCACATCCTGCTTCCATGGCTTTTAACTTTAGAGCTCAAATGACTTCTTTTTTTATCGTTAAACTCATGCCAAAAGCACAGGTATAATGAAAAATGTTTAAATAAAAAAGTTTAATGGATAAAGTCTACACAGCAGACACTAAAAAGCAAACGAAAATATTCCACTGAAATGGATCCATTCACATGAACCCTACAGGATGTGCAAAGCACCCTGATTTGGGGGAAAAGGATGTTTAGGAGTTTGTGCACAGGAGTAGAGCATAAGTTACATACTATAAAGAACAAGGACCTTCCTTTCCTACATGTGAAATGTCACTTTATTTGTTATATAATTAGCATAAATGTATTTTATTACAATGGTTTCTGTGAGTTAGGTTGAAAAGCTGGCATATTCTGCTTTCCTTTTTTTTCTCGTCCCCCTTTGAAAAGCTATCACTGTCTATTTTCAGCATTGTCATCAGCATAAAAATCCACAGCTTGTTTTGCAATTTCCTCATGGCGCAAATGGAATTCAAACCACTGGGGACATACAAGTAACAACAGCTGAATACAAATCTTAACGGAGTTTGTCATAATTGTACAGTATGGTGTTATTCATTCATCCTGGCAGCTGGGAAATCTAGTGTGAATTAACCAATAGTACAGGTTTGCAACCAAGCAAATTAAAGTATACAATTCCACTAAGTGAATTTTGTTTATTTCACTCTAAGTGTATAACTAAGGGGACAATTGGCTCACATTTAAATCAAGACTTTCAAAAAGATGCAACACTAGCAGAAGTTTTGCAAATCTGCAAATTTTACTTCCAACGGAGTTGATCTTATTTCCTGCATAGACTTCCTTGATAGGTTTCCAAGCCATACACTGCAATAACACATCAGAGGATCTGCAGGCTACATCCCTTAGAAAGGGGAGCAAAACCAAAAGTGAAACCAGTGAGATACTTGTCCAACAAGGGTCACAAAAAACTGCAGGGCTCATCAATACTTGGTTCTGCAGTCCTTAACTGAAGGCTTTATCACCAGCTCAAGACAACAGGCTCTTAAAGACTGGGCATAGGCAAAACGAGCTCAAGGTATTTTCAGCTTGAGCTCAATTTGCAGCGTGGGAAAAGGGTTACAGTCAAGTCAGTGGTTTATGGTAGACAGGTCAAAGAGATGCTTATCAGGATGTGCTATGGACCGAAACAGAGAAAGGAAACAGAACCTCCCATAGTTTAAAGCATCAAGGAATCTATGTCAATTTTTTGCGGCTTCCATGAACACAAGCCACATGACGGCACCTATTCCCCATCCATTGGCAGTGGCACCAGCTAGTGTTGCATCTGGACTTTCCCAGGGATGCTAGAAAGCAGAGGAGATGTCAGTCCAGGAATTGTCAGCCTCGGTCCCAGTGCCATAGTGTCAGACCACAGGCAGTGGGCATCATCCTATCAATCAGGCTAATCCCCAGCCTCAGGGAGAAATACAGCTGTGCATTCTGCAAAACTTACTAGGTTACTTCCTAGGGCAGAAGTGTGGGTTTACTTTCCATTTCATTCAACTGTAGTTATAATCAAATCCAGGCATAATTTCTCAGATGTCATAACACATGGGCTAATTAAGAAGTATTCTCAATTTAGCAATTCACTGAAGTAACTATGAAACAAATTATTATGCAAATAAACACATGAGACACTGAAATTCCTCATCAGCTACTGTGGTCACTGTTGCTAAAGCTATTTTATCCATTGCTCAGTATTTCATGTGTCACCAATCACAGACCTGACAAGTTCAAGGATACTATATGTGATATGTGAAAGACAATTATCTTAATCAAATACATTTAGCAGGAATATATAATAACCCTGATTACAGTAGGAAAAATTCAAGACTACTTACCAAAACTATTTTTAGTCACATAATAGCTGCAAAAGTGATGGGGGTATTAAGTTACTAAGTAGAACCTCTATGGCAGACTTGAAAGGAAAATGTCACCAATATCAATCAGTCAACTTTGATAATACTTCTGACAATAAAACTTCCAACACACTGAGCCAATCCAGCACTTTTGTGTGCTGATTTCAGCCAGTACAGCATCTACACACAACATCACTGCATCTCTTAATGCAGAAAAAATGTCAAAATTAGAGTCTCTATAGTATATATAAACACAGGTATCAGAGGAATTATTCTGATTCTTTTTTCTTCCCATTAACAACACTGGTAAAAAGATCATAAAGGTGCTAATGAAATGTGTTGATGGCAGGTATTGGAGGTATTGTCAAAACCCATGTAATCAGACCGGCGTACTGGAAGATTAGGTGACGTCAAGAACTGTAATATTAGGAAAAGAGTGTAATTCAGCAGCATGAAATACAAGGTCACCCAGGCACCATGAAGATGAGAAGCTGCCAAAAAGGATACAGACCGCAATAAATGTCAGTCATTTCTGAGAGGATTATTTGTGTACCAAGCGGATCTATACGCTCAGCTCAATCAAAACCTAACTATCAACCATCACCATGATGTAGCCACAGAAAGAAGGACTGCAAATTCTGAGTATTTCCAGCAGCCAGTTTCTAATGTCCTGGCAAAACCTCACTGACAACACTATAGTCTCCCCAGCTGCCAAATGTGTTGATTAGAGAGTAGCTGCTTGAATGACATAAGCAACTGAAAGCTCCTAAACAGGAGTTGAAGAAAAGTTTAGCAGAATGTAGGCTGAGAGGATGTGATACTTCATTTAATTAAAGCAGATTGCATATAGTTTGATTTTTTTCCCCTGCCAAAGAGGAGTTGTCTCCAACAGCATGACAACTGCTAGTGCCAGAATATATGATAGATATCCCTAATACACTCCAACCCTCCAGCTATTTTCAGCTTGGGAACCTTCTGTGCCTGATGAGGATTATGTATCCTCAATACATTTCTCTTCCATGAACTTTTCCAGACTTACTCTGAACTCACGTAGACTTCAAGCAGCTGTACCCCAACTCCTGTGGTTTATTTTCAACATGTAACCCTACAGTCAGTTTACATCCAGGCAAACATACAGCTAAGTGGCTGCCCAAAACAAAGGTAAGGTGAAGACAGTCTGAGAACATCTGCCTGGCCAAAGACCTCTAGGAACCTCAGAGAAGAAATGATAAGGTCTCAGAAGAGAAAACAGTCATGGTATTCAACTTTGATCAAGCCAAAAGGTACATCCCATGATGAAGGTTTCTACAGACCAGCAAGACCTTTCACAATAATCAGAGTAACAGGGTTTGACACCATGACATCTGAAAGGTTTTCCAGACCCACTACTGTGACAAAGGGCAACATGGATGCTCACATATAACAGTATTTATCTGTGAGTAAATATGAACCTAGAAAGTCAAAGAGGTGATTAAAAAGGTGTGTGCCTGAGTGTGTGCAAGACAATTCCTCCTCCTTCTGGGCACTTCTTTGCTCTCTCCGGAGCAGCGTTTGCTCCATTAAGAGTTAAACTGAGTGTGGTGAAAAGGAGTTTTAGCATGATGGGGTGACCACTACACCAATGGCCTGCAGGACCTCGCTGCTGGTGCTTCCAGAGGCACAGGACTGTATTTCATCACTAGTCACAAGAGAAAAGGGAAAAAAAGATGCCTTTAACAGGCACCAGGAAGAGCAGCAAAGACAGTTCATAAGCAAAGTACTCATGTTCACCACACGTACACTGATCACGTAACTCTAGGAGGCAAACTGGGAAACAGAAGAGTCTCCAAAGATTTTGAGAAAGAACATGGCAAAGGGGAACAGTTCCACAGGGCACAACAACCCACTACAACAGATCCCTCTTCTGCATCTGCACAAGCTCTGACATACACTCGGATACCACAGCAAACGACTGAGTCATTTTCTGCTATTTTATCCAGCAGAAGATGATGAGTAAAACCTACATCTTGCAGCTCACTGTGCAAATGCAATCTAATAATCCATGCCATCTTGGATAACTGTGCTACACCTGCCCTAAGAATGAATTTATGAAAAAACACCATCAAGGACAAGGTCAATGTACAGTTCAAAGTTCAAGAGCTTTAAAAAAAAAACATTGGGCTCCCCTAGACAAGGAACTGGAGGGTCGTTTTATCTAAATGACTGAAGCAGTGGAGTGTGTTCATGTTTATTGTTCACAGCACAGAAACATCCAAGCAGGATGGTTACTACATCTACCACAAGGTGCTTTTGCACCTCCAGGTTCTTTACATGTATTAGTACTGGATGTATCTCAACACAGAAAGCCAAAAAATACCTATTTGCACTCCAGTTTTGAGAGTCACTGAACTGAGAGGCAAATCTGATTTTATTACACTGTATTTGCCATTATCCCCCATCTCTAGTCACAATTTTCAGACAGTCTAGTGTGAAGGGCCAAGGACTGAGATGTCTAAACAGATTGAAAAAATGTATTTCACCCCATATTGGTTTTCAAAATCAATTCTTTTAAGGTATACTACCCTCTACTACATAATGCTTTCCTTTCCCCTGAAGCCCAGGAGTATTTGAACAGCATGAAGAGAAGTACATCCTTAAAACAATTACAATACCCTTAACACTTCCATTATATTTTATTATCCATAGTCCCCAGGCATGGACACATGTAGATTATCTGTGCTTTATAGATGTGGAAGTGAACTGCACTGCAGGCAGTCCCTGAGCAAGTCAGCATCAGAAGCAGAACCCCTGTTCAGGGGTCATAATATTTTTCTAGGAAATTAAACAAGCCAGAATTTCAGCTGGTCAGCATTTACTTGAAAACAGCTCACCTAAGCGAGCAACACTCCTGACGAATCCAGCTGGACAAATAAGACTCTCAGCTTGGTGTTTGAACAAGCAAAAAGGCACAAAGAAAAAGTCACTGGAGAGGAAGAACAGTCTAAGTTTTTTTCAAAAGCAAACAAAACCCTCTGAAAATTAACTTTGGATTAACTTGAAATATTTTGTTGAGGTAGGAAAAAAAGTAATCTTTGTTTCATATATTTGTGTTACTCAGCCCTTCTCCAACCTTATTTTAAGACTTTTTAAATTTTAGAGTCATGTTTAAAAGGGAAAGTATAGAAAATGCTGCATTTTATTGTTCTAACATATCCCTTTCATCTCCCAAATACTGTCATTGTCAGGACTTAGGTTATTCTTCGTATTAAACAGAAATATGTGAAAAGTGTCATGCCCCTTAAAGTCCATTTCTGGGGGGAAAAGGCACATGCACAGAGCAGGCAGGACTCAACACAGGGCACTACTAACAGAAACAAACTGCTCCCCAGATAATCACACATGTGGGGAAACACTCCATGCACTCCAGGTGCCCACTTTTTCTCCAAAGGGAACAAGAGAATTAACAACCCTGCTGGACTCTTAGCACGACCTGCCCCTTGGAACATCCCACCAGGCACTCATACTGCTCAGTAATTCCATCTGCAGGAGAGTCCCTGCAGACCCAGAGATGGCAGAGCACACCATTCCCATTCTCCACATGGGACCAAGACACTGGTCTGAAGGTCCTGCTGTAGCTGTACAGCATCTCCACACAGTATCACCCCCAGACCCAAGGTCATAGAATCATGGAATGGATGGGGCTGGAAAGGACCTAAAAGACAGTCTAGTTCCACCCCCCTTGCCATGGGCAGGGACACCTTCTGCTAAACCAGATTGATCAGAGCCCCATTGAACCTGCCCCTGAACATTTCCAGGGATGGGGCAACCACAACTTCTCTGGGCAATCTCTTTCCAGTGCCTCACCACCCTTACAGTAAAGAATTTCTTCCTAACAGAAGATCTGCTGGGTTGATTCCAGACTTCCTTACAGACTCACCATCCTCCCTCCAGTCTTCCTACCAAGACATAAGGATCAAGAAAAACTTTACAAGATGACCCATAGGGTACTGGGAGGTGAAACCATATGTGACACCACCACTGCGTTTGCTGGTCTGTAACACAGAACATCAGCAAAGCCAGGAAGAGCCTCAGCTGGAACTGTGTGAAACAAGAGGGGACCAAGGCTTCAGCAAGGACAACTGAGGAGCTGAGTGACCCAGGAGCTACCCAGGCATCTCACCGGGGTGTTAACTCGCCCATAGCAAATATGTACAGAGTAACTGTTGTACCGCTCGCTTGTCAAATGCTTTCAGTAGTGGTGAGGAATAACCATGAGAGTAAACCTGAGACTGCTCTGCATGGCGTCTCCCTGAAGTGTCATGAATTTGTTTTGCTAAAGCAGTGTTTCAGACCTGCCTGTGAACTAATGCTGTTACCAGCAGCAGTTCTGTACTGCTTCTCTCCTCAGTGCACACTTACTCCATTTCTTTGGTATTATGCTTTTTAAGAGGAACAAACTACACTCAATTCAGAAAATTACTTTCTTTATTGGAAGAAAGATATCTGTCGCAAACATCCTCTTAGGGCAAAGCAAGACTTGGCTATTTAACTGAATATTTAGCTCTGTGTTCATATGGACAACTTGTCAGGTGCATTACTAATTCACCTGACCAATAAAAATCATTAGGCATCACCACATTATTTTGTCTGTTAAATGTGCTGGAGGAAAGAAATTAATGTAGAACTGCAATCTGAATCAAAATTACTGAGAAATAGCTATTCTGCTGTGAATTTATATCCTACCTTAATCCTAATTATCTTCCTTGCCTATATATCCTCTTATAAGAAAGCATTCACCCAGGAAGTTTGGTTTGAAATTCACACCCTGGTATATTTCACAACAACTTCCCCATGCAGAGAAATCATTTATTTACATGGGCAAAGTACTGCAAAGTTGATGAGGGTACAAACACACACAACGCTGACTTTCCCCCAACTAACTGCACAGGCCTATCAGTGCACCAAAACCAAAGAGCAGCTTGCTTGATTCCCCACACAGAAAAACCCAACCCCATGTGTTTAAATCCACCCCTTCACTTCGACTGCTCAGGCGATGGGTTGCAATCCAGCGTTGGCCTGCAAGTGAAGTCTGACCCGATTGACCGGCATTGCCCTGATGGCAATGCCACCCTCCGATACGGCTCCGGTCACAACTGGGAGAGCTCAGAGCCGCGAGCAGCTGCTCGCCACTGCAGCTCCCAGTCACGGTAGTGCCACGCTCTAATTCACCCGAGCACCGCCTGCCCTGCAAAGACGCACCACCTGCCTTTTGAAAAATGAGTGAACTTAAGTTAAATTTGGGTGGGGATCTCCGCGGTGCCCACCCGACCCCACGGCCCCCCTGTTGGGAGGTACGGGAGGTTGGGGGGCAGGTGTGTGCATCCCAGCTTCCCTCCATCCCAGCTTCGCACGCTCCAGGGCACGCTGGAGTTCGCTGCTGGAACACACGTGTGCACCGGTGTCGGAGCACAGGCGTGCTGTACCTCCTGTCCGCGGAGAGCAGGCATCGGCCCGCACGAGAGGAAAAGGAGGCAGGGGAAGAGCCACACGAGGAACCTGGAGACGGGACAGGGACGCCTTCTCCCCCTGGTATTTCATGTGATACCAGAGCTGGTTGCGGCGGCCCTGGGGCCCGCCGCGGGCACCTCTCCGGTGGGTGCCCAGGTGCC
>VZTX01022501.1:25218-201657 GCA_013400915.1 Pardalotus punctatus | reverse complement strand
GGCCCCAGCGCCGCGGGCAGCCCCGGGCGGCGCAGGAAGCCCCGCCGGCCCTGCACCGCTCCCGCCCCGCGCCGCGGCTCCGGCGGTGATAAAGTGCAGGTAATGAGGAGGGTGGAGGAGGCGCGGGCGGGAAAAGGCAGAAAGTCCTGTTAACTCCTTTGCGCTCAGGGACCGCCGCCTGGGCTCTGTCCCCACCGCCCCTGACGCCCCGCACAGACCCTCACCCATGGAGAGAACACGTGCGAGAGTGGACAGCCTGCTCAGAGGCGGTGGGTCCGAGCCGAAGCGAGAAGGGTTCGGGCTCTTCCAGGGGCTGGCTGGCCTCGGCATCCTCCTGGAGGCTGTCAGGAGCGGGCTGGAGAAAGTCCCGAGCAGCCTGGTGTGACCCCCCCTCCCAAGCACTGAGCCTGCCTGGGCTGGAGGCCTCCTTGCGTTTCCACTTTCCCGAGTTTCCCTCTCATCCAGTGATTATTTATGACTGCAAGGGGTGAAAACCTTCTCTGTTCCCTTCCCAGTGGTTTTTTGACTCCAAAAGGTGTTTCATTCTCCAATGCCAGACAGCGTTTATACTGGGGAAACCAAGCAGTTCATCCCGGGTGAAAGACTTGCTTCCAGTCATTCAGGTAATCCCTGGAAGAGACCTCTCAATGACAGAAACCAATTCCCTTACTATTTGTAAAAGACTTGCCTAGAATTCAATTCCATGAATTATGGGGGCTTTATTTAGTCTCTGTAGCCAGCCTTTTCTAACTCAGTGGTACAGATATTGCTTCCTCTCTGCCAGACTCTATTCTCTTCTATTTAGATCAGAGAACTGACGGTAATGTGGGTCTCCCTTACATTTATCTTTTGCCTCAAAGGATAAGGCAGACCTGCTCATCTGGGATGAATTTACCAGTGCCTGAATGTCTGAGTAAATGACATTATAGTCAAGCCAATCTCACAGCCATGTTAGAGAAAGCTGTTGCCTTGTCCCAGCCAAGAGGTCCCACTGATTCAGAACTGAAATCCTGGAAAAAAAACCCTAGTACTCCTCCAGCCCCCACAGGGAACTGGCTTAACCATGGCACTAACCTTGGGGAGAAAAAGTGAAAAAGGAATAGTTTTTTTTCGTCACTTATGTGCTCTCTAAACCAGCTCCTGTGGGATCACAGGGCCGCCCATAGTAGAAAGATGGCAAATGTGCCCAACCTGTGTCATGGTGCCAACACAGAATGGCCTCTTCCAGCATCGGTGTGACATTGGATTATCTGTCACCTGAACACAGCAGCAGCAGCCTGGCCTTTCAACAGCACTGACCTGACAGCAGGTTGCTGTGAAACAGTGATCCCACCTGCAACCCATGGATGGGTTACTCCCTTTGCCACCCTTATGTGGGATCTGGTAACCATCAGACTCTATTCAGCTGATCAATCTGGTGGAAAAATAACACCTCAGAAAATAATGGATTTTCCGTTGGCCAGACAGCTGAATTGATCCACCTTGTGACTACATAGCTACAGGATCGAGGAAGGCAGAAACCTGGAAGTGAGGTAAAGCAGAACTGCTCCTTTCAGTAGCAGTCTGTCACGAAATAAGCTTAACTGCATCCTGTGTGCATGTTTTGATGGGCAGCGTGAATCAGGCCAACCTGGGTACTCTTGAAAGGGGCAGGGTTTGCTCCAGACACCTTCTTCCATCACCTCCTTCCTGCTGATATTGCCCATTACATTAGTCAGATCTGAAAGGTTATGTGTCAAAAATAATCACCTGTATTAGTGTGACATGGCCCATTGCATGATGCGTATTGCTGACACAAAAGACAGGAAAGAGGCAGGCTGGTGACAGCCTTTAGACAGAAAGTGTGCTGCACACCTCAAAATGCCAAAGAGATCTGGGAGTCCCAAGTGGCAACATCAGCACCAACAGTTTTGCAAGGACAAGGGTGATTATGACAATGCCAAACGTTGTGTCCCAAACACTTCTATTATTTCACTTGATTTGTGCTTTGCAACTGCCCTGCAATGTAGTTTTGACAGCTGTGTTGCCTGGCAGCCACTTTGTCATAGCTCAGGATGTAATTATGAATAGAAGTGTATCTACACCCAAAAGAATAATGGATCCTTAGTCTGTGGGCTTCACAAAAGCCCATAGTTCTTTGTCTGAGTCTTTAGGCACTGCTACAATGCAACCAGCAGTAAGACAACTCAATAAAAGAGGACTTAATGTGACAGACTGGGGTATAACCAGAAGTAATTTGATTATGTTAAGAAAGGGTAAAATTATGCCAGTGCTCAAAATTTTGTTTGTTTTTTAACTAAGCAAGATAACTGTAAACAGTGTTGAAAGAGAAATAAATATGCCCTGCAGTGTGTTTAAAAATTACCAGCTGCCAGGTAGCATAATTTGGACTATCAATTGTCAAGAAATTGAGTAGATAGTAGTTCAGCCTCTCTAGTTCTTGTTTGGATCATTCCAGGTATTGGGAGGATTGTGGTAGAAATTGTATAAAATTAAATTTTGTGCTGCTTTTTTTGGTTAAGTCACTGAAGGTTTAGAATGGTGAGTGAGTCTGAGTTTTTTCTGCTCAGGAATTGGATGGGGATCAGAGAGCAAAACTAGATCTGATCAGGAGGTATTTGGCAAAACAGTTTCATTTTAAAAACTCAAAACAGTGTGTTGCATCCAAAATGTTGTGTTCAGAGCATCTCACTTTCAGTGAACTGTCACCAAAGGCAGAGCAGGGCTCTGAGGCACTGTGGCCCTTATTCTCAACAGGATTGGCCTCCAGGTGACCAGATTTCCTGTCCCTCATAGACAACAGCAGTAACACTAAAGGAATATCAAATCCACTGGCCATGTGCACACATTGGAGATTTCCAATTCTCCAGATTTAACACTTACAGTTTCATCCAATATAAAGCAAAATTAAGGACACGCTCTCTCTGGTTCTTTCTAGCAAGAAATCTGAATTTGAATATACTTTCCAGAATGGAGTCTGGACCAGGCTTTGTTCCCTCACTTGCAAGAGTCTTCATATAAATATAGAAACATCTATGTTTAAATAGATACAGGATGGAGTCTGGAGACCTAAACAACTCTACTGCACTTTGCAGATGTGGAGCCCAGGAGTGTCTACTTTTTTGAATGTGTTTGTTTTTCTTTCATGGTGTAGCACAATCGAAAGAAATGCAGTAAAAACAATACAAGCTGTTTCATGCCTGTGTGTGTTTCAGATCAGTTTTTAAGTAGATCATTGCAAAAATAAATAATTATCTGCTGTCAGACATTTCCTGACAAAGCGTAATAAATTCTTGTTTTGGACTTAAAGTATTAGGAGTTCTTGACTCTGTTGGAATAATTGATAAATTCCACTTTAGTTTTCCCTGCACAAAGATAGGCAATGCAGAAATTGAATTGCTGGTACTGGTGTGCAGAAGCTGTATGTAATTGACAGGCAGCAGTCCTTTTTGAATATTTGCTCTCCCTGACCTGGCATTAGGCATTCAAAAGAAAGTAAATTTTTTTCAGAAATACCACCACCAGTACAACCAGCCAAACACTACTTCCCCTTCCCCAGGAAGTCCTGCTGGAGTGGGAATGGGGGTTGATGCTTTCCTACCCTTTCAGAAACTGAGTTGATTTTTTTCTTCCCATCTCTTCAAAAAGCAGGCAAGCAGGTTTTTCTTCATAACACCTCTTTTCCCATTCAGGAGGAGGTGTGCTGTGTACTGCCCACCTCCCTTACAGCACCCAGATGAACATCTGAGGAGGTCCGTCTTTGTGGGATGCTTTCCTGACAATTGTATCCTACAAATTTTAGTTTGCCAAATGTTACTCCAGGCCCAATGCATGTGAATTGCAGACTGCCTCTGTCATGCCCCGAGATCCCGCCAGCCCTCAGGCTCCTGACATGGAGAAGCCTGGCCTGGCAGATTTTTGTTTCTGGCTCTAAACGCAAGATGTGCAATGATCCCATAGAAGAGAAGGACTGGGGAAGGCTTTGCTCCGTTCTGCCAGTTCAGCACCTCCCAACAGTCTTGGGACACATTTCCCAGTCCCAAGAAGGGACATGTGTGTGCCACTCATCACTTCAACCGCAGCACAAGTGCAACAGGTGACCATTCAGACACCATGCTCTGAGCTGGAGATAGCACTGCAGAAGTCTGGGCACCTCTCACCTTTTTCTGCTTTGGCAATTCTTCATTGGTTCACTCAACTTTGGAACAAAACCAACCTGTCCACACCTAGGAGCTGCTAGGGATCTGCTTTTTGGCTTGACAGCTTCCTTGAGCCTTTTGAGCTATTAGCTCCCTTCCACCTGGTCAAAGAGTGGACCTCAGTTGCGTTTTAAACGTTGAATATCACCAAATTACTATGGATATAAGTTGCACAAATTCATTATCAAAGCCATATAGATCAGGGGCGTGGATGTGGGTAATGCATACTTTAAAAAAAAAATAAATCATTGATTTAGTTTCTCGAGTAATTTTTTTTAAAAAGAGTTTAGTACTGTATCATCATAAAGACCAAATATTCAGTGACTTAAGCTCAGAAGCATGGCTTGCAGCATTTCCAAGATGTGAAAGGTCTGCAAAACGTAATGAATGCTCAACAGCAGAAGGATACCAAAATGGGAACAGGGGATAAGGAAGCAGGAAAACAGTGCAGGGTGTGACTTGAAAGAAAGCAGAAAAGGAGAATAACTACAAAAAAGGGAAGAGGTTAAAGATAAAGGAGATGTATGAGTAGGTGAAATATTTCAAGTAGTTTCATGATTTGTGTGACTCATATCTGGAAAGCCTGAAGCTGCCTCTCTTAATTCAACCCCCAGTTTTCTCTTGACAGCCTGTGAACCTCTTCAGTTCAGCATCTGACCCTTTCTCCCTGCACCTCACTAACAGCCACCTGCTCCTCTGACCACAGCACCTCTTCCAGCCCTCAAAACTTGGAGCATCTTCAAACAACTGCTCAGCCCGTGTCCTGCCCGTGAATAATCCATGGAACTGGGACATGATCCCTGCTACTGAATCTTCAGCGCTCAAAGATGAGAGAGCTCAGGAGCATCCTGAGCCACTGGGTTTGTTGCTGGAATTATTTGAACACAAATTGTGGCACTGGTCAGAGGACAGGTGTGCAGGAGGGTGTTTGAAATCCTAAATGGATCTCTTTGCATTTCCTTGAGGGATTTGGTCTTTTTTGAGAATCACTGAGTGATGATGACTAGGGCAAAACTAATGTAAATACAGCATTATATTTACATTGTTTGGTGCGTAGAAAACTTTTGCTTTCATACAAACCCAAGGAAGAATGCACTTGCTCTGGTAACTGTGATTTGCCAGAGCTAATGAACCTGACTCAGCTCTTCAGTTTGATTTGTCTTTTTAACATACTTGGTAGCAGGGGACCTTATGACCCCTCAGGGAAATTAAAACTCTTAAAGCTCATATGTCTGGCCTATTCTGTCAAAACAGTGTTGTCATTGAGCTATTGCTCTTTCTCTTGCAGGCAAAAATTAAACTCTAAAGCCAATAAGTTCCTCAGTGGAGGTTGTTCAGTTTGGTTGGTTGGTTGATTTTTAACTAAACAGAGAAATATCAAAATGACAAATCAATATATTTTAATTAAAAACTTAAAAAGAAAACACATAAATGAACCTGTGGACTCAGGGAGTTTTTCTGACAGCTACAAGCAAAATTCAAGTTCCTTTACCCCCCAAACACATAGATGTATACATGGGGGGTTTTTTATGTGCAATGTGAGAAGCTCTACATATATTTACAGAAGAGATTGTGTATGAAATTTTGAAAGAGACAAATTGCAATTAGGTGCTAAATTCTCACAGGCAATGGAAGATGTCCCCTGTGTGATTAAATGGTTAATCTGCAAATTTATCTCTTCTTCCTTAGCTGTTAAATTCATTTTTTATGTTTAAATTCATGTTTTCTGTTTTAATTCATATTTTATGCTTCTCCATATATGTGTGACAGTGCTTCAGCCTCTTTTTGTTGAAATTTTGTTTAAGATACTGTGCTGCCTCCTTGAGTGTCTGAGACCTCTCTGTGAATCTTCAAATGCTTGAGCTTATCGAGCACATTTGAGAGGTATTGAAATCCTAAAACTATTAAGTCCTTAAAAGTATTCTGAAAGTAGGCAGCCAGTTAAGAGCTGTGGTTAATGCTTCACTGAGGTAAAAAGTGCTGCACTTCATATGGCACCTCAAAGTCCAGGTAGGGTCTCAACCTCAAGACACAAATCCATACAAAATCAGGCTTCATTGATCCCTCTGCTCAGAGAACCTCTACAGAAATAAGAATGAGACACAGAGAGAGAGGTTTCTATAGCATAAATATCCCTAGGTGTCTACTCAGCTTTCATATGAGGGAGCTACTCTAATGTAATGACTTTCTCATACGATTATATTATCATTTGCAAAATGAGATATTTTCATATGTGTGTACACACATACGAAAGGTTGCCTTTTGTTTTAATTACAGCATCAGTATCTCTCTCTGCCTCCATGTGAACAGACTTTAGCTGCACATAATCTCTTTGATGAAGGAGAAATACAAAACCACATGCCAAACATTTTGAGTTTTCAGCATAAACCTGTTTCTATGTTGACAAGCTTTTCCCAGGGATAGTAACATCAGTGAAATATTTTAATTCCAATTTCCTGAGAGTTTGGAAAAATCAACAGAAGAATAGCATGAGATAGATTGCCAGAAATAATATTACCATTTTAGACATTAAACCATCTCAAAACATCATGTGAGTATTGAAATGCTTTAAAACATTTTCTTTAATTTTATTTGTTTGTATTTATTCTGGGCTTTGTTTTAACTATGCCTGATTTTTCCCACTGAATAAGAGGACTGTAGCTGTTGAAAAGAAACAGGGAGGCAGATGACTGGAAAAGAAAATCATGTGATCATCAAGACTGGGGGTTCAGAAGACAGTCTCCACTCTACAAGGGGTGATGTAGAGTTGCTTAGTGACCAGCTAGGTTTCTCTGGTTTTGTTAAGAATAACATTAAAGGTAGTGAAGTAGAGCCATACCAGCACTAGCAGAGGAAATGAGGCTGTGAACAAACCCGGATGGATTTGTTCTTTCCATTTGGCTGGTGGCAAAGCAGGGAAGGCTCACTCCAGCAAGTGTGCTGGCATAAGCAAAAGTCCAGGGAGAGATACTGCCTTCCACCTCTGCCGGTGCAGGAAGGACAGTGAACACAGGCCTAGGGTATGGCAAATGGCTTTTGAATGGAGCCACACAAGGGCGTTTTCAACTCTGTGTCCAGAGCTACGGCTTGATGAGCCCTCAAACCTCACTCCAGCAGCACTCCTGGGATTCTTGACTATTCAGTTGTCCCATGGGACATCTGTTCGAAGGGAGTGTGGGAAAACACAAGCAAAGCAATCTTGTGGTTCAAGAAAGGAACAGACAGCAAGGGCAGGGTTGGGGAAGGAGAGGTGGCTGACAAAAACAGCTCTCCTGTGCTAAGATATCCAGCACATCTGGAGAAAAGAAGGAATTGTCTGTGTCCTTCCCATTATAATCTCTTCCCCCTTCAGTCTTTAACTGTTTACAAGCACCTCTGGAGACTGCTGAAAGGCAACAGGAGTCAGGGAGTTAAAGAAATTGAGATAGAAAACCAGTTTGCACTAAGACATCAACACAGATCCAGCTGAGACCATCCATGGAAGATTACAGATGTTGGCTTGTGGAGAGCTGAGTTTTACTGGAACCTCAGCTACAGAGTTGTACTTGTGCGTGAGAACAGTACTAGCTCTGGGGTCTGCATGCCTTTAGCTGTCTGAAATGTGTTTAGATTACCTGGAGCACACAGAACTGTAAAATAAGGCTCCTGTGGTTCAATCTCCCAACAAACCACATCATCAGCCATGTAAAACCTGCTGGAAGAGTCACAGTAGGCACACAGCATTGTACATGCAAAAGAATCTTTCTTTCCCATAAGAAAAAACTGTTCCCTCTCACAGAAGCCCTGGAAAAATGCCTTCTTTGTACTTTGCCTGCAAGACACTTACAGTATTTTCTGAAAATTGGTGGATACACTACCACTGTAACTGTAATGACATCAAATTATACATTCATATAAAGATAAACTATTTCTAGCAAAATACTAAACCAAGTTAATCTAATTAACAAGTTGATATTGAACATAATAACTACAAGCAAGCAATTCATAAACTATCTAATGATGTATTAAACAAACAACAGCATTTATCAAAGGAAATTTAAGACATTATGCCAACTAGAGGACTTGGCTAAACTAATACATTTGTAGCTGGATCTAATTATTGAATTAGAGCTTCAATAATGCTCTTATGGCAGCCTGCCTGGACTGTTGTGGTTAGACAATAGCAATTCTCCCCTTTTCTTCCAGTGTTTTCATTCATTTGCAGCACAATTTTTGAAGAATAAAGCTTGAAAGCCAGTCCAACATTCCACATCACAATTAACAGTCAAACCTATAGGATAACAATTAGGACATACATTATTGCCCCAACCTTATATATGACTGCCTCAATGGAGTCAGCTGTTTACAGCTAGATACTTATTTCTAAACATTGTCCTCAGCAGCAATTCTAAAAAAAAACCAAACAAATCTAACAGACACTAAAGAGAAAACGATTTAATTATATATTGGAATTTCTGCTTTCTTGGTTCTTGCCCAACTCTATTTGTCTCAGGCAGAGAGATCTGCAGTTTAATTAAGACCTAGGTAGATTTCTGGTAATAATAAAACAACGGCCTAGTAAACTACTCTTACTGGTTTGTGGTAACTCAATCTCTAGTATTGTTTGGTTCTTCTGACTTGTTAGGAGAGAGTAAATACCTGTTGTAAATCTTTCAAAGGCTGAAGTGTCTCACTTCCCACAGATTTTCAAAAAGCCAATAAAAGGCACCTGGGAAAAGAAGAATGTATGTGGCTGGAGAAGGCTGATAGAAATAAGATGAAATATAGAGTCCCCCCCAAGCTTGCTTGTATTACAAGCCAAGAACATCTTCCTATCAGCTTTCACTGAAGCTGACAGTCAGCAAGAATTGATTAGTAATTTAGTAATTCATGAAAAATTCTATTTTGGCAAGTGAGAATGCTGTCTGAATGGGAAGTTATTAAAACAAAATGGGTCATGTAAAACCAGACCGTGTGTCTGTGAGCCCCACTGACAAAGCAGCAGCAATTCTAGGAATAGTTGAGAACTTAGTCTGTTTTAGAACTTTGAAGCACACTGGATCTCATTAAAATCCAAATAAATGCATTTTGGAATGGAGACTAATGTAATGGAGCTAGTTCCTCATGCTGATTCTTCACCTTTGGGTTCTGCCCATCTGCAGTCTATCTACACAAGAACCAGAAAACTAGGCTCCCTTTCCTATCAATGCAGAGAAAGAAAACTTTGTAGGTTTGAATTCAGCCACTGTGTTTTGAATAATGCAAATCTTACAAATGACATTTTTAACTCCACTGGCCATACAGTGAATTAAGGCAAGCAGCTCAAACCTAGGCAGCGGCTCTGCAGATGCCTAAATTTTGCACAGGATTTTCCTTCACATTTCAGTAAAACGGGCAAAAAAATATAACTAAGCCAGGAGAGGACATTTACATTATCCTTCATCCAAAGGTATGTACTTATTACTCTCAGGTAAATGTCTAACATACATGCCCTACGTATTCATTGTATTGGATATCAACTACCTGCCTTAATTAAGTAAACAGGGTTTATCTTTGGTTACATCACAAGAAAATTCTAAATTAATTTAAAACTGTTTGTTAGGATCTTCACGTCTGAAACCTTTGTCCTGCCCAAGGAATAGAGAAAGCTGTAACTATAAGGTAAGGCATATACAAACAGACCATTTGTTGTTGAACCTGTTCTCTGGAGGCTGTGTTGCTATGGATGAATACACAGCACTTGTTCTGAGGGCACCATTGAGCCTCACCGTGTTTTCCAGTTTGTAGGCACAACAGAAGAGAGGAGCAGTAAGGGAAGGGGGAATAAAATCACATGTTTGCATTCTGCCACAGAACACCAGCATGCATAAAATAACTCGCTGGTATATTGAAGATAGTGAAATAAATCAGGGTTCATCTAGTTCCAACAACTCTGTGGTGAGGCTGCTGGACTAAAGCTGCCAAATTCTTCCCTTTTACTTCTTTAGAACTGTCACAGATAATCACTGGTCAAGTAGCTAGCCCAGGTGCAGCTTGCCAGCCTTGCTATCAAGATTATGGACATCCAAACCATCGTTTCAAGTACAGAGCCTCTGGCTTAGCCACAAAGACTTCAACAACTACTAAGGTCTGCTAAAATGCAAATTTCTTCTTCCCCAGAGGAAATCATGAGGGGCTTGTGGGGCATTAGCACTGACAGTGCTGACAATCAGCACACTGACTGCCATATGGCTTTGTCTTCCTACCATTTGCATACACCTCCCTTGCTTTCTGCCACTGTATGGCTTCCCCTGCCAGAGGCATGAACCAAAGTACCAAATGGCAGAAAATAAAAGCTGAGGTTGTCCCATATTCCCATAAAACCTCCCTGCCCACATGCCTCCACTCATACTACCAAATCTCACCCCCAGCCTTCCTATGATTCACAGATGATTTAATCCGTTCTGAGCAGATAGATCTTGTGATCAAAAGAGCACCAGAATGCAAAGCAGCACAAAAGGACACCACTACACCCAACATTCCATCAAGGTTTCCAGTCCCCATTACCTTCAACCTGCACAAAGTTTCACATTCTGAGGAGAGGGCATGAACCAAGAACTTGAATACAAGAGTTACTTTTCCTCCATCAGGGAAAGGAGGTGCCTCTTGGCTCTCTTCAAAGACACAGTTTGGCATGCGAAGTGTCCTGTGTGCATGGGTAACAATCTGCTATTGGCTATGGCTAACTCTTCTCCATTCTTCCTAAACACTAACCCAGGAAGAAGTGTAACCTTGTATAAATGAAGCTGAATGGGTATATTCAGATCCAGGACTTGGATGTGAAACCATTTTAGTGGGTGCAAAATCTCCTCTAGTCAGTGGCCAGACCATAAATACCCTTTCTCATGCTCCTGGAACTACCTAAAGCATTTGATGCTGTCTCAGAGGCACAGTTCCTTTTCCTGAGATAAAAAAGGCAAAGGTCCAGGGTAACAATCTGAAATGTTCTGAGCTTTTTCTCCAGCAAGGCACTCAAGAAATAATGAGAGAAAACTGCAGCTTTATCAGAAACTTTCACGCAGCTCTTTTTCAGTGTCTACAAACAATCACTACGTACAGCAGCTGGAAAACCAGGACTTATGTTCCAAGTTGTTACTTGGAAAGTAATTTGTATCACCTTTCCAGACATAGCATAGCATCATCTAGCAGTCATTCCTGGCTGGTGAGGAAATTGTCTCTGGTAGATTATAATCAGTTTTAGTAAGTCATGCTTTGATCATCCATCATCTGACTATAGCATGCAGTATATGTTCACAGGAAACTGCAATTACTGTAAAATACTGCCAGGCACCTTCTTGGAAAAGCAGGCACTCACACGCATGCCACATTTTGTTACCAAAGGAAGCCATCCTGTTGTACACAGTTCTTCCCTCAGGAGGAATACACAGCCAAGCACACTGTGGACCTGACTCAGTTTATGCAGCAAAGCGCCATAATGTGCCCTATAAGAACCGCATACAAGTGGGGGGAATTTAAGTTTATGAACACTCATGCTCAGCTGAAAGACTGTAAGTAATGACAAATTGAAATTACTTTTGAAATTGATTTCCACACTTAATTATGCTCACAGTTAAGACTTTGCTTTTTAGAAAGATATTTATAACAGGCATTTTAGTCATCTAATTAAAATGTGATTCAGAACTCATGAGCCTGAGAGCCCAGCTTCCCTGGATGTCCAAAGGGAAAGATGTGGACACTAGCACACAGCTTAGGGCACCTAAATAGTTGTGTAGAATCAGTTGATGTAAATATATGTCTTTGCCTTCATTAGTTTAAAATAACCTAAAGCCATATTCCAGTTCAGGTTGGCCACCTTAACATGATTACTTTTGACACAGCAAAGAAGTGTCAAAGCAGAGCAAAGCTGTTGTGGATGTAGTGAGAATCACACCACTGCCACACACAATCAGTAGCACAGCAGGAACTTCAGCCCACACTTCTGCTCCTTGCTGGTTTGGGATAGGCTTAAGTACGTACTTATGCCCTGCTCAATGGGGCCTGTAGAAACAGATTTCAGCTGTTATAACAATGGTTTTGTCTCTGGCACGCATCCATGCAAGGGACTCCAGCTTCTCCGATTTCCTGTGCATTGCTAGTTTCCTGGAAATCTGGAAGCATCACAGCATTCTTCCCCGTTTCTCTGCCAACCTGTGCTGCAGAGCAAAGGGTTCAAGTGACTTCATTCACTTTTATCAGTGTTTCTCTTTTTTTTCTGAAAAAGTGTAAAGAAATATCTAGGAATTCTAGATAACAATACTTCATTTCCTGTCTATTGTCCCATGGCAAAACTTAGCATTGCAAAAGATTTGCCTCATTTTCACCAGATACTGACTTCAGGGGCTACTTCTTCAGTCATAAAACTTGTTTTGTGCTCTTCTTAATAGGTGTTCTCCAGCATATCCAGGGGAGTACAATTTTGGGGCAATTCTAGGGGCTGCTCTCCAGAATGCAATGCTACTCTCTTTTCATAGCAGTGCAACACTGGCTTGTACTGGTGTAGTCAGGGGGCCTGCAGGTGTTCAAAAGCCACTGAGATTTCCACGCTGCTGGCAGTGTCTGTGTCCCCTTATCTCCCACCCTCATCATTCTCCTGTTTTATCCCAGCATAAAGTTCAGGAGAAGAAACAACTGACTAAACAGAATTATCTCAGGAGCAAAGCAGCCTTCAAGATCAGCACAGGTAGGCAACTTGCTTTTTCTCTGTCTCAACAGCAACACAACTATTTCAGTTTCACATCTCACTGGCAAAATCAGGAGCAGAACAATGTGAGGCTGCCTTGGATTTCTGAATGCTTGAGCATGTGTTCTCCCTCTGCTCCCAGGTGGCTTTAAAGCACAATCACTGTCTTTTGTTGATGATGTTTTGCTTTCTGAAAGATTCAATTCTACATCCTGGCTTTCAAAAACCCAGTTCACAGTGTTCTGGTTTTGCCTGCACTAGTGCATATAGAAGCAGTAGCAAAATGCCAGCGTGGGAGTCAGTGTGGTGTGACTACTGCAGTATTTACACTCAGCCATGCAGAAGGCTTTGGTCCATACAGGAAACAGTTTTCTAACTCCTCCACATATGCTTTTCTGTTAGAAATTCTTTGCAGGTTTTTGTTTCCCTCACATGAAGTTTTACAAATGAATCACCAACACAAATTGGACTCTCCTTATGAATCTTTTAAACAGCCCAGCTAGAAACAATTTTATATTCGAGAAGAGGAGGGGAGAAGAGTTAAAATCTAACCTCCCCACTGACAGCTTTTAGAAAAGCATGTCATACTGCAATGTCACCTTACCTTTGCTCTTGAGGCTGACACTTCTGAGAAAAATGTCTAATGAACACAATGATAATGCACAGATGTATTCACACAACATATGCACCTTGAAAGTGTGTTAAGTTTTATTTGCTCTTACTTTGCTCTTTTTTGGCATGCTCCTCTAACTCCCTGTGCTTAAAATCTGCACCACCTCTTAGGATAGACTTAACTGTGACCTTGGTGTGACTTGGAAGCTGCCACTGTTACCTGCCAGGCAAGAAAGAGCCAGAAGATCCATTCATTACTATCAGATTACAGTACAGAAAAAAACAGGGATCAAGAAATGCCCACTAATGCTGCCTTGAGCAATGAGACATAAGGTGTCTCCACCACTTTGGGCTGGTCAAGACAGTGAAATCTGACCATGCTGTGAATTGTGAATCTTGGAAGCTTGTGGTCCACCACACCTCTCAGCAGTTTCAGAAAGTAAGAAAGCTCCCTGAAATAGAGAACTGCCATTTCAAGAGTTCCCGTGAAACACTGTTTTGTAAATTTAGGGCTCACCATATGAAATTATTTCATTTTGACGACACAACCTGATTGTCAAGCAGATATGTAACATAAAATGATACAATAATGCTGCTACTGTTCCTAGTATCCTTTAATACAATCCAAAACAATGGTTGATTACTAATATAGTGAACCAGGATATTTGATACTATTGAAAAATCTGCCTAATATCAATAAACCAAGCAAAGTTAGGTATTTCTTTTCAACCTGCTCAAGTTCTATCAAAATTCAAAGGCTTCTGTGAAAAGTTTTTATTTGAAAAAAGGATGCACTGCTGCAGGGGAAATATCTCCTTCCTTAGTCAAACAGTGAAACTACACAGAGTAGCAAGAGTGCTTATGGTGTCTGCTAGCTACAAAAACTTTTGTGTATATCCAGGTCTTATTCCCGTACAAATCCATACTTTGCTGGTCTTGGCTTCAGTCCCTTCACTTTCAGCCTTAGTCTTTCTCACACTCCTCTCCCTTAAAGATTTCTGGAAACCCAAAAGAAATTTAAGCAAGAAAAATAAACTCATATTACTCTTTGAGAAACACAACTACTTTCTCAAAAAATAAAAAAATTTAAAAAATTAAAAAATGGAAAGCAGGGTGAATGATCAGAATCTGATTTTATTCAGACAACTGGTTAAATTCTGCAAGTCTTGAATATTCTGCTGCAAGTTACCTCCATCACAGGAAAGAGAAGCAGTAGCAGAATTTAAGCATGGTTCAGAAATGACTAATACTAGATGGATGAGAAGCTGGACCATTGAGTTCAAAAGACGACATTCAGCAGGCAGTATAATTAGCAGCTGGTTGTGAATGACAATACCAGTGCTGGCACTGGCAAACATCCTCCTCAGCCACCTGCACAGAGGGATGGAGCACACCCTCAGTAAACACGCAGGTCAAACCAATAGAGGCAGCACGTGGAAGGACTCAGCTTTCCTCCTTGTTATTGGTGAAGCCACTGTGTCCAGTTTCACATCCTCCAGAAGAGAAGTGAGATCCAAAACATGGTGTGAGCTCAGCAGAGGGCAGCCAGGGAGACTGGGGCTGGAGGCCCTGCCCATGAAGGGAGGCTGAGAGAGCTGAGGCTGTCCAGCTGGGAACAGAGGAGGCTTCAGGGGGAACCTAACAGCAGCCTGACAGGGCCTTTGGAGGACTACAGTAATGATGGGTCCTTTCAGAGGTGCACAGAAAACGGACAAGAGGCAACAGACACAAATTTCAGCAAGGGAAATTCCGGTTGGTTGGATGGAGAGAAAACAATTCCACTGTGAAGACAGTTAAGCAATGAAAATAATCTGGTTTCCATGGAGATAGTCAAATTTAACTAAAGGCTCTGAGCAACTTGTTGTGACTTTGAACCTAGCCATGCTCTGAGCAGGGGCTAGGACCAGAAGTCCCCTTCAGCCTAATTTGATTTGTGATGCTTTGGCTCTCTTAGTCTGTAAAATAAAGTTTATTTCTACTTTTGAATGCTTTATATAAACTTGTAAAAAAGGGAAAGTGAATACCTTAAAATGTAACCTTTTAATTAATAGGCTCAAGTAAAATGGAATTATTTATGATTTAATGTAGAAGTACAACACAAGAATTTAATCATGCAAATGACAACTATCGCTTCCCTTCTCTACAGGTTCATAAGCTGCACTCATCAACATAATAGCTGATCAACTTCTCCTAGTGCTCTAAGCAGCATGACTAACATCTGGCATGTAGTTTATTTCATGGTTACTGGCATTCTCTTCTATCTGTTTAGATCTTGACTTCTTTTGTTAGGGACATTCACATAAACAGGATGTTTCTCTTTCTGCCTGTGCTGATATCATATTGATGCAAGTTCTCCTGCAATAGCCATTTTTGGCAAGGTAACATTAAAGGCTGTGATTACCCGCAAACAAAATCAAACCTGCATTCAAAATGACAAAATAAAATGGAATCTTGTCCAGATCCTGTTAGAAAAACTGCTCTCTGTCTCCACTTTATCTGATAGCAGCAAATGTAATTTGCACAGCTGTTCTTCAGGGACTAACACAAAGGCTTCAGGCTCTGGGAAGACCTAACCTTTGTTTCTTTCTGGGCTGATTCTATCTCATTTTTATAAGGACATAAATCAAGGCAAGAGAAAGAGAAAATATATTTGGGCTTTTGAATGCAAAATGAATAGAAAAAAAAAAAAAAGCTGTAATTTAAAGCAAAGTCCTCCCCCCCCTCCCCTTTTTCTTCCCAAGTACAAGCTCCCTGCTGTACAAATCAAAAGTATACACCAAGACGGTGCCTAAATCTTTTATGAAATGAGCCCTTCACTTGCACTTCAATGGAGCTTGCTGTGCATTAAAATTTCTTTTAATGGCAGAAGGAAATAATTCTGCAGCTAGGGCACAGTGCTTCCTGCTGCACCTGGCATTTGGGTTGGGTGTGGGATGGATGAACTACAAAAGGGAAAGAGAATTGATTTTGGTGCTTTTTTGCTGTCTCTTCCTGGACCACTAGAACTGAGGGTCCCTGCAGTCCTGTAAGGGTGGAAACCACGGAGATTTTGAGATCCATAAAGCATAATCATCCCTACATCATCCCTATACATCATCCCTATATACCCACACCATGTTGCCTGACCTGCCATGCCCCCATCCTGCAGCAGGTGTGTGGTAGCACAGGGATAGTTAAGCAATCCAAACCTCAGGCCAAAGGGAGAAGTCAGCCAGCAAGGGTGGCCAAGGTCAATGTTTCTGGATTGTCCTGGGACACAGCTGCGTTCCAGTATTCTCCCACAGGCTGCATATGGAATTCCCCGCAGAAAGGTAAGATTTTCTCAGATGAATGCTTCCTGATGGTCCCTCAGCTATCCAACGTATTCATCTCATGGATCAAGGACACATGGGGATTTTGGCATGAGATGTGCATGCACTCATTTGCCCGGCTATGGAGAACTGGATTCTCTGATGCCAGGCATATTCTTTTCTTACTCAGCTCTCTTGCTTCTCTCCAGCCACTTTGTTGTCTGCACAAAATTTCCCCCCACTAATCACAAGGTAGAGGATGTATGAATCCTACCTTGTTTTCCCCAAATCCTCCCTACTGCACAATATCCTCTATAAACTATGAGGCATCTCTGCAGTTCCTCACTCTTGTGAAGGCATCTGAGGGTTGAAATAATTTCTTCATTCTTTTCTTAAGTTGTTGACACTCACAGAGCCCAGGCAAGACTGACTCAGATCAGTGCAGCCTACAAGGGTGCACACTCACAGATGTATTAGCACCAGCCTTCAAAGAAACCCCCTCAAGCCCAAAAACAACAAAAAAGGAGTCTTCAAAGGATGAATCTACCCCCTCCACAACATGATGTCCCATGCTTTCTGCAAACAATTGCAACAGAAAAATCTGCCCTAACAAGATTCAAGGAAGACACTGAGGCAGACTCAGCTGGATTCCCTAGGAAGAGCAAGCTCCTCCAACACAGAAAGGATATTGTTTTTTCTAAATGGTAGGTATGTTCAATATTACAAAAGCTGCACTACCATCATCCAAATACTTGTTTTTATCTCTGTGCAGGCAAGTCTGGCTCTGTTCAGTCACATCCTTGACTATACACTTCCAGCGTGGAATCCTTCCCTACATGCTTTTGAGTTTTCTATATACTCATGTTACCTCTAATGCACCCATCCTTGTATTGTTTAGGTATAAACTTCAGTTATAGACTGATGGGTAGAGCAGGGAAAAGCCCTCATTTCCTTATACTTTAACCAAGGATTATGTTTTAGTGTCTCTCTAGTTCTATTTTTACCTGGCATCAGATATGAGACATAACTTCTGCTAAGAATAATTTTTCACCATTGCTTCTTGAAGCTGCCAGTGAGTTTATTAAAACTGAAAAGGTAATAGCCCATATTCTTTTATGTGTGCTGTTTTCTCCCGTTCCTTTTGTCTGAACCAGAAGCAGTTGAATCTAAACAGCTTTTTAAAGACAAATTTAAGGAAAACATGCACTAGAAGTTGGGGGTGGTAGAGCTTTTTGTTGTTGTTTTTTTTTTTCTTTGAGAACTAAATGTTCAGCTATGATAAAAATATGTCCAACATAATGTTGCAGTATGCCCACATTTCCTCCTGGGCTGTTTTTGTACTTTCTCTATCATATTTTGTTTCAGCTTGTTTCCCTGTGTTCAGAAGCAATTGGTAGAGTGTATCCACACTGGATGTTTTTGTGAAGACTTGTACTGAAGCACAGAGCTAAGATCAAAATTTATGCATACTTTTGAGGTGCCACTGATAATTGTAGGAGAAGTTTGCAATGAGAGAAAAGATGATTTATTTTTCTCAGCTTGTGTTTATTTGGAATATTACAATCAGAACATGAGACAAGCTGTTAGAAATGGCACCGAATATCTTGAATTACAATTTGATCTTGTCTACATAGCTTGTGCCCAGTCACTGGATTCTCTGGGAATTAACAACAAATAACTGCCACATAATGCTGAGAAACTATGTGCCATATCTATTCCCTGTAGTCATCCCTCCATTCTCATCTTCTAATGCTAATTAATGCCAAATTCTGACTGCACAGCTGAGTAACAACTACCATATAGACAGGAAGAAAGATGGGTAGCCCCCCTAAATGTCTTTTGATTTCCATATCTGTTCAGAGCAAGGACTCACTATCTGGAATGGCCTTTCCTCCAGCCTTGTTTAGTAAAACACCTTTAATTCTGTTCCAACTTCAAAATACAGTAAAAATGTATTTTTTAATGCAGTGACTGGCAGATGGCCATTACCTAGCATTTTTTTTTTGAGTGTGGTTTATCAATTCTGCACCAATACCATTGTCTCTTTGACACTAGCAGACTTCAGTTTGCACAGTAGGCTTCTTTTTTCTTTTTTTTCTTCTTTTTTTTTTCAGAAATCATATTCCATTGTCTCTGCAATCATTGTCTATTCTCATTTTCACACAATTGCTGCTTTATTAAGCAAAGTATTTAGAAAGTTCCTCCCAAAACCTTTACACTGAGTGCTTTTCAAAAATTAAATGCTAACAGAACAATTTCTCTGCCATCACTACAATGTTAATTAGCAGGCTGTTTTTTCTCATTTTTTTCAATCTTCTCTCCTCAAATCTGTATGTGGTAGTTTAGGCACCATACTGATGTGGGCAGCAGAAGAACCAGAACAGAATAAAGAAACATTAAACCAGCACATTGCCTGTCCTAGTGAAGGGACGCACGAGAAAATGTTTTGGTGGGAAAGTCTTGTGAAAGAGGAAGCCAAGAAATGAAAGACAACTTTTATAGTTTACTTTGGACTGTCTTACAAATATCTGCTCCTGAGTTTAAACTCTGCAGACCCAACTGCATAATTTCACATGGCACAGAATCACATTAGAAGGCAACAACAGCAGAATGAAGCCAATACTGATGCTGTATCAAGTCAACCATGGGACAAGGCTCACATGTTCAAAATTACTGCTTCATTACGCATAGGCAACTGAATATTGCAGCACTGGCATTCACAGACTTATGCTGATGCTCGAATTGGTTGCTCAGTTTTAATTATAGGCAGATGTGGCAGGAGCACACATGAAAATGAAGTCTTTGTTGCAGAGGTGTTTGGAGAGCAAGTGTTCCAGCAGCATTCATCAGCAAGTGGAAACCACTTTTTACGCCTCTCTAAAGACACTGAAGCCAAGGAACCAGTAGGATACCTTGCAATGAGATGATGGGCACAGAGAACACAGGATTTTCCTCCACACAACTCATTCCCAGCAGACAATCAAGCATCAGTCTGGGAGGAAGGTGTTGGAGAGGGAGATGAGGTGGCTCAAATCTGAAGCTCCAGAGCCAACCCACTGCCCTAGTATCACCATTTGGTACCTGCTTCCATGTGACAAACTGAATCCTGGCAAAATTGAGCACAAGTCCTCTGAAAAAGCAGAACTTTGCCCAGTGAGAAAATTTCCTGGCCACCTCTGTGACAACCTGCAGACTCTGCTGGGGGGATATGGAGATCCACAGCATCACAGAGCAGCTTGTCACATCAGTATGTGTTCAGGTAATGCCTAAAGGAACTCTGTGAAGAGTATAATCTATGAACATATTTCGTAGACGTAAACTGCAATATACTCATGCACTACACACAGTAAACAATGTGATGGGATTTCTTTGACAGATATACAACACTGACATAAAAACCAGTTACCTCCACCGCGGTGTGGAGGTTTCAGATAAAAATCCTGTCTCACCTCAGGCATATGACTTACTATCAGTCTTGAGCAGGGATTGTTATCCCCAATACTGTGTTTCTAAAACAATTTTTCAATAACACATAGTCATCACACTGCCAAGGCTCACTGTCCATGCAATCACAGAACCACTGAGGCTGGAAGGGATCTTGGGAGCCACCCAAGCAGCCTGCTCTGAGGTTACTTATTGCCTCTTCAAGTTATATGCTTTTCAGTGTCATGTCCCCCCCCCCCCCTTTAATTACTTTTAAATACTTTTTCATTCTAGGCAAGAGAAATTTTTTTTCCTCGTGATTTGCTGAGATGGTTTCAATAGATCTGACAAGTGTCAACCAGTCAGGAGGAAATTCCAGCAGCACTTATATAAATCCCTGAAACAGGCATGTTTAGGGAGGGAATGCTGATGCTGAGCCATGGCTGTATCACTACAGGTATTACTAGACTTAAAAGAGACAGCACTGCATTAGTAAGCCTCATCTGAATGACTCCAGGTCAGTTCTAGTTGGATGAAGTGTACATTTAAATATCTTCACGTCAAAGAAAAGGAAGAAATTATTATACCTACATTCTCCACTTTAATTTTTAAACCAGTTCATCCTTTGGGGTTGTCTCTAATCAAAATGCTACCTCCAAAAAAATTCTGCACTAGATATAATATAGCAGGCAGAGTAATTCCTTCCTCCTGTTGTGCAGCAACAGATCATTCAAGATAGGAGCCTGGGCTGTGCTGAAGGCAGATAAAATTACAGCCAGTTCCCAAAATAAATGCCAAAAGCCTAGGAGGCTCCTTTTCTCTCCATGTCATGGGACCCATTCCACCATTTTTATGCTTGTTAGACAGATCTTCTCCCACCTTTTCAGGCCTAAAAAAGAGACCTTGCCTTTGGAACCCTTTCTTAGTCCTGTCCACACATTCCTTGGTCCCCCAAACAAGCTGGATTTGTCTCAAGAATTTAGCCCTGGGAGGGGTCCACAAAATGGTATCATTAATTTGCACAGAAGTACAGGACAAAGTTGATATATGACTGCTTGTTTTCTTCCAGACATGCATGCTGAGGAGAAACTCTTCTCTGCATGTGTAAACAGCTTTTACACCATCAGCATATGAGCACAGAGCTGGTGCAATGACAATTCCCACTCTCAGTAGATGGCAGGTGAAAAGCCCCATGCACTGACCCACGACGGCGATAAACAGAAAATCTCTCATCCTTCACTGCTCACAACTTGTGTTGCACAGTCCTCAGACCTCATGAAACCGTCCCCTCTGCCCACCAGAGAGCTGCAGCAGGGCTCCAGCCATGCCTGCCACATGGTCTGAAGCCTTTCCCTGGGAAATGTTCACACTAAACCTTCTCGAGGTGTTTGGCAGCACCCAGAGGCTCAGCAGTGCTGAGCACCTCCAGGGTGAAGCACCACGGGGGTGATTGAAACTTGGGCCATCCAACACAAAAGACCAACACACACTGCCATCTCCTGAGTTAGAACACCATGCCCACGGTCATCCAGCTGGGAAAAAATAGGTATGGATATGGCTGGCCCAAGAGCAGAACTTGCGAGGGATGTCTCTGCTTTGCATGATCCCCAAGCCTTTCTCCAGCATCTCACCACTGGGTCTGAGGACGGAGCTGGGAGCAAGTTCTGGTCTCAAGGACACAGACCCTTCAGATGATGCAAACTCGACTGCAGCAGCAGTTTGTTGCCAGGGGAACTGTCCAATTCCTCATGTGTTGCAAGAAAATCTCTCCTGTTTTTCTCAGTGTGTTTAGAGAGCATCAGTCCTGAGGCTACCAGTCCCCAGGCTTCCTCTCCCAGCTCTCTCCAAAGTGCCGGTAATGAAGCAATCAGGACAGTTCAGCAATCAGTGCCTTGACATAATCCTTCCTCTTTGTCAGTCAGTAGGAAATAAATCACTCACTGGAGCCTGCTACAAAGATACCACCCAGGCACAGATAACATCCCTAAAAAACGATGTGAAAGACAAAGACTAATCAAGGAATCTGCAGCTGTCAGAGGAACGTATTTTCTATGGCAGAGAAAATACCTCATTTTCCTGAGCATTTCCCATATGATTTTACCTTCATGCAAATTGTAAGTATAGAGACTGAAGCCCAAGAGATCTCTAGAGGTTCTGTGAATTTTCAACATCATTAAGCCTAAGATTAAATGAAATTGGAAGCAAAATATAAGCTTTCTGATGTCCAATGTATCTATTCTTTTGTAACTGTTCCATGAGGTGAAGGAGAGGTATAAGTAGCCAGTAGAAAAGCCATATAAAATTTCATCTTTTGACACAATCTAAATGGCAAAGCTGGAATGAAAATCAAAAGACTGAAACAGCAGTCACAGAAGAACTTCCTGATAGAAATAGGTTTAGCTTAGAAAAGGATCCTTATGCTCCAAATATTTTTGTAGGTACTTGGCTGAAGAATGAACACATTGCAATACTTGTTTTAACTTCACCACCTCTTAGAAGAGGATGAAGCCTCACCTGATGCTGGACCAAACCACTCATAGTCTCCAGATCAGCATTTGGGAATATACAGATAAAATTTTTTGCTGTGATGTTTGAGGACAAACTTCAGCAATTTCTAACTATTAGAGATACCTATTGGACACATGCATATTCGCATATGAAATCTGGTTCAGTAGTTTAAGAAAACTATCAGCAGACTGCTCTGCTCAAAGCAAGCTGCCTATTGCTGAACACTTCTGTAATATGCATTGATTTTAAAAAGGTAATAAAAGTATTTTTACTCCAATATTTAGCTGCTTAACGCTGCAATTTATCTCATCATTCCTCTAAAAAAGATGATGAGACTGAAAGCTCATTTTTTTCATCATCTTCTTCATGATGATAGAATTAGAATTCATCACCTTGAGAAGACACGGGGATATTCAAGTTCTGGGAATTTCATGTTTAAGGTTATAATTTTCCTTTGAAGCACCATGTCCAAAGACTTCAAAAAGAATTTTCCTCTGCAGTAAGGAAAGGATGAAGGAAGAGTGGAAAAAAAATAGCTGTAACGTTGCAAGACATGTTGGTTGATCTCAAAACATAAAGAATATCTTGGAAGCTGTACCTGAATTTATCATAGTGTTTACTGGAGCCAAACTCTCTGCAACCAAAGATTTATCAACTGCAATTTGCAAATGAATGCCGAGTCTTGCAATACAGACCATACTTCTTCATCACACTTCTGCTGTCATACCTTTTTTCATACTGTGTGTTAAAGGAAAACCAATTGAGATAATATACAAGAAGCTGAGAAATCTTTCTGCTCCCTGGGGCATCTCTTGTTCCCATCACAGGACTAATGCACAAGGAGGACAGACCAAAACAAATCTCTAATTAGCTAAGCTAATTAGTTCAAACATAGGACCCAAACCTTTTTCACTATTGTAGGAGGGGAAAAAAGGCATTTTCAGTTCCCATTCCTAGTTCCCCCAATTAAAATTGAACTCTTCTCTAGCTATTTACACACCTGAGAGCCTGCCAACATTCACATGCCCTGGGAGGTTAACACAGTCAAGGAAACAGCGATATCCATGGGCATAAAACAGTCAGCAAATATCCAAAGGGATGCACTCCTTCACAACAAAAGCACATACTCGTCTGTAGCTTACCTATCAGTTGCTTTAATTTATTTGGAAGGAGAAAACATTGTTCTGATATTATTTTTGCCAAAAACAAGCTTTTTGGGGTTTATCTTTTTTTTTCTTTGGCCTACATAAAGGAAACTGGAATTTCTTAAAAGTTAAGAATGTTAGTTTCCATTCATTACATAGTAAGTTAAAAAAAAAAAAAGGCACAGAGCATCTAGATACTTTGGGAGTTGTCTTACCTCCAGTAACATCTGTGTGATACAAAATGTGTTATACCAGCCCTTCCCCAAGATAGTGTTCACCTTCCACTGAAATACAGCAGGACAAACTCTTCACTAAGACTCGGTCACCTGAACGTACACCAAAGGGACTCCCAGGAAGGGTAAAATTTTGGAGGATGATTCATCAGTGAAGGAAAATTAGGGTGTGCTTGCCCAGAACAAATATGAAGACAGCCTGGATGAAGAGGTAGGACCCATTGCAATTTATTTATTTGTTTTAGTATGTGGCTATGATATTGAGGTGATGGGTTTCACTTCCAACAAAGTCCAATAAAAATGATGACGGGTCTAGAGCACAGATCTCATGAGGAGTGGCTGAGGGAACAGGGATGGTTTAGCCTGGAGAAAAGGGAGACCTTGGTGCTCCCTACAACTATGCTAAAGGAGGTTGTGCTGAGTTGAGGTTTGGGTTTTTCTCCCAGGTAACAGGACAAGAGGAAATTGCCTCAAGTTGTACCACAGGAGGTGTATATTAAATACTAGGAAAACTTTCTTTCATAGAAAGGGTTGCCAAGCATTGGAACAGGCTGCCATGGGGAAGTGGTGGAATCCCCATTCCTGGAGCTATTTAAGAGATGTGTGGATGTGGCACTTAGGGACATGGGTTAGTGGTGGACTTGGCAGTGCTGAGTTAATGTTTGTAGTCCATGATCTTAAAGGTTTTTCCCAACCTAAACTATTCTTTAATTCTCTGTCCAAAACTCCTACCAAAGGAGAGACTCTGAGCCGTACTGGGGCAGAGCACCAGGAGGTGCAAACTCTGTCACACTCAGGAAAAGGCAGCAAATGTGGCTGGTGTCAGAATATGAAAGAAGAGTAGTAGGGCCAGAGCCTGGGAGGCACATTGCACAGGTCCTGATGTCCCACTGCCGAGGGACGGTTGCACTGGGACAGTGGGGACTGGGCCAGACCGGGTGGGCGGGGGAACATGGACAGGAAGCGTCAGACAGAAGATTGCTTAGTTGGTTGGAAATACTGATGATGCCTTCAGAAAGGCTGGGGAAGGGAATTTCCTAGAGGGGCTGAGCTTGTCCCCAATGGTTTCATCGCCTTTGTGCTCTCTGCTGCAGCTGGGTGAGGTCATTCCTCCTTCCTCCTCGCTTTTGTGGCGAAGTGACATCTTTGGCTCCAAACCGGACTAGGGCAGAGCAGACTGAGATTATTTCCTTCCCAGGGCAGGTCAGGTCTCCTTCGCTGACTGTAACACTGGGGCTGTCTTCAGACTTTTTAAGGCCACCAACACAGAGCTGATGAAGGACCCGCAGCCCCCGGTGGCAGAGGGGCTGCTGTGCTTCTACTAAGCAGCTCAGGCAATTGCTGCACCGCACACACCATCCTGCGAGAGTGGAAAAGAGAGAGCTGCATTCAGGAGGGAAACAGTGCAGGAGCTGTCCTCATAGTTTGAAGAAGGAAAGGCACCTCTCTCCAGTACATGCAAGAAGCAAGCTTAGTGTTTCCTCTAGTTCCCCTGGTTTCAAATAGTCCTTTGGAAATCCAATATTCCTTAACAGAAACACTTCACACTCAGTAAAGATACCTTTACAAGAAGGGCAATGGCAGCCTGGCTAGTTGGGAGATGTGACTGTTAGTCCAATAGAAATGGGGTTGGTGATTCCAGGCCAGCTTTATCCTCAGCCTGACAAAACCTGCTGCTTGTATCTAGCATAAACCCAGTATTATTTAGGCTCCCTCAGCTGGATCTGCACATCTTTTCTTTTCTGTGGTCATACAGAGCAGCCACACAGCCCCATGTCCATCTTTGCATTTTGGTGGTGTTTCCAGGGGGATTTGGTGGTCACAGACTAGGTTGCTTTCAGAGGAAACTTAACCAGGTGCTGTGATTCAGGTGCGCAAAGAGAAAAATTCATTTTAAGCTTTGCTGGGAATGCAAAAGCTCAAATGAATGACTGGGGGCATTCACCTGAAGAACCAGACTAACCCTCCTTTGGAGTAAAGAGACAAATTGCATACAGTGGAGGTGCAGGGGCCCCAGCAAGGGCATCTTCATTCCTTGGGTTCACTCCTGTCACACAAAACACAGACTGAACATTCAGAGAAGAGGGAGATGGACAGAAACCTCTTTTCCTCTTTATATCTGCTTTGACTTAGATCCTTGAGAACACAGAAAGAGCTGTTTGGAGAACCTGATAGTGGTGGAGGAGTTCTGGGGCAGTAAGGATGATACAGCTAAGCAGAAATTTCTGATATACATGACTGTTAACCAGCCACCTTTATTTAATATAAATTCAGCATAAAGAAAGCAAAAAGGAAGAGGGATCAGGGAGAGAAAGTAAAATAAAGTGGTGCTAAGGCACTTGTGAAAAACACTAAAAACCATCATATAAAAATATAACAACTGAAGCCAAAACAAGGCCTTACAGTACATTTGATATACCAGAAAAATGTCTGCTAGAGAATTCATTATATGAGAGGCTAGGAGAAATAAGGATAAACTATTATTAGAAAATATACAGAGTATGAAATGCCACTTATATCCAGAAATGTATTTTTAATCAATCTTCCCCATATGGCACACTTTTAAAGCTTTCCCAAAGTTTAGCATTTCAGTGGTCTTTTGTAACTATAAATCAGGAGGTGTGTCAGTGGCACTGCAGCCACATAAACCCAACCTCAGCTGTTCAATGAGCGGAATCCCAACTAATCTGATGCACAATTTAACTTGTCTGGTGGAAGCCTCTAATCTTTCTTGTTCCCAGGTTATTTGGAGGCAACAGCTGATAACCACAGCTCTGCATGCACAGATAAAAATGTGACTCTGAGCAATCCACAAAAACGGATGAGCCGCTCTTCCTGCTGTGTGCGGTGCGGCTGACCCTGTGACACCACTGCCCAGAGCAGGATGTGAAGCTGGCCCAGAGGCTGGACAGATTCTAGCAGGCACCACCATGGGATGCAGCCATTCCCCACCCCACACACATACACAGCTGCATCCTTCTTGCCAGGGCCAAGGCCAGTCAGCAGGGCAATAAGGCTGCTGAGACTCAAAACACAGCAGGCAGCCTCAGGGGTCTGTGCTCAGTGTCAGGCCAGGGCTCTTTGGTGGAGAGAGGAGCAAATATCACTGGCCCAGGCAGGGTCCAAGAAGGAAGAAAGATTAACCTGGAGCCAAAGCTCATCTAAACCCAACTGTATTTGAAATCTCCAAGCCACTATGCTAAAATAGCCAATACACTGCAGCAAAGCGAGCTTAAGACAAGAGACGTGATATCTTTGCCTAAGACTGATGGTTGTGGACTTTGCTTCCTTCTTTCTCCCATTTCTGTGGGAATTCATGGACTTTTAAACACCATTTAAATGAAATTGCAAGCACTAGCAAATTGCATCATGGCACCATGCACACAATGCAAGGTTCTCCAGCCCATTGCTACCCAAACCCCTACAGCACTATAGCAGAAAAACAGTAAACAATAAAATACTATTGAGTGTGGCACTTTAACCAAAAGGCATGGTCTTCAGAGAGCAGTGCCTAGAGAATAGACTTCTAGTAGAAGTAGAATGCTGGTACTCAGATCTCATTAAATAAAAGCACTATCAGGTTAATTAGTTAATGTCTTGTAAGCACATTGAAGAAATACTATATTGGGTATATCACTGTGAGCTGTTATTTATTTCAGGAGTAGTGGGGCATATTCTGTATTTGACTGTGCCAGTACAATCCCCTTTGGCTTCAATCATGGGATTTGAATAAAAACAGGATATCAGATCAGGACAGAATCTGGCCTTTAAAAATGCTGCTTTTAGCATCATCCATCTCTTCCTGACTTTAAATTCTAACCCAAAGCAGAGAAAACAGTTTTCTTACATAAACAAGAGGTATATTACACCCGCAGAAAGCAGTTCTCCCTTGCTTACAATTCCACTCAAGCCACAGAACAGTACCAGCTGCTCAGAGAGAAGCAAGTTCAGGCAACTCTGAGACACAAAAAACATGGGAATAAATACTGCAGAACAGTGGTATGGACAACAGGGGAGTTATTACACTATGATAGACGCATACCCAGACTACACTGGCTCCTAAGAGCTTTGCAGAAAAAGCAGAGCTAGACACATCTGTGCCAATGTCAAAAGGGAAGACAGATCAACACCCTAAAATGCAACTCCTGCAGTCCCGTAAGTGTACTTGAGAGGATTGTGTTGAGGCAGGAAAATACTGGCTAGAAAGCTATCAATAAAACACCCCTCCTAGGAAAATAGCACCTCTAGCCCTCCTTAGTATTTATACCCTCCTTTAAGTTGGCCTTCACATGGCCCTTAGACTAAAAGCTCAGTGTAAAATTCTCCAGTATACCTATAAAGCAAGATGCCTAGAGACCAAAACAAGTGAGGGATCCCTAGAAGGATAATGGGGTTTTGGTTTGCCCTCCAGAGAGATGCTGTGAGGGTGGGAACAGACACACACCTCCTGCTGAAAACACATCATCAGCAGTGGCCCTTGGCCACATAGTTATGCCTCTGTGCTGGGGTGAGAGCAGCAATTCAACCAAGGACACCACCTAAGCCATGCATTTAACACTTCCACAGCAACATTTGGAAATCTCAGCTCCCCTGATGTTCAGACAATGCATGGCAAGCGTTTTTCTGTGAGTGAAGCCAGGACAGACCTCAGTTCTTTGGAGATAACACAAATTATTATGTATGTATATATAATTATATATGTATTATCTCATCGTGATTATAGAAGATACCTCCATACGCTGCAGTCTGTGTCAACCATTTACTGCTTAGAGCTTGACTGTATTTACAAGACAAGTTCATAAATTTAGAATATTAAATTAATTAGTGTATGTTGCTAATTTTGAGTTCTATTCTTTAATAATTCT
Source organism: Pardalotus punctatus (assembly GCA_013400915.1). Lineage (NCBI taxonomy): Eukaryota > Metazoa > Chordata > Aves > Passeriformes > Pardalotidae > Pardalotus > Pardalotus punctatus. The sequence goes on along the minus strand of VZTX01022501.1, from coordinate 172,684 downwards.
AAGAAAGGGCAATATGATATTGAAGAAAGAACAACTTAGCTCAAGGTAAACCAGTATTATTACTATTGAATAAAAGATGGTCCATCTATGGAACTAAATTTGAATATTCCAGAATTAATAATCCTGCAGGCTCTGCTTGCATGTAAATACACTTTTCTGCCCATTCAACTGCACAATCACTCTGCAAAACCTCAGAGAAAGCAATTTAATTTTTTTTAACAAATGCAAAGAGTAAAACAAATCAGGTAGCTCCAAAAGGCCAAACTATGAAAAATAGATTTCATTACTGAAGCAAAAGGCAAGACCATTTGGTAAATTGGAAGCATGGATTATTACCTCCAAAGACTCAAAAAGTTTATTTTACTACATTGACTTCCCCCATCCATTATTCATCAGAGATGCCAAATCAGACAATCTTTACATCAAATCACTCCTCAGCAAGCCACAGCTGTGCCAGTCAGGGGCCAGGGGCCAGCAGGGTTGGTGTGGACTCTGTGAGCTGTGGCTGAGGGGCCACCCCAGCCCCACTTCCAACTTTCTTGGGCAGGAGCAGCTACCCCAGGTGAGCAGCTTTGGGACATTTTGGGTCTTCTGCCTGAAGGAGCAGAGGAGAGGTTTTTTTCTCCTTGAAAGATGAACTGCTCCGTTTCAGACCCCAATACCTCCCCCTACCATTACAAAAAACTCCTTGTAGGATTTTATCCTGGGGTTCTTTACATTCTTGCACCACTAAGAATTCTGGAGGAAATCAAGAGGGATAGGAGCAAATAAAGGCAAAAGACAGATTAGATAGCACCGAGAATATTCTTCTGTCAGATAAAAGCACATCCTGTCACAGTGCCTTCTACATGCCCCTTCATCTTTACTCTGACACTATGGCATTTGCTATTCCTTGCCCCATATTTGTGTTGGTTCCTGCACCTCCTGCTCTCCTCCTCTCCCAGCACATATCATTCTTTTTCTCCCTGCAAAGGACTTGGAATTTCCCCTTTTCATTATCACTCTCTCTCTTCTTTTCTTCTAGAGGATAACTTTTAAAAGCTGTCCTAGGAGGCTGGGAAGAACTAAGACTTTTTGTGTGTGTGTGCAACACTTCTCCACCCTCAGGAGCAGCAGAAACACATTGTCCTTGTCTGCGGTCAGAAGGTAAAGAGTGGAAGAGAGCACAGCTGTGGGGACATGCAAGGTCCCAGTTCTGAGGGGAGTAGCAGTGAATCCACCTCAGTGTCCCAAAAAAATCCCATGTCGTGCAGCACCACTTCATAGCCCAGTGTCCTGGATGGTGCCAGCTTGGGAAGTAAATATGAGCAGGATACACATAGACCAGCCCATTTCTTTGCCAGTGTTATTTCAGAACCAGCCTTTCCCAGATAATTTTAGCTTGCTTTACTGGTTGATCCCTAGAGCAAGGGGAAATTCTGTTTTTTCTCTTAACGTTGTTATACAATATTGTGATGTGCTGCACACATACAGCCAGAGGGAAAATGAGGCTTAGCAAGCACTACTTCTTGGCAACCAGTTTTTAAACAGATGTTCAGCTGTCGTAAGATGCATTGTGGTGGTGGGCTGGGCCCTGGTACAATGTGCAGCCAAGGATGTAGTGACAATTGTACAGGTTTAATTAAACTTCCTGAATGACCTCACTTCAAGGCTCTGCAGAGACCAGATAAGAATCACACAGCTTGGCCAAGAGCCTTAAAAGGGAAAAGAAAGGGAGGGAAAAGGACTTTCCGTAAATGTGGACTTCTTTCTCCGGGTGGTGGAGCAGCACCTGCAGGGCCTGGCAGGGCAGGGGGGCAGTGTGGCTGCTCTCGCTGGGTTTAAGCCGAGAGAGATGACTGGGTCAGGTGTGCAATGCAGAGAGCCACAGGAGCCTCACAGCAGCGTGCAGAACAAGCTCACTCTTGCAGTCCTTCCTTCCTTGCAGTCCTGCTGCCCTCACCCCTTTTTTTGTTGCACTTAGACAGCACTTCCCATCCATTCCAGGATCCCAGGGCATGGAAAGTCCCACCAACACAAAGATGGGGGCACCTGTGCTGCAAATAATGTAATTTCCTAATTCACTCCCTCGATCACCCGCACCTCAAACGCACCGAAAGCTGGCACAGTCCAGTTGATTTCCCACAAAGCATGAAAGAAACCATTACTAATTTGGCTTCTCCTTCCCATGTCACTCTTCCAACACTACTCTAGCAGGTTTTTCAACATGAAAACACCCCATGTACAACTGCTGCCTCTTTCCTGGATGTACAACCCATACCTGGTGTTGTACTACTGCAACAGCATCTGTCAGGCTGTGGTGCAGCACTCACACACTGAACTGCAAAGGTACTGGAAAATAGTGACATCCTAAGTCAGGAATGAAACACAAGCACTATGGAACTAAACAGGGTCAGGACGTGAACTTGGGCACAGCCCATATTATTGAACTTCCAGCAGGCTTCCGGGCCCAATTGTGTCTCCCAAGACAATGTACAGGCTTATTTCAGGGAACACCACAATGTAGTAATTAAGATGACCAAGGCTATCTAGTTCTGGAAGAAAGAACTCATCCACCAGCAGTGCAGCATCCCCTTAGAATGCCCAGGACACGGCCCATTTTACTCACTCCTCAGGGTGATCACACAAAGCCCAGAGATGTCCCCTCTTGCTGGTCTCTGGACATGGGCCAGTTTACACACCTTCACCTGGGAATGAGGGATTGTTTGTCAGGGCAGATGCCTCTAGCAGCATGGGTGTGGTCAAAGGTATTCAAGTGTTTATCTTCCTTTGATTTCAGGCACAGAAAAACCTTAAAAATAGTCTGAATTTTACCACAATGCTGGGAGCAGGATTTCATGTCAGAGTGTCATTCTCCCCTGGGATGATCCTGCTCTCCACCAACCCCACATCAGTTTTGGTGGCTCTCTTTTCCATCACACTGACCAATTTACCAAGCAAGGGCACTGGGTACCTGGCTGCAGGAGCAGTGTGGCCTGCAGCCAAAGCTGGAGTGAAGGAGGAGGGATGCTCCTTTTCACAGCAGGCAAATGGATTGTCTTAAACACAAGTGCAACAGGAGAAAGGAGATTTGCAGTTCTTAGGGAATAACATGGCTGTAGTTCTCTGCATAAGTGGTGCTTGCTGTGTCCCACAATGCCTGGAGAAAACATGCTGCTATGGAGCTTGGTTTGCACACCTTTCCCATCAGCATTCTGGTACGTGCATCAGGCACCAAATTAAGTTCTTAAGCTCTGACCTAAAAAGAGGGTTTGCCCACAGAACCTATGGAAAACAGTTCAGAGTTACCCACAGAATGAAAAATATCTCCTACAAAAATTGTATTTCTCAATGTAGGAAATTTCTTTGGCCTTTCCTACCCACAATCCTGAAGAGGAAATCAGTGTATCAAGAAAACAATCAGAGGAGTTGATCATCTCAAGGTTTTTAACATTATGCACATATATAATGTATTTACATTATGATTTCACTGTGTAATACATAATATAAAGGGTTTTGAAAAACTGGTGGAGAAGGTAAAAGACCTGAAGAGTTAAATAACTTAAATCCCACAGCAAATCACTGATAAAAATCAAGAACAGAATCCATGTGAAACAACAAAACAGAGCAGAATCCAAAGTGATTGGCAAGATGCCTATCGATTTCAAAGGGACCACAATTTAATCCCTGGAGACTTGACTTCCAACCTGACCTCCTTGTGGCACAGCAGATTATCAGCTGAGAAACTGCTTTTTTTCAGGCTGATCAGCATGATGATGCATGTGACATGCATCTTAATAAGCAACTTATGATAAATGTGTTTTTAAGTGCTGTTTAACAAAGTAGATCTAGTAGATATTAGAACCATCAAAAACAGGATTCTTCTCCCCCCTAGATTTATTTGCTTTACTTGATCCAGGCTCCAGGTCCCTGCTTATTCATATACATCCTAAAAGTCCAGAAAATTTATCATTTGCTTCAGCCAAACACAGGAAATTTCCTTCTTAAATATAGAATCAACCCCATGAAATTTAGAATAGCACATTCATATAGGGTTAGACACTTCATTTAGTCTATAACACGGATTTAATTACTGCATGGCTTGATCTCGCGGTGCCTTCTCTTCACAATTAGGCTCCAAAAGGAGAAAATCAAGGACAAGAAGAAAGGAAGAGCTGTGGATGTCACCATGCTCATTATGGGGCATCTCTCATCAGTAAAATAAAGAAAACAGTCAAAAAGTTGTGCTGCTTCTGCTGCAAAACGAGATGAAGAGGAGAGACACCTGACAACGTCTGACAACCCACGACTTGTAGGAAGACAATGGGCAGCCTGGGTTACCAAAAACTCCAAACCTTGAGCACCCCAAAGCATGAGTAGAAGATCCAGGTGTTCTCTCCCAGACTGAGCCTTCCTGGAGCAAGAGGCAAGTGCAGAACTGCCCCCGGCAGTACCCAAGAGCCACTTGCTCTCCGTGCCCTGGGCTAGCTCTGGCCCTGCACCAGGAACATGCGAACTGAGCTTCCAGCAGGAGACAAGGATGGCTGGGATGCCAGCAAACACTGCTGGTACCACAGGGTCTGAGGAGCAGCATTCATTGTTTTCTCTGCACAGGCAGAAAATAGCAGTATTACATCTGCACACTCACAGAGTGACCACATCTGTGCCTTTTGCTGTTTAAAAGATACTGTTATTGGAAAAGCACACTGCAGAGCACACATTTTCTGCATTGTTTTCTGTCCTTCGGGATCAATTTCACTTTAATTCCTTTAAAGGCACACTCTCAAACACATTTAGTGACCTTGTGCAGATTCCCAGCTGAATTTTTTCTGCACAATGCCCAGGCTTTACCTGTAATAACAATTCAAAATAACAATACGAAACAAATATTATTAATAAATAAATGACAAATCAATTGTTAAAATGAATATGTTAACTTGCTTACAGTGGAAGAACAGAGCGTAATCTTTCCTGAAAGCTCAGTCCACCTCCTGATCAGCCATGTCAGCAGCAGAGCCAATGCCACTATAAATTAATTGCCTGTAAACCCAAGGTTAAAAGGCTGATTTATGTCTAGCAATACAGTAATGGTTACAGAAGCCCTTCTCAGCCTAGAGATTCAGGTGGAAACACAGCCCCCAGGTTCAGAAATCCTTAATTCCAGTTCAGGCCTGTGATTAAAAACAAAAAACATCTACAGTTTAAACAAATGTTGTTTGACCCACAGGACTACAAACATGACCCTTGAGGACTTATTCTCACAACCTCAACAAATGGTATTACCCAGTGATTAAGCAATTGTCCAGTATGGTTTAAAAATTATATTGATAACAAAACAGCAACAAAATTTATCTAAATCCTTCATAAGGTTTTGATGTAAGTCAACATTATTTGTACTCAAATTGTCTTAGATGAGAGAAACTCAGAAACCCTAAAAATGGCCCAGAACTCAGCGCTCTGAGATTCAGGAGAAAAAGGAAAAGAGAAGAGTTTGATGAGTTTCTTCCACTGTTTTTTAATCTCCCAAGCTTTATTTACTTTAAAAAAAATACTAATTTGCACAGTGAAAATTAAAAAAAACAAAGCAGTTTTGCTAAGAAGAATCCATCCTAGATTTGACAAAATAATTTTGATGCTATTTCAGAAAAGCCCCTATATAAAATGAGTGCTTTTGAGACATCCATGTTTAGGCTTTTTCATCAGCTTTCCACCACACCCCAGTATCTCTGCCACTGCCCCAGCACCCACCTTCCCCTGGCTCAAGCCTTCCCTGTGCTGCAGAGCCCCAGTGCCCATCCCCATGGACCCAGGCGCAACTGGCAATCCCTGGTGCCTGCCTATCCACTGACACACTGCTCCTCCAGGCTGGTGCTCCTCCAAGCAATCCCAGAGATCTCTGTGCTCACGCAGGAAGGCAGCTACATGCCCTCATGATCAACACGGGCAGTAGCAGCTTTTCTATGGTGTCCCATGGATTTAAGCTATCATTAAATACTAGTGGGCCCATTCCAGTTAAAAAGTAATACACTCACAGCATCAGCAGGAGCAAATTAATTATTTCCACATTTTCTTGTGATTGGAGTAACTAGCTTTCTGTTATGCCAATGCTACATTTGCATAACCTAGAAAGCAATTATTTTCGTATCAAAGCCCAGCATCATATGTACAATCTTTAATACAGAAAGCAAGTTATTGCCAATAGGTAAGATACTGATGGAACAGAGACTCTGCAGGCAGGAGGGTGTGTTGCTCCAAGCAGCTGTATCCCTGCCTTCCCCCAGAAAGCTGTATTAGCTGCTTCAACACCTCTCCATGACGGATAATAACCCCGCTAATAAGCACCTGACTCTGCCCAAGTATCTGTTAAAAGTGTCACTGTCACTCCAGTGGGAGCTCTGCTTAATGCTCCTCTCCAGAGGAGGTGAAGTAGCTCAGCACAAGCAGACAGCTCTCTCCTCTACTGCAGCCTTCTTACCTCCTACTTCTCCATGCCTACAGCAGGCTTGGGGTTTCTGCCATTCTCCTTAGACGTGCTGGAATGATCCCATTCCTGGGGATCTGGGAAACCCTCTCGTATTTGCCAATGGAAGTAGTGGAAAAGTGCATCAAAGCTTTTAAACTGACTTTACATAAAAATTCTCAAATGCTTTCAATATGTCAGTTAAAGGCATGAGGAGGGTAGCAGGATACTTCAGGTACACTTTTCAAGAGGAGGCAGAAAGAGCATTCAGCTGCACCTTTTCCAGGGCCATCTTTCCCTGAAACAACAGGTTCTGCCCTAAGGACTTTTGGTTACCAGTAGCGGCCAGCTCAGGAGCCATGAGTGCAGTAGGCCTGTGAAAGGCTGTGATAAACACAGCATTGGGTGCGCAAAAGAAGATAGGACACAACTGGGATTTTTAATCTATAGGTTTTAGTTCTGCCAGCTAGCATAAATGTAAAGAATTTATGCTAGCTGGCACACACCTGCAGCTCTTTGAGAACCCCTCAGCTTTGAACTTTTAACTTCTTTGTTTCACAGGTTTAAATTGAGCAATTAGTAATGTGCTGACAATTTTTTTAATGTGCTTCCCAAACAAATGTTACCCATGAGCCCAAGATAAGACCACAGCACAGAAAGGGCACTTAGAAGATGACTCTGAAATTTGTTGTTGTCACATTTAAGAGATAAAAAGCCTTTTCTCTGCCACAGGGATGGGGAAAAGCAGAGTATTTGAATCAAATTAGCCTGCCGGGTACCTAAGAAAGATAAGCGTATGCAGAGTGTATTGACCACATACTGTTCTTGCAGGGAGTTGATAGGGAACAGATGTGGAGACTTGATGGTGCTGGAAGGATCTGAAGTCCCCACCAGCAAGGTTTCTTTTGTCTGCACAGTTTGAACCTGCTTCAGCCCCTCTACTCCTGTGATCTCAGCCACCACACCTGTGCAACCAGAGCCAGATTTCCCCCATGAAAGCAAAAGTTATACATAATCTGCCTCCTGGAAATGTTCCTCTCAGCAGTCCTTCCCTTCCCTTGGGTCTTCTCTAAATCCCGCTGTTCTATCTCTGTGTTGGTTAATCCCCCAGATAATTCTGCACGTGCTTAAGAGATGTCTGGGAATAGGAAACTTTCTCTGGCAGGGAAAGGGAGAGAAAAACAGCAGCTAAAGCTCACTTTAAAATGTTGGGTTGGTTATTTTTTATGTCTGGGTGATAAGTCCACAGAGACAGCATCAAACTGCATACTTCTGAGACAGTAGCTAGCACCAAAGCCTTGGCTCCATTCCCCTTAGACCTGGGAGCTTTGTGGAGCAGAAGACTTCTCCCGTGAGACTCCATTTCCCAGGAAGGTTTATTTCCCCGTGTCTGAGATCTGAGACCACATGCCTGGAAGCAGAGAAGGGAGCCTTCCCCTTCATCTTAATGCTCCGTACCCCACAAGCCACAAACCTAACAATGTCCCTGACCCGCTGTGTTCTCCCCAGCTGCACACTGCATTTTCCAGGACAGCAGAAAGGCCATGGGAATATTTCAGGAACATTTCATGAACATTTCAAGGGCAATGTGCTGTGCTGCATGTTTACAGATTTGAACATCCTCGCTATCTCACATCAAGCAAAAGCTAAAACAAGCCCCAGTTGCAGCAAATGCTGTGTCTTGTCACATCACAGACTCCACAGGGCCCATGCAATCAAGATCAGACCCATCCACTGACACCTCCCCACCTTGGATACCTGGGCATGAACAAAAGTCACTCAGCCTTCTGCCCGCATTGAATCCACTGGGTTTATTTTAAAGCTCTCTTTGAATTAACATGGCACATCTGCAAATGCAAAACCTCCAGCTACTCTGTTGAGGATTTAAAGAGGGCAAATAGGGCACAGCTATAACGGGAGTGACAATTACTAGCAGAAAGGACTTTTTAAAACTGCAGATAGATGTCCTTTTTATAATTTCTATTTTTGAAATGCATGAAAGGGTTGACAATAAAGTCAGCATCACATGCAATCACAAACTAAAACTAGTCCAAACCCACAAAAAATGGATGCACAGAAATGCAAAGTTACATTCCTTCAGGGCTGTTTTTCCTCCCCAGAATGAAGGAGCCACCACTGACTCTGCCACTTCCCTCCTCCACCTCGAGACAGTGAGTGAATGGTTTCTGTCTTCTCCGGACCTTCAGGTCCAGGAAAGTTCTGGGTGGCCCTGAGTGAAAGTGGCAGACACTTCTCTGCCCCATGTCTCCACCATTTGCTAGACACCACTGTGTTTCATGTTCCAGCCCTTGGGTTTATGCCTTCCAACCTGGCAGATTTAACCCCAATATCCCGGAAAGTTTGTGTTGCATCATGCCTGCAGGCCCTGGGCCAGGGGAAATTACTGGGGGGAAGCAGAAGGATTTCCAGAGGAAAACCCCTACAAACAGCCTTTTGGGAAGAAAGCCAGGCTCAGATTTACGTTTGTGGTACTAAACTGAGAATCAAGGGAAACTCCAAGTGCTGTAAGAGGGGCATTTACAGGGTGAGCATATACCTCATGCTCTACATGGCAAAGGGCTTAATTGCTTGAAAGCTTGTCTTTCTTTTTTCGGTGGCAAAACTCTGGATGTTGCCTACAATTAGAAAAATCTCACAGCTCTAGACCATATGGTTGTGTTAGTATTACTGGGATTAAGGACTTTCAGCCCTTGAATCCACCACTGCAGGCTGCTTCGGGTGGAGGGTGCCCCCCAGGAGAGGAGAAATTTCTCTACTCACCCTCAGAGCTGAGAACAAGGTGGGCTGGCTATACCACAGATTATTGATTGAGAGTGGGCCAAGCTTCTTGTGAAGCTGAGAAAACTCATCTTTCTGTATACAAGAGGAGCCTGACATCAGAAATGCAAAAAGAATTTGTCTTGCTTACACGAGATGGCATTTGTCTCTCACTCCTTTGATGCTACTATTCCCAGATTTCAGGCTATCTACAAAAATCTGCATTTTTTGCAAAGCCTCTCTTCTTACATTGAAATGCAATGTTCTCGAATGAAATGTGAACCAACACATGTTGAAATCTCCCGGAAATATAAACTTTTGGCAAGAAGAAAAATCAAGCCACACAGCCTGAATACAGTCCAGTCAGCGTTAAAGAAAGAAATTGTTAATTAGGTGAAACAGAAGTACCTCAGCCTGGCAGTACAGAGAGCCACAACTAATGAAGCAACAATGTTGCATCTTGGGTGATCAATCTCTGTAACTTTTCAAACTTTTTGTTCTACATTTAAATATTTTAATATTAATTTATTCTAATGCCATCTCAAGTGAATAATGAGTTATATCAGGATTGTGGTTTATAAAAAAACCTCCAACAACAAAAAAAGTCGGATTCTTGTACTACATCAGCCTGTCCTGGTTATTAAAAGCCAGAACACCTATTTTAAGCAGAAAATCTGCCTATAATGGACTCTCAAGAGGCTTTTCAGCCAGCTACAAGAATTTTATGTTTATCTTGAAAGCAGCCATCAGTATAGGCTTAATGATGTCTAAAAACATCCCTAAAACCTGTGGTTATAGGCTAAATAATTTCTATGGTCTAAAATAAATTCAGTAGGAAATTATCCAGTAAGAACAAGAGTGCAATAAATAACAATTAACATGCAGGCAAAACACACCAAAAGTACAGACAGGGTAGGATACTCCTGAAGGTCCCTGCATAATTTTTTTTCTGATGGCAACAATTCTTCCTGTCCTTCTGGAACAGAATAATGGGTATTTCCCAGGGTTTCTACATAACTCAGTTCTGAAGGAAAAAAAAAGAAGACAGCAAATCCTGAACTGCTATTTTGCATTTTCTGAGACAGTCAGAAAATGACAACCAAGTCATGTTTGACACCCAAATGGTCAAAATTATGAACTTAAATTAGTTCATCAAAGCATAAGGAAAAAATAAGTGTTTTCTTTTTTCAGCCCTTATCAGACACTTTTAAACCTGTAAAAAACAATCCCAGATTTAAGCAATTTCCTCTTCTACATAGGAGGGGGGGAAATAAAAACCATTTGTATGCCTGCCTGAAATCTTCTCTGAACTCCACCCCTCAGTCTAAGAAAATTATTAACTCTCCCTTCAAAGTCTTCATCTTTGTCAATGCCAGAAATGTCTCCAGTCTCACAGCAATATTTGCTTGATTTTTATTCAGCGCTTTATATGTTACAATTTTTTTTCTATTTGCCTTCCCAACAGCAAGTAATGAGAAGCAATTTTAAGGAGAAGGGGGGAGTGTGAGGAGGTAAGATGTTCAGAAAATGGTAAATCAGCCTGAATTTGTTTGTCCTAGGAGGTAGCAAGCTCCATGGGCTGGCTCCTTTTATGAGAATTTAGGAAACACCTACTTAGATGTTTCTTAAAGTATCAGTTCAGTGCATGAAGTTCCCATTAATATTTTTTTAATTTATTACTTCCCATCATCCTGGCATAAGTATTTCCAGTCCTGTGGCCAGACTGTTGGTGCTGAGTCTACTAATCTCATCCATGAATCTGTGCCAGCTCCTTCCAATGTGGGATTCGGCTGAAAGAAGGAAATGTAGTCCCGGAAATCATCTTCATTTATGAACTGCTGCCTCCTTAAGAGAAGAGTTGTTTCTGTTTTTTCCTTCCCTCATGGCTGTGGGGGAAGCCTGCACATAGCCCTGCTATACCAACCTGCTTGCATGACTACAATATTACACAAATCCCACATTTTGGATGAGTCCACAGGAAATGCTGGATTGCCTTGTGGCTGTTGCTGCTGACTGCAGTGTGAGACTGCCAGGTTTCAACACAGCAACTGCTCGGCTTCTTTAACACCAAAATAATAGAGACAGCTCTCAAACACAAGTCATTCAGCCAAAGCATCGTCCATGCATTACTGTTCTGAAAAGTGAGGCCAGGCAATCCATGAAATTGAACCAAGGTACAAAGGGTTGAATCTGTCCTTTTCCTGGATGAAGCTGAAGCAGCAGCACCCCTAAGAAATCAGTATTCAGTAGTGCAATCAGAACTATCCAACAGAACAGAATATCATAAATACCCAGTGCATAGATGGCTGGGGCCATACTACTGCAACTCTGTTTCTGCAAGGATCAAAACATTGGGAAATGGATCAAATTAATAATTAATAACCATTGCCTGTACCCCACAAGCATGAAATTTAATTCTAATCAAAGTTAAGTCTTGGTTTTCTGAAACCACACTTTTTATTAACTTTGCTGCAAAATTCTAATGTTCTAGAGATCCAATTCTATTTACAGTTTGGTTTTCATGACATCCTGAAAGTTTGTTCTCTTTATTGCTTGCCTTTGCCAAGCAACTTGGCCTAGCAGCACATTCATCTAAGACTGCAAGTACAGTATGTCAGCAGAGGCTATAGGACGACCTACAGGAGACCAGAAAGCAAGATGGTGATGTATAGCTCAGACATGCATTCCCTTCACAAACCGTGTTAGTTTTTATCTCTTCAGACACAGTCTTTCCTTTTCCTTTATGTGCTCTCCTTCTCTAGAGGCAGAATTAACCAGAGCCATTCACAGCTGGACCCTTCTCACCTCCCTGGCTCTCCCCCAGGGTCCCTGGCTTTAGCACTCTCCACCAGCAACCAAACAAGGTTATATGCAACTCTCCAGAACCCATCAAAGAAACAAAAACTCAGCCAAAAGAAATCAAAACACACAATGAACCAGGAGGTTATTCCAGAAGAATTCTCTATGGATGTGCCTGGATTATTTTAATAGCTTTGTTGGCTTAAACAGGGTTTGCAGTTTGGCAGTTCCAAGTTTTGCCTTCCCAGAAGAAGCCCATAGAGACCTTGTTCTCATATTTTCATTGCTTTTTTCCTTTGATCCAAGGACAGAGGCATCTAGCTGATAAGAAAACTTAAATTCTAATAAATCTGTTAACTTAGTATTTCCTAACATGGTCCTTGAAGTATCTGTCCTGGGAATATGGCAACTTCCAATTATATCACAGTGACCATCAGTAACATAGCCGACCTACAAATTAATCTACTCTTAACATTATTATCATCTCAACATAAAAATTAGCTCTAACACTAATCACACATCCTAAGAGTTTATGACCTATAAGAATGAAATTATTTGAAAGAGTATAGAAAACATGGAGGAAGTAGAAATATCTGCTTTCCCAGTTGAAACAATCTCCAAGTAATTTGTTATGTGAAGGGAAACTCACAACTTAGATAAGAAACAAATTTAAAAGAATTGAGCACTTTCCTGAAACAGCCCAGCATCTAACCTTAAGGGTCTATTACGGCAAGCAAATTATATCAGTGACAAACACAGGGAGTGAACATGTTGCCAGGATCTGACCAAGGGCCTCATCCTTACCACAAAGCACTGAAGCACCATTTCTGAGGGTTGCAACCTCCCATCTGCATTCTCTCCAGGAATCTGAGATCCCAGCAGAGGACTGCAGGTGGGAAACTGCATTGATTGTGAGATCTTAGGGCAATAGTAGTGAAGTTTTAGTGACTTGACAATTGTTGCTGAAAAGGAGAATGACCATCTGTATGTTTGTATTCCACTGATGGCACACAGAACATTATGTGGCACATTAAACTTAAAAGCTCCCAGTGCACATAATGAATTATGCAGCAGTGTATATTGTACAATTTTACTAATAAGCCATCTTAGATTTAAATAATAATAATTTTGCATACAAAGCATACAGTAGAAATGAATCATGCATTCCAACTGCCTGGAGCAACTCCCTAACAGGAGACTTGCAGGGAGCTTACATAAATATACTTTTTATAGTGTATATATATATTTTTGTATGTATGTGTGTGTGTATATATATATTATATATATTATATATATTTATATACATATATATATATATATATATAGGCTGAAGGCTTACCAGCTATGCAGAAGAACGAGGATAGGGGAACAACAGGGTCTTAGTTACCCCTGCCATTTCAGCCATGCTAGAGCCAGCCTTGTGCTGGGAGCTAAGGACTATAAATATTACAAGTATGAGAATAATTTAGGGGCCTTAGCTGGCAGCTGCTGATCATTTTTTCTTGTACATTTAGTGCTAAATGTAGCCAGAGATAAGCAGAACCTGACAAAACAAGTGAGAACTGTGAGATGGTGAAGTGACAATATATTGATTTTGATCCCATTAGTGGGGGGATCACTCAAATATTCCATCAAGCCCATCAGGAAGGAAAACCAGAATTTTGCAGCACTGCTGCACGTGCTTTAGGGTCTTAATGACTTCTGTATTAGTATAATGTAACATTATAATTTGCTACAATTATGTAATTACAGCAATATTACAAAATATTATAATGCATAAAATTAGTATAATAATGTTGCATAATTATAATTTGCAATATAATACATTAACTGATTGGTACACTATGCAAAACTACATTATAATGTTACATTCTGGCATTTCCTATGCTCCAATTGCAAATTGCCACTTAAAGCGTTCACTTAAATCCCTATCCACAACTCCCTTGTGCTTTCCAGCCTACCTTAATTTATTTTCTATCTTCATCACAGAGTTTCTGCCTAATCTGGCTTGCTCCCTGCCTTGTGTTCCACCGCAATGTTTTTGCCTTGGCACATGTGGTATTAAATCTGGTCCTGATAGATTATAAACCATTCTGAATGAATGCAGAATTGTTCAAGAATGTAATCACAAAGCTCCATAAAAATAAAGCTTCTCCAACACTCAGGGCCTGGCTTTGTCTTTTTTGCTAACTTGAAAATAATTATCTTTTGGAACTATTAGTGGAGCATAGAAACATCCTTTAGTTTGAGTAATACACTGTAAATTAGCATATCTGCATACTGATTGTTGAGCATATCTGGAACCAATGGATCCACCACAGTCTGTAGCAGTTGCCTTACAGCTCTATTAATCATGATAGCAATGGAGCCTTGCCCTGGATCACTCAGGGACCTGCAGCCTCCTTTCCAGCTTTGCTGTCCACTTTGCACTCTCCTTGCCAATCTTTCAGAGGCAAAAATCACTTCTTTTTCTTTTTTTCCACATTAATTTAACAGTAATAAATAATTGCATAGTTGGTTTGTGTTTTGAAAATTTAAATCCAAATACATCCTCTGTATTACTAGTGCCTATAGATTCTGTTCCAGTTTTAGTTACCTTTAGAAATATGGTTATTTCATGTTCCCCCTTAAATTTGCATAAGATTACATATGTAAATAAGGAAACAAATCCCAGAGGTAGCCAGAAATTTTGCAAGAACTTTTTTCATGGATAGTTGAGATATTACTTTTTTTATGAGAAATTTCACTATTTCTAGGAAATTATAATAAAACCCTAAGTTTTGGATACAAAAAATGGGAAATTGGGATTTCCTGCCACACAAAATTGGATTTGTAGTTTGGGTGGCTGAATCTTCTCTGGATTAGAAGCCGCCACCAGAATGCACCTGTCATCAAGCCTGACCAAGGACTCCTCTGGCGCTTAAGCCAAAGAACAGGACAGAAGTTATACCATCCAGTCACAAAAAGAACAAGCCAGGTACGTTTCCAACAGCATTCTCAATGCTTTGGAAGTTTTCCATTTTAACACAGAGATATTATTTTATACAGAATTTTTAATACTGCACATCTCAAATGTCTTTTCTTTCCCCCAGCTGCTCCAGTGGTGAAGATAAAACAGGGAGTTCAGCACGTCAAATAGCCAAATAAACACCAACTCTGATCATAAATGGTTCAGTATTTGACCAAAGAGCACAGCTGAAAAGACTAACTTTCAACTTATCTCTGGTTAATTTAATTCATTTTTAATGGCTTTCTATTGGTCTTGGTTAATACAGTCTGCTTGGCATTTTTGTGAAAAAAATTGTTCCAGGTTTTTCCCCTCTACCATCAATTATAGCCTATTTTTTGGAAGAGAGAAGGACCAAAAAAAAAAAAGGTTTTTAATTAACCCAGAAGGTATCTTTCAACGCCCATTAACTCGTCTTCCCTCTATTTATTCATTCAATGTTTTATAAAGTTTGGCCTTGATTTTTTTGATTGGATCCCATCTTTCAAGGGAAACCTTTCCAAAGGCTGTTGATGTATCGGGACAGGAGCAGAGCTGCCTTGCTCTGCGTTCACCTGGGGAAGTTCCGTGCTGGGCTCATCACCTTAGACAACCTGTGCTGATGCGATGCACCATTCTGCTTCCTGACCTTAAAGAGGCCAAATTCTTAAACACCACTGCACATCCATCCCGCGACAAATGAAACCCTGAGGATATACTTGGCTGAGTAACTTAATTCACCAGACACTCGGGGAAAATTTTGGTGGCGTCGTGTTAATAGTGATTAGTGGGTAAATAATCCTGCTGATGGTGTTATTTATAAACACGTAATATTTCGATTCCTGTGTCTTTCCCGTAACCGCGCTGTCGGTTCTCCTGGTTCCCAGGCGCTCGTTATTCCCGGTTCCCGCCGGGAGCGGGCCGGAATGGCGCGGCCCGCGCGCTCCCCCTGGTGCCGCCGCTCCGCCCGTACCGGGAGTGGGGCCGGGTTGATGGAAAAGGCCACCGGGGTGTTTTGTATCGGGAGATAAAAAACCGTTTTTGTCCCACCAGCCGGTCGCCCGCGCTCCAGGGTGAATAGTGCGGGGAAGCACAAAGATGCAGCTAAACAAACACAGAGAAACGCTGGCTCACGAGAAAAGCAAGTTCCCAAACTTAGAGTGAGAATGAAACTGGCTTCAAGGTTTAAAACAGAAAAAAAAAAAAATAACAAAAAAAAAAAAAAAAAAACCCGAACTATTTCTAGATCGAGGTATTAGAAGTTCTCAAACAGCTAACTCAAAAACAGCTTGTCTAGCAAATGCTGGGGGGCTTTGCCTACAGTACCACGGAGCAAAACCACCAAAGTCAGGCGACCTTCAAAGCACAATTTAAAAATCAAACAAACAGAAGCCTGGTTTGTTATGGGTTGGTTTTACAGTTTTTTTTGTTTGTTTTTGTTTTGTTTTTTAATAAAACCCACAGTTTTGACTACAGAAAATGAGAAAATTTGATTTCATGCAATACCACATTGGCTGGGTGGCTGAACCTCCCTTCTGAATCAAGAGCTGCCACCAGAATCCACCTGTTGTCAAGAACTTCTTTGGCATTGGAGTCAACCAGGCATGGGTGATGCCTTCCAGCCGTAAAAACATTCTAGATTGAGGCATAAGAAATGTACTTCAGGAAATACATCCCCAAAGAAATAAGTGAGAGACTACTGTTCTGACAGGTTCTGGGTTCTTTGGCTCTGGCACCCTGCTTCAGGGCTGGGAAAAGACAGAAAAAGCCTGGAACTCCAGGTGCAGTGGGACTGGGAAGCAGCTGCCACAGAGCGCCAATGCTGACAGCAAGTGGAAATGCTGACTGCATTCACTTTCTGCCTGGGGTTAACGGATGGTTCTCTTTCCTGGATGGCCAGGGTTAAAAGAGAGCCCATAGTCGCATGACGAGTGGGGCTGGAAGGGCCCTGTCAGGAGACACATGAAGGATGTATTATAAAATCTGCTCTCCTCCATCTCCCTAAGGGTGCCTTACTGATGACCATTTTGGGGAAGCACTGCAAATCAGCTTTGGGATTTTTTACCACCGTAATTACATGCAGTTGTATCTTTAGCCACTCCATTAAGTACATATTACCTCCTTAAACCCCCTGAGAGCCTTTTAAAGAGATTATTATAAGGGCTTTTTTTAATCCTTTATTTTTTCTTTAATTAGCTGTTATTCGCACAAATTGGGCTAATACCAAATGAAAAAATTTTCATGGAATTCACCACAGGCAACCTAAAGCATCTTTTCAACATCATTTCTGTGCAGTTGGGGCTGTGTTGCCCTTTTTCCCAGTTGTTTTATCACCTGGCATCTGGGCACAAATTTGGCTTGATGCAACTACAAAGTATTCCCAGTTCTATTTAACTGACACCTGAGACACTGCCCAGCCATCCCTGATAACACCATTGTGTGGACATGAGAGTCTGCACCATGCCCACAAACTGCAACAAAGCAAAGGTGTGAACTCAGTCTTTTTCCCAGTCCCCCCCTCCTCTGAAAACAGCCAAGCACATCGTGTGCTGCTGTCACTGCCAAACCATGAAAGGTCTGGGTTTTCTGTGACCAGTAGTTTTCTCTGATATCAAAATACCTCTTGTTGAAAAGATGAAGTGGTATATATATTGCTGTATAATATGGGTTGCTTGTGGGGTTTGTTCCCCTCAAACAAGGACTGGGTCATGCTCAGTGTGTTCAGAACTGGGAGGTCTCCACTGCAACAGGAGACGAGCAGGAGATCAATGTCACCTCATAACTTTCTAACAATTAGGACTACTCCCATAAAGACTCATATTAAGCCTTGACTATATGTTAGGATTTGTACAAAGCTGCACTAAGGATCAGCAAGCCAGCTGCCTCATAAGTTAGCAAATTTTAACAAGCTTTTGACCAAGTCCTTGCTGACAGCACACTGACTGCCACAGTTCAAAGGCAGGACCAGCAGCTGGGGCTGTAACACCAAAGGGTGAGCTCCAGCAGCTGCACCAGGTCTGGACCTGGGAGAAGAGGGTTTGAAGTCCTTGTACAGCCTAGGCAGGGACTTGGCATGCAGGGGAGCCACTGCATAGCTGCATCCCCAGCATCCCAGCTGGCCACCACTGCATAGAGCAGGGACCTGTGCAACACTGCTCAAGTTCCTGCCACCCTCAACTGTGCTCCAGAAAGATATCCCAGCCCCCAGTGTGTGATGGAAACTGGATATATGGTTAGCAGATATTTGGCTTTGTGTTAGTCAATGAGGGGACTGAAGCTACTGAAAACCTACAATAATCCCAATGCATAAGGACATACTTTGCAGCTCTGATTGCAAACCAGAAGAGACAGAATCTGATGAGATTAGCATTTTAACCATGGGAATTATGCAACAATACATTCTACATTTTTTCTCTCATATTTCTCTCTACCACTACATCCTTTACCACCTCAGAATATATTTTTCAGTGAACTGATGTCTCAAATGTCCCAATTTCCGCTCAGCAAGAGACATTAAATTTATAGGAAAGCCTGGAAACAAACTTGGCTTACACTGAAATGATTAAAAAGCTCCCAATTAATATTGATGAGAGTTGAGGAGAGTTCTGAAGTAAACTCTATTCTGATATCAGGGAGGCATACATGGAAGGAGTGACCAGCGGAAGAGTCAGAGAGCTCCTGACGAAGCTCCAATGAAAAAGAAAAGCACACAGACATTAGAAGCAGACACAGGCTACCCAAGAGGAATATAGAAACGTTGCATGAATTCTCAAAAGTGAAGCCATGAAGGCAAAAACTCGACTAGGTTAGAACACAGAAGAGCTTACATTGGTCAGCAAAAGGGACTTCTGTAAACACACTGTCAGCAGCAAGAAATCCAAGGAAGACACGGACCTACTGTGTAGGGGGACAGGGAATCTAATGACAAATACAGAGCAGGCTAAAGTACCCAATATTTTTCTTTCTGGCCTTATGTTGCACCAGTAAAAGCTGTCATCTGGTCTCCCCTTTCCCTGATCCCTCCAACCTGGTCTGCAGGTGTCTGTCAGGAGGGAGCAAGGGAAGGGCTTTGCACCAGGGAGAGCGAGACATGGGTGAAAAACAGCACAAACTGTGATCTTGCCACTGGGGCATGGCCCCACAGCCCCTGAGCAGGAACAGCAACAGGTCCCATCCCATGATCATCAGGCAAAAGCAAGGTAACAAGCCAGATCCCAAGATCAACCCAGGAAATCCAAGTAATTACTCATAACAAAACAGGACTGGAAAGAGGTCCTACTGTTGCAACACAGCTCAGAAAAGGGCTCGTACCTTTGGGCCTGCACTTAAGAAATATCTGGTCCCATGGTCAGTGGTGTGTGGGTGGAGGTTCCATGTGAGAGTGGTCAGAGCAATTGAAGCCTGTTAGTGCACTCAGGGCCTTGTTAGGAAAGCATTGGTCACACGTGAGGACTGGAGAATTGGAGCCAATAAGACAGATACAAGTCCACAGGACCAGATAGCATGCACCTGAAAGTCATGAGGTTGTTACTGTGTGGCCCCTTTCTATCATCTTTGAAAGGTCAATGATACAGGGGGAGATGCCTGCTGTTCAGAAAAAATACATCACAGCTACCTCCATCCAAGGAAAATGCAGGCCAAACAGCTTTGTCTTAGGTCCAGACAAGGTTATGGAACAAATCCTTCTGGAAATTGTTTCTATCCACAAGAAAGTCACAAAGATGACTGAAAGTAGCCAGCATATATTGTTCAAAGGCAAATCATGTCTGACTAACCTGACTTCGTCTGATGAGATGCCTGGGTCTGAGGATAAGGGAAAGGAAAGGTCTGGGTCTGAAAAACCTTTTTAAGACACAGAGTTTCCTTTGCACAACATAAACCAGTTGAAAGACATCATCTATGTTCCCTCTAGGTCAGGTTCCACAGACCATCCCAGACAATTTTAGTAGACATAAACACTAATAATGTAGATTAGGTGAGACATCAAGTAACTGTATCAGTGTGCCCCCTTTAAGGCCTTGTGAGGTTTTATTTCCTTTTTAATGTAGTAAATTATTTCTGCCAGGTTTTTTTAGGTTTTTTATTGCCTTTACCTGAGCAACAGGGTAAGAAGGGAGGTGTTGTTGATTGGGGGTCAAGTGGAAAGCTTGTGAGAAGAGTCAGTGGTGAGATCTTGGGTTTCTCACAGTGTATGTGGCATCAAGATGATCTTCTTTCAGTCCAACACAGTCAGGCTCAAGGAGTCTCTCTTTCAACAAAATGTATGAATCAACCTTAAGTATTTCGTCACCTGCAGACGATAGATTGTCACAGCAGTGCAGTTCATTAGGACTACCTTTGGAGTAACAGAGGGAATAGTTCCTTCAGGATCCTCTGCCAAGCAAAGAGAGCGAGCCCAACTGGAACACCCTGCAGTGCAGAATTCCTCTTTGTTGTGCATATCTTTGCACTAGGTCCTGAAGCTTTTCCCTAAACCTCACCAATGCACCTCAGCCCCATGACTGAGGGAGATAAACAAAGCATTGGGTCAATTAACTTGTTCTCCTAGAGCCAATGCAGTTCCACATTAGCCTTGCTCTTAGTAGAGCCAGTTGTTAAAAGGAGAGGAAAGAAGTGTCTTTGTAAAGTGCATATATGAGCATTGAAATTGTATGGCCTCTTTGCTAAAGGAACAGGATCATCATCCATTAAATGAAATACGACAAATTATGTTAATGTGTATACACTATTTTTCTTATTCATGTACTAGTATTTAACTCCTTAAGTGTAATTATAGATTTTCCCTCACAAGTCACATTGTTTTTCAAAATGTAGACTATCACTTCTTATGTAATCCTTCAGTCTCCTCTAAACCACAGAAAACAGGTTCCTCTGCAT
Organism: Pardalotus punctatus; assembly: GCA_013400915.1. NCBI lineage: Eukaryota > Metazoa > Chordata > Aves > Passeriformes > Pardalotidae > Pardalotus > Pardalotus punctatus. Next base: position 151,805 of record VZTX01022501.1, on the reverse strand, counting down.
TAATCTTCTTTTATGTTCAGGTGATGTTTCTATTACACTCAGATCATAAATGTGAAAGACAAATTATACCAAAGTGACAAATTATTTAAATATCAAAAGCAGAAAATACAATGGATTGAAAACAAAGTGTTATGTAGGTTTTCAAACGAGGATCTTATCAAGGAAATAGTTTCCTGTGTCTGGTACTTTGCAGAACAAAAGTAATCAGGCTGTATCCGAAATTGAACACACACATACACACCATTTCTTGCAAAGTTCAAATGTGACTCAAGTGTGACTGGAGTGTTCAAGTGTGACTCAAGTATTCAAATGTGACTCAAGTGTCCAAATGTGACTCAAGGCTCTGTGCTGTGACTGGACATCTGACAATCTAGACAGATTCTTGTGATTACTCGTGTGAGCAGTTTTAGCACCAAAATATTCTCCCTCACAAGTCTGTGGCCTCATAACCCTCTGAGAGCTATGCATGTCCTTAATATTATGGGACCATGGCTAAGGGACATTCCCTTCCATTTCCACAGTGATGTGGAGACAGCCTCAGTGCTGGCACCAGCACCACCGAAAACTAGAGGTCTCTGTAGCCTGGTTAACTCTGGCCAGATGTCACTACTCCTGGGGACATCTGCCAGTAGGAAGGAGGCACCTGTGATCCACCTGTGCTCACTAAGGTCAGAACACACCTTACACATAGGCTTTTCTCTTGTCACTGTCTGGAGCAATCATCTGCTTCAGTTTCATGAATGTTTAAGACCAGTGTGGTTTAAAAGAGGCCCTTGGGTTTTTTTTTTAATGAGTCATGGAAAAAATGAAATTGTGATGATGGACATGCCATTGGACTCATGCTTATTTCACTGTACCTTTCTTTCCTCTACAACTGTATGCAAATTCTTCAGTGGGTTTTACTGGGATCTGATGTAGGCTGTTGTTCTCTGATGTTTAGGGAAATTCCCAAATTAAAATTATTCCAGTACCTGTTTCATAATTCCATGAAAAGTTTCATCAAATGCTGTTCATGTCATTCCCTGAAACCATCCCCACAATTGCAGAATATGTGGTTACAGTAGAAAGAGGAAATGGTTTGTTAACATACATTTTTTAATATATATAAAAATTATTGTAACTCCTAAATTGAAATAATGTAAATATTGTAAATATTCTTGTTACATTACATGTTCTATATATTAGTATACATATAATTAATAGACATTGTATATATATATATGATGTATTAGGTATTCATCTGTTGGCCTGACCCACTTTCGAGGGATCAGGAATGCTACTGAGAAGTTGCCAAGCCTGATCAAACCCACAGATTATTAGCCGCTATTAGTGTTCCACATAGAAGCTGATAATATAGCCAGCAGCACTTCCCCCTCTAAGACAGGCTGAGAAATTTGGGACTCTTCAGCCTGGAGAAAAGTTTGTATGGAGACCTCATAGCAGCCTTCCAGTATGGGAAGGGGACCTACAGGGAAGCCAGAGAGGAGACTCTTGGTCAAGAACTGTAGTGATAGGACAAGGAATAACAGGTACAAATTGAAAGATGGGAAATTTAGGTTAGATATCAGGAGGAATTTTTTTCCTGTGAGGGTGGTGAGGCACTGGAACAGGTCACGCAGAGAAGTTGTGGATGCCCCAAGCCTGTCAGGGTTCTAAGACAGGTTGGAAAAATCCTTGAGCAACCTCATCTGGTGAGAAGTGTCCCTGCCCATGGCAGTGGGGGTTGGGACTAGATAATCTTTAAAGTCCATTTTAACCACTTAACATTCTATGATATAATAAAATCTCTGATTAGAAAATACCTGGAAAATACCTGGAGCATTTGAAGTGGTGGTGGTCATTCTGCTTCTTTGCTGGTGGAGTGGTCCTGTAGCAGCAGAGCTCAGCCAGGACAAGGGCACCAGAAAAAGGTCCTGCAAAAGCTCTGTGCAGACAACACAGACAAAGCACACACAAAAGGCAGGTCAGACATTGGAAACAGCAGAGGAACAGGGTCACAGCATCATGACTTGGCCACACAGAGAAATGTCTTTAGTGCCAGCACACACCAAGTCCAGTGTCTGTACATGCTTCACATCCACACACTGGGTGCACTGATAAAAGCAGAGACTTCCTCTAACAAAGACTGATCTGTCAAAGTCATGTCTCAGCAGCAATTCAAAAAGTCATATATTCACCAGACTAGAAAGTTTATTTCAGTGTAGTATGCCACTGTTCAAAATAGAGTAAAAAGCACTTTAAAACAAATTTTTATGATCAAATGTGCTCAGACAATTAAAAAGGCATAAAATTTAGGATGGCAAAAGTTCTTGGAAAGAAATCCAAGTATGAGTAAGAAAGTCTTAGAGACAGAGTAGTCTGTCAAGTCAGTCTGTAACTGCAGCAATTATGTATGTGACAAGATATTGAGCATTTTTAAAAATCCTTGAAAAATAAGAGATCTTAACAAAAACAAAACACCAGGCAGAAATCTTTTTTTCTTTTGTCTCAGGTTAACTTGTGGTTTTATTTCACTGTGCTTTCTTGAACTAATTGTGGAACTCATCACCACATACATAACTTGCTTTCATTTTCTTTTATGAGCATATTTTTCCTTGCACCAAGAGAAACAGGATATCCATCTTTCAGAATTTCTGCCCTACCTTTTGCAATACCATTCATTTGTGCATGATAAGAGCAAAAGCATTTAGCAAGTCCCACTGTGGTTAAAGGAAATTTGCAGCTTTACTCTTGCAATAGAATAAAGCCTTTGTTGAGCTACAAGATTGACTAATGTGGGACACTTCTTACTTCCCCTTACTTTGATGTCATCTATTTAACAGACAAACAGTAGAAATAATAACTGTATTTTGCTTTTTATTTTTCTACTTTGCCATGACACTGAATTTTAATGGAAGGAGATATAAAGAGCACATAAACCTGTTGGAGGTGTCCCTTTGATTCCCCCGCCATCAGGCAGATTACCCCAGTGTCAGTCATGCAAAGTAAAGGACCTGTCTTCACCCTGTTAGGGTGGATAGCGATTTTCTTTTTAAAACAAATTTCTGACAATTAAGTGTCTGTGCTTCGTGGTAACAAAAACTACCTAAAAATCATGACAAGAGATTGAAAAATTAACTCATTTTGTTAAGGAGATTTTTTAATTGCGTGTAACATGCTATGATGAGAAGCCTATACATGATGATTTCTTCTTAATTTGTTCTCTAAAATTTTAGTTTTACTTCGAAACTAAAGGAGTCACCAAAAGAGAACTTTAGAGCCTGTTTGTTCTAGGAAAACACTTGATGATCAGAAAGTAACAAGGGAAGACTGATACTGAAAAGTGAAAGTTGAGTAACTATGACTTTTTGAGCTAGATTATTTCTGCTTTTACAATTTTCAGTTTCCCAGCTTTTCAGCTTCACTAGCTGGTTACTTTTGGGCTCAAAGAAAAGATGAAAGATCTTGGCTAATGAATCAACATCTGTCTCTTCAGCGTGAGACCTTGCAAAGCCTGGTCTCAGAGTCACCTGAGAGACCTTCCACTAAATGGGGAAAATCTTGGCCAACCTCCTCCACAGGGCTAAGGTAGGAAATCTAAAAAATAAATCTAAAAAAAAAAAAAAAGTGGATTTATTTGAATGGAAATATCAGTTTTTTCATATTCATTAGAAAGGAAATAAAAACCAATATTACAGCTTTTTTAAAAAGAGCTGCCAACTGTTTTAAAAGCATTTTCTTTACTTGAAAAGGGAATTTGATTCAAGTGAAATCACCTCTGTATATACCCTTTAAAAAATATTTTGTAGAGATGCTACAAGGTTCATCCACATCAAGACCATGTCTACTCTGTAGTGAATACTACATACCACTTAAAGGTAAGTGGGTTAGAAGTGTATCAGCAGGCCTGGGTGATGCTGGCTCCTCCTGGATTTATACATCATGATGTTGCCTTTATTTCCAGGAACATGAGCTGTTTTCTCCAGGGGTTTCTCACCTCCTGCATAGTCCAGGACGGGTGCTGCTCAGGGAAGGGAAGAACTGCTCAGCCCTCTCACTGTTCAACAGCTGATCCCTCTCTCACCTATTGCCATCTCTGTCTTTCCTGAAATTTTCTACACCTGAAATGGTGGAGAGGTGGTAACCACAACAGGATTTCTACCACAGCCTTCTAAATCCTCAAAAGTATTAATTTATATGAGGGAAATTATGGCTTTAGTATCATTCCCATAAGAAACTTAAGACAAAGAGTTTTTCCTGTGGCTTTACATAGACTGAACAAAAAAAATAGGAATATTTTTCACAAAATGTTTAATTTGTTTACTTCAATAAAGCTGTTTCATTTGAAATAAAATGTTTTCAAGACAGCTTCAGCTACACAAATAAAATAATGGTAGAGGAAGCAGAGAATTCCTCCCTTCTGATACCATCTCCATACCTTCAGATTTCACAAGTTCTTCATGAAGATGCCAAACAGGGAAATTATTTTGGCTCTAGGTATCTGGAAAATTAAAACCACCACTGTTGTTTTAGCTTCTAAAGCTTGGCTGTTATCAGCGGCCCAAAGGGGCTTCATAGATAAGACACTGCCAGTGGTTCACCTTCTTTACTACAGAATGTGACAAAAAACCATGCCTAAATCCTTCCTTATGTTGATAACTTTCAGGAAAATCTTCCAAGGAAAAACGTCTTTGAAGTATTATAGGAATTAATGTGTCTCTACAAGTTCTCAAGAAAAAGGTCTTCCATTTATTTTTCATTCTTAATTAAGTATGTCTCTCAGTATTAGGCTTAGGGTTCAGTAAGGAGGAGGGTCATTTTGAACATCCTCCTTTAAGTCCTGAACCTTGGAGGCCAGCTGCTGCACCCTTAATGTGTAGTGTATAATTGGCACCTAATACTTCAGGGGAAATGATGTTTTAAAATCCTCAAAGGACTAACCCAAAATAAGAAGATAAAAAAAAAAATTTAAAGAATTAAAAAAGAGATGTTTTCAAGAGTGTTTCATTGTTTTTAAAAGGGTCAAGATCATTCTGCAGAAGCAAATCAACCCTTGGGAACATCTCTTCCAGTAAAGGTGGTTATGGCACCACAAAACTTTCAAACACTGTCAGGTCACACTTCATTCCAAATCTGTTTCTTCCTTTTTGCATATAATTTCCAGCAGTGAACAAAGCCCTGAGGATAAATAAACTTAATTGTTTTTACATGGCCCCACCACAGTGTCTGACTTGTGTCAAGTGAGCGTCACTCTGCTGACGCACCTCTCGTCAGCCAGCTCTACAGTAGAGTGGTGGCTCCCCTGTCCTCATTTTGCTTTCTCTCTCCACTTGGCAGAGGTATGAGTGTGGGATTTCACAGGCTTGTCTGCCAACTTTGTAATGAGAGATGTGTCCAATTACTATTGGTTACTTTCAATTTGTAAGGACTAAAATAACATTGTTTGAAGCTTCAGACGAATACCAGGAAGGAAAAATAAACCTCTGCTCTTGATTTACTGGAACACACTGTCATCAAGACTTGAAGGGAGGGAATTTAAAAGGAACAAATTGAGTAGATTGCACAAGCTATTAATTTTACAATTTGGTGAACAAGCCCAATAATGCATGCCCTAATGTGAGAACGTAGGTAGCAAGCACCACAATTCCCAGCCATCACGTCTGTCTTAAACTGATCTTTGCATAACTTCCCAGACTAACTAGCTACTAAACTTTCTCAAAAAGCAGCTGAATTCACCCCTCCTTCTCTGCCTGTTACTTCCACAGTCATTTCCTTAACAGAGTCAGAACTCAGCTAGTCTAGTAAGAATTTTAGGGTTTAAACTGAAGATCATTACAATATATCTAGTTTGGCTATTAATATTACATAAACCCTCAGAAGCAAAAACATTTTTCAAAATACAAACTCCAGGTTGCATTTCCTATATCCAATATCCTACCTCCTTGACACAGTATATCAGCCAAAGTGTCTTATTCGAGTTCTCACAGGATTTTTGTGGCTGTTGGAGCAGAAAGAAGAATAACAGGATTATTAAACAGTGGACCTAATGTTACAAAACAAGCTTTTGCACAAAGACTAAATGTCAGATGTGTACTTCTTGCTCATCAAAATCAGCAGCCAGAGAATTCCCAAGATGTTAAAGCAAATTTACAGAAAAAGACCCTTTTTAAAAATATGCCAGGCATGTTTTGCAGCAATATTGTGCAAGATAGAGAGTAAAAACCACTCACAAATACCTTAAGGTAAGGAAAATGTTTCGACCACTTTGGTCAACCATGAGTTCTGCTATTTAAATAGGACTCTGAACATTTTTTTTTATTCTTAATACTTCCTCAGCAGTTATCACTCAGCAGTCAGAGAGGATCTCATGTAAGTTTGATAAAAAGAATCCTTCCTGGCATAGGACTACTGATTAAGTGCTAGAAAAGTAATAGAGTTCATGTTGCTATTTTTAAAACCTCCTCTGTTGATCCAAAAACACCACGCCATTCCTAAGAGATGCAAAGTGTTCTGAAAAACTGATAAACGTCTTTTTAAAACAGTTTTCCTCTGAGTAGTTTTCCACTGCCAAAAAAAATGGGTAATTTTTCAAGCAAAGTAACTAACTTGCTGTATAGCCTGTTTTTGCATTGTATCAGAGACCATTTTATGTTCTTGTACTCCAGAAGGTCCTAAAATGCTACGTAGTATAACTCTGGTACAGCTAAAACACTCAGCACCTTGTGGATGCTTTAGTGCTTCCCCAAACTGGGGCTGTAACCCCAAGCAATTTCATCCACTGCTGCTTTCTACAACCTCCCACCTCACCCCAGCCCCACTGCCAACACTTCCCCCAGCTTCTCATACCCTTGTCTCAAGCCAGAGGCATTGCAGAGTCCGGCTGTGGGAGTATCTCATGGCCGTCCTCCAGAAAATTCACCTGCCTTCCCAGAAGATCACCAAGACATTCTGGAAAAAATACATATTTTGAGCTGCTAAATAAGAACGTTTTGCCCAGCTCTGCAGCAGAGGAATAAGTTAAATCCATGGAGGCCATACGTGAAGATGGCTGCTGGTCTCGGCAGCCTTTCTGCATGGCAGTCTTCCACAGTTTAGTCTTCAGTGTATTTCCTACCCCTTTATTTTGTTCATGAAAATCAATGCAAAATACTGTTAGTACCAAAGATTGACTGCAAATTCCAGCAAAAGGGATGATGTCATGTGCTCTTCCATTCCCTGCCTGATGGAAAGATTACATACAGTACTGACATTCTGTTCTAGCAGCACTTTTTTAAACATAAGGTGTAGGGCAAGGGTCAGACTTTAACTGCAACAACTTTGATATTTTAGATGGTTATATCCTGCTACACCTAAGCTTTTGAACTAATCATTGCAATACTGAGTTTAGGATAAGTACTCAATTGACTCCCCAGACTTCTAGGAAAGTTCTGCACTTCCTACTAAACCTTGTGCTATCATGAACATAATGCCAAAAGATGCTCAAGAGAGCTACTTCATGCAATTACCTCACTCATTAAATTTACTGCAAAAATCCTGGTGGAACCCTTTTGCTACCACCTTCAATTTCCAGTAACTCCCATTCCCAGAGCCTCCAAGGCAAAGAACTGGCAGGTTTTTACCCTTGCTAAGTAGAGGTCAAAAAGGGCCTGCCCACAGATCAGGATGTGAACATGTGGGTTCTCCACTCCCTCATTTCCCTGAAAAATTGCTGAACTCCCCTTTCAGAACAGGCAGCATGCTTACAACTAAGATTGTATTCCGTGTTGCAAATGTGCTTTATTATATTGTCATTATTTTTTTCCACAGTCAGCCCAAGAGTAACCCTTGTATTATTTTATCTCATAGTAAGGGAATATTTTGGCAACAATATCACTCACCAGCTGTCCATGGGTTTTGGTTTTTCTCCTTGTAAATAGAGGAGACATTTTTCAAGTGTCCATTTTCCAAAAGCTGTGGAATTTGGTAAACTTTTGCCAAAGAAATGGATGAGTCAGGCTTCCAATAGATAGTACATGCAGATCTCCTAGAAGCTCATTAAGCTGTTCCTGGGAAATAGCTCTGACTTCACAGCCTGACATAGCCAGTGTGGCCCAAGCAGAACAGGCGTTAGCGCATGAATCATGGTGGAACAACAGGTAGCTCCACACCACAGCATGGTATCACTGTGACATCAATGTTTGAGGCAGGAAAAGAGAGAATGAAGGTAGAGTCAGAATACGACTGTATTATTCAGCCTAATTACAAGCTAAAATCCAGAGTCCAGAGAATGGCAACAAAGCTGGAGAAGGGTCTGGAGCACAAGTCTTATGAGAAGTGACTGAGAGAGCTGGGGATGTTTAGCCTGGAGAAAAGGAGGCTCAGAGGAGACCTTATTGCTCTCTACAACTCCCTGAAAGGAGGCTGTAGCCAGGTGAGGTTGGTCTCTTCTCCCAGGCAACCAGTGACAGGACAAGAGGACACAGTCTTAAGCTGCACCAGGGGAGACTTAGGTTGGGCATCAGGAGGAATTTCTTCACAGAAAGAGTGATTGGGCATTGGAATGGACTGCCCAGGGAGGTGGTGGAGTCACTGTCCCTGGAGACGTCTTTAAGGAAAGACTGGATTTGGCACTCAGCACCATGGTCTAGTTGGCACTGTGGTAGTGTTTGGTCATAGGCTGGACTCAATGATCTCAGACATCTTTTCCAACCTCACTGATTCTGTGATTCATACACACATATTCCCCAGCTGTCTGGACTGTCCCATGGGGCACAGCCGAAGGAAATGTACTTAATCAGCGAGAAAGTTCACAGCATCCACTGACCCTGTAAACCTTTGGCAAACAAAGAGAAACTATTTGCTGCAATTTGATTCTGCCATGCAAGAAAAAGAAGGCTGGAAAAAAGTGCACAAGGAAAGGGCCTAAGGTAACCACTGAATAGTATTAAGGAGCATTATCTTGTCCCTGTAACTGAGACTTAAATGGGATGAGAACACCAGGAATGTTTAGCCTTTCTAGGCCCTGTACTACCTTGGTCCACAATTTGCTCCACTAAAACTCTGATGGAGAAGCTTATTCACTTCCTAATGTCTCACTACCCATCTGCCTTCTGTGCCCCAAATTAGCCAGCTACCTCAATGTCTGCTACAGTGAGTAGAAATACCTGAGTATAATCTTTTCTACAGAAACATCATAACACATTCAGAAGTGGAAAGACTTCCTTGTTGGGGGACCCAGTGACCCAATAATATAATGCTGCTGCTCCACCATAATTTCCAGAAAACTGAATGTACGAGGGTGACTCCAATGTAATTCAGAAGGCTTTTAAAGACATGGTTTCCGAGGGGCAGGATTCACTGAATGGGACACCATGAAATTTTCGAAACTGAAATCCAGATTGCCAGAGTTGTTTTCTTTGACATAATTAATCTAATACAAAACCTTTATTCATGCAGGTCAGTTCCCATTTAATGTTACCATCTTAAGGACACCAAGACACAGCCCCCATCACTACTGAAAAACAAACAAAGCAGTCAAACAGGAAAACATGGCAAGGGCACACAGATTTCAGACCACTGCAGAAGAAGTGCATCCTATTTCAGAAGGAATGTTGGTGTATGCAACTTGCCTTTCCTTTTAACTGATATTAAGTTAAATATTTATAAAAGCCTTAGCAACCGGGTCCTTTCCTCCAGCACACTCTGGAAACTGCAGTGCTTAGAGGTTGTGATCTCACTGATTCCAAGGAAATACAGCAACAGCCAAAGAGATGGCAGTGAGCCAGGCCAGTTTCACTCAGAAATTTCTCCTGCTGATGTATGCAGAGCCATCAAAACCCTCAGTGAGTTTCATTGAGAACTGGGGGAGTTTTACACCACTTCCCAGTGATGGGGAACAAGCATCTTCCCTTACCTCCTTAGAATATGCTTTGGTGAATTAATTTTTCAATTGACGCTTGAAGGTTTCTCGGTGAGAATTATCCATAAGGACAGAAATGCTAATGTTCCAGCAGCAAAGACCAGCAGTGCAACATAAGGCCTGTTTAAGTTGGGCTAGAGTTAATTTTCTTCACAGTGGTTGGTGTGGGGCCATATTTTGGATTTGTCCATGTGACATCATACTCGGTACATAAAGTGGGAGGAAGAAGAAGAAAGGTGGGACAGTTGGAGTACTGGCATTTGTTTTCCCAAGTAACTGTTAAATGTGATGGGATCCTGCTCTCCTGGGGATCCTGAACATCTGCCTGCCCATGGGCAGCAGTGAATTAATTCCTTGTTTGGCTTTGCTGGTGTGTGGCTTTTGCCTTGCCTACTAAACTGACTTTATCTCAACCAACGAGTTTTCTGGGTTTTACACTTCCAGTTGTCTTTCTGATCTCACTGGTGGGGGTGTGAGAGAGCAGCGGTATGAGGCTTGGCTGCTGGCTGGGGTGAAACCACGTCAGACAGCCAGTGCTAAAACTCAGCACTCCTGGATGTTGTAGGAAATTAGGAAAGATGACAGCTTCAGGGGAAATACAAAAAAATAAAAAAACTTTCCTAGCTGAAAGGCCCAAAGACCCAAAACCAATCTAAATATCTGTGGTTACATTGTGTGGTACATGGTAATTAGATAAGAGGGAAGCTGGAAGAAGTGATTCTGGGATGAAGCAATCATCCACATTCATGGGAAACAGTCGTGTTCCATGCTCTTCCAAACAAACCCTAAACACTTGTAGGGTCTTGTCCAGATTTGCCTGGTGTCTATAACCCTGTTATATTGCAGCAAAAATAACTGTTATTAAAAACAAAATAGAAAAAAGATTAGACTTGCAGTGATAGATGTATTGCAGCAAAAATAACCATTAATAAAAACAAAATAGAAGAAAGATCAGACTTGCAGTGATAGACTTCTGAATGCACAACTATACAGAGGAATGTGATAGTGCTTGTCAGCTGCAATAGAGGCTAAATATTTTCCAACGGTAATTCATATAACTTCTTTCAGAGAGTGTCATCTACTCTTATCTTCTAGCCTGCAAGACCTGGATGTTTCTTAAAACCCCACTAGTTTGAGATACAGTCTGTATTACCAGAGAAAATTCACAAAGCTCAGGAACTTCTAAAAGCTGTAGGGAACATGTGTGGCTTGTAGCAAACTCTGAAGATGGGAGAATGGAGCATAACATTTAGCGCCATGATAAAATACCTATTACAGTTCTCATATGTTTACACTCCAAATACCTGTTGGTTAACTATAACAGAGTGCTGTGAATATTAAGAAGAGAGTTTTTGTAAAGAGCCCAATTGTAATGAGTCCTATTCTGGGTGATGCTGAGAAAAGCCTGCTATGTAATTGCAATGTGCTCTGCTATTTTTCTGATTAGAGCTCTCTGAGCTTTTTCTTAGCCTATGTTACCAGGGCAAGATCTGCATATTTGCATTCAGCAGATTAAGCATCAAGCATATGATTACTTCTTTAAGAAGCCCTGGTCATTGAAATGCCATCTCTAGAAAACAGGCAGTGAACTACCCTTGGGTTCAGGGTTATTGCATTTGGTGATTACCCTCCAAGCATAAGGTTTTCTTACCTTTGACTCTAACATTAGACATAGGAATTTAAGTTGTCACATGGTTTGAATTATCAGTAAAGACATGTGCATGCAAAACATCGGTTAAATACTTTTGATGATGCATCTTACTGGTAATGTGGGCATTTGATATTAGCATTTGGCCTCAAGGATTTTCATGGGGGCTTGGACACTAATTTATTATGTGTCTTTGGACAACAGACCTTGCATTTTCAATTTCCTGCCTGTACAACAAAGGGACCAGCTGTAGTTAACCTACTAGGGACTGCCAGTTTGATTAATTACTGTAATATCACTACAGTTAGTAGCCATAGAGTCAGCCAGGCATCGCTGTTTCTTCACACAAGGGAAGTTCATCACAGTCTCCTTCACAGAAAAAGGAAGTGGGAGAGGACCCTGCACAATCCTGGAAAGCTGTGAGCAATGGCTCTTGCCCTTGCTCTGGGAGGAGTTACTGAGGTATTCACATTTTCCTCTTTAGCAGGCTTGATGTTATATTCTTTAGCCACGGCTCTCAAGAGTCACTGAACACCTTTGGGTGAGTTATTTGGTAAATCATCTTCAGCCTGTGGAAAACCAGATTATAGAGTTTATGAAATTGGGAGGGGACATAAAGGGATGACACTCTCTTTTTTCTCTTCACTGGCTTCCCAGGAAAATACAGTAAGTGCCTCCAGCATTTCAGCCAGCTGCAAACCTTTTTATTTTCTCTGTTTCATTCTCAGCAGGTAGTTCTGGTTTCTGGTCAAGGGACAGACATTTGTATTCACTTTTTCCTCTGAAATGGAACAAAGTATATGCAAAGAAATGAGATTGAAACAACGTCATTCACTTTCAGAGAGATTGAGCAAAGTTTCCTGAAATCTAACAGGATGTGAAAGCAGCAGCAGCACTTTCAGCAAAACTACAAAAGCCTCTGACGCAGCAGCAGCATATCTTGCTGAAATACCAGGCTGCCCAGGGAGCTTCTGTTCATTTAACACACCTCTTCCAGTGACACCTTACATTAGTTCATTGCTTTGAAGTTGTTGCTTCTTGAGGTTTATTGGGTGGCCAATCACAAGTGGTTCCCCAGGGCTCAGTGTTGGGATGAGCCCTGTTCCATATCTTTATTGTGATCTGGATGAGGGGATTGAGTGCACCCTCAGCAAACTCACAGATGACCCCAAGTTGGGCAGGAGTGTTGACCTGTTGGAGGGTAAGAAGGCTCTGCAGGGGAATCTGGACAGGCTGGATCAAAGGGCTAGGGCCAAGGGTATGACATGGAACAGGGTGAAGTGCCAAATCCTGCACTTGGGTCACAACAACCCCAGGCAGTACTAGAAGCTGGGGCAGAGTGGCTGGAAAGCTGCCTGGCAGAAAAGGACCTGGGGGTGCCGGTTGACAGCAGCTGAACGTGAGCCAGCGTATGCCCAGGTGGCCAAGAAGGCCAATGGCATCCTGGCTTCTATCAGAAACAGTGTGGCCAGCAGGACCAGGGCAGGGATTGTCCCTCTGTACTCAGCACTGGGGAAGCTACACCTTGAATNCAGGACCAGGGCAGGGATTGTCCCTCTGTACTCAGCACTGGTGAAGCTACACCTTGAATCTTGTGTTCAGTTTTGGATTCTTTTCAACAAGAAAGACATTGAGGAGCTGGAGAATGTCCAGAGAAGGGCAACAGAGCTGGGGAAGGGTCTGGAGCACGAGTCTTACAAGGAGTGCCTGAGAGAGTTGGGATTGTTTAGCCAGGGGATTAGGAGGCCCTGGGTGACCTTACTGCTCTCTACAACTGCCTGAAAGGAGGTTGAAGTGAGGTGGGTATTGGTCTCTTCCCCCAAGTAACAAGTGACAAGACAAGAGGAAACGGCCTCAAGTTGCACCAGGGGAAATTTAGATTGGACATTAGAGAATATTTCTTCGCCAAAAAGGTTGTGAGGCATTGGAACAGGTTGCACAGGGAAGGTTGAGTCACCATACCTGGAGGTATTTAATAGACATGTAGATGTGCCATGTGGGGACAGGGTTTAGTGGTGGACTTAGCAGGTGGGGGTAACCCTTGGACTTGATGATCTCAAAGGTCATTTCCAACCTAAACAATTCTACATTTCTCTGATGCTCTGACATCCAGTGTTTGGCAAGGTGGCCTAAAGTAGAAAAACAAATCCGATCTGTTTCTTCTTCTGTTCATATTTAGGATATTTGGAAATTTCACAATTGTCAAATTTTATTCACATTTCCCCACCTTCCTGCCCTGCTAATCTTACTGCAGACCACAGATACAGCAGACTCAGCTCACATCCAGATATCCATTCATCTCAACCTTCTGTTGGTAGCAGTGCTGTGACAGCTGTTCCATGTGCCAGGACTGAGCAGCTGGAGAGAGCAGGGGGATATGACAAAGGTGCCATTGTGACACGGGGTTTGTACAAAGGAAATTAACAATTATGTTTCAAATACAGTTAGACTTTGACAGCTCTCCAACTTGAATACAAACCCTTTCCCCTAAGATTTCCTACTTGTAATGCTCTGCATTTTTAAAACTTTTAATCAAGTCCTGGCTACAAGTTTCTAACTGAAAGCCATTTTGCCTTCTTTCTTCAGTGTCAGAAATGACAAGACCTTCCACAAACACTGCCCCCCAGCCTGCAATGTTTGGCCAAGCCATGGTGCCTTTGTGTGTCTGATAAATACCGATGCTCTGTGGCATTAGCTATGTTATCATATTACAGGAGAGCTCACAGATTTCACTGGATGAACTTCCCACAGAATTTTATCCAAAAAATATAAAAACTGGACACTTTGCTCTGTGAAACTCATGATACATAGAAAAATAAATCACTGACCCATATCAGCACCTGGTTTGCTAAAAACAGGATTTGAACATCATAGTTTACTTTTGGACCCAACCTGCTTCAGCACACAATGTTTGCTGTTGCTGAAAATAGGTGCCTCTAGCTCAGTGACTTGGGAGGTCAGTGTACTCCTCAGCAGTCTGAGTGAGGTCAGCCCAGATGTGTCAAGTCCAAAATATTTCAAAACACTTGAGGAGAAAACACAGCTCAGGACCCGGATTCCTGTCCTGGCTTGGTCAGGGCTGGGCTGCAGGTTCTGGAAGGCTTATCCACTGATGCCAAGAATGATTTAGCCAGTGACTGTGTGCGGAAACCAGCTGTGCAAGCTGTTGCAACAGACGGTAAGAGCTGCAGAGGCAGCGGCAGTATTACAAGTGTGCTACCACAGCAGTTTGTGCCAAAGAAAATCCCCGTAAAGAGCATTTACAGACATTCTCTGGCAGAGGTTGGTTAATAAGATGGATAGTAAATGGAATAAGTGGAGATTCCCTAAGACAGCTGTGGTTATTCCCATAGCCCAGAGATAAAGCAAGGTGTGAGCAGTAGACAGGAAAAAGGGGGAGGTGACATAAAATGGAGAAAGATCCACTTTTTCCATGACCCAGGCAATTTCCCCAGGGCAGGAGAGAGCAGAAATCAGCAGCAGGTTTGCGCTTAGAGAAGGCATTAATCACGAGGGGAAAATGCCTTGTCATACTGTGACTCAGCAGAAAATGTTACTTGCAAAGAGGCAGCTGGAGGACACATCCAGGACACAGCAGTGAGTCAGGAAAATCTGGGTTTTGGGCTGCTGCCTTCACCCTTCCTTCCAGCCTTCATTTAGCAATCTGATCGTCTGGGTATAAGGTGATTGCTTGTAAAGAGATATCTCATATTTTCTTGTGTAGCTGTGTTGGATATAGATTGCACAGGAGAAATGGAAGTACAGATGACATTGCTCCCCTTTTTGTGAAGTGTTCTTTGGCACTGATCTTTCTGTGGCAGCTCCTGTGGCATGATCCTAAACAAAACAGGGTGGTGAACCACAGATGAGCCCTCTAACATGTACAGCAGTTTAAATTCATGATAACACAAACCTGGATCACCAGCTTTTCCACAGAAAAAAAGACAACGTGAGGAAGAAAATCTGCCACCACAGCCTATACTCTGTGGCATTTTTAGGCGAAGATTCCTCCAAAAGGAGGATATACCCTTTAATAAATCAAGTGTTATCTTTTCTGAGAAATACAGCAAGGGCATTGGAGCAATGGAGTGTGTTTCCAAGATGATTGCCTAATTTTACCTTTCATTTTATGGAGTCAAAAAAAAGATAGGAAGAAGATTCATCCCCAAGAAAGACATTGTGAGGATAAGATGCTCTCTCCCATGTGATTCCCTTCAGTGGTGCTGCAGAGCAATGAATGATACCTGAGTACCAACTCATAACATGAGTTAGAGGACTTTTTCAGACTTTTAGCCTGTCCTGCTCAAGTTTTAGGAAATGTTAATTTTCCCTAAACCCTTCAGATGAACCTACAGAGTGTTTTTGTTCTCACTGTTTGATGTTACACAACAGCCTGAAGACCCCAACCAGAAGCAAATGTCATATCTCCAACTTACCGTGAAATAACATAACTCACCAGAACTTCCACCCCCCTACTCCCCACCCTGATTTTACAACCCAAGACACAGACAATAGGCAACAGGTAAATAGGCAAGGAAACCTCAGTAAAACAAACAGCCTAAATAAACATAAATATAATTAAACAGCAGAAAAAGGAAAGGTGATATTGAAGGCAGGTGTTGCATATTGTCACAGCATAGACTTGGCTAATTGCAAGCTGTTTCTGGATCATTTGTGTGACAGACAGCATGGCAAAGTAGGATTTGGTGAAGACAAAATCATGCTGTCATGAATTTGAAATGGTGTAATATGTGAGGTCTCTTATTTACTGGATGGATTCATGGATTTACTGCAAGTCCATGAAAATCATGCTGAGATCTGCAATGTTATTTTTATCAGTCTTGGTGAACAATCACTCTCCTTGTTGCTGTATTTCTCTTTCAAGCCTCATTGCTCAGCAGTCTGGTGTTTTCTGAAATTAAAATGGGCAATGCTGGTGGGTTTTTCTCTTGAAATTTCTGCTGACAAACCCTGGTGACATCTTAGAACACCTTGTTGGTGCTGGGCCACTGACAAATGCTGAGCCAAGAAACTGTCTGTGGGAAGCGTCAGCAGTCCTTACAGATGAAATTACAGGAGCGAGTTAAATCCAACTTTGCAAGCATTAGGCAGGCTGCATACTCACAGAGGCAGCTAAGTCAGGCTCCTGGCTCAGGCCCTGGTTTCTAATCTGCCTGATTAGAACAACACATTTTCCAACCAAGACTGACAGAGGTCATCCAAGGACCACCATGACTTCACCGGAGTCTCTCCTGGGAGCAGCTGTGCACGCAAGCTCAAAGCTGCACGTAGCTTCTCTTATGAGTTCGCTCTGAAAAGTAGCCCCTCTTCAGCACTAGTTACAACACAGGTCAGAGCTTAACATGTGTTAAGGAAAGATCGATGCCAAAACAAAAAAGTGTGGCCATAATTCTTCCAGTACCACATTGCTTATTTCCTACTCATCTTTTTTCCCCTCTGTTTTGCCTCCTCTCCAGCAGCAGCACAGGCACGAACCAGACCTGGAAACGGTTTCATCTGAAATCCATACCTCACCATGTGTTTCTGTTTGTTGGGGGCTTACTTTTGGTTGAACACACATCATAATTCAGTCTAAGAAAACATTTAATAGACTATTCACCAGTCTACTGACTCACTTGCACTGCCATTTCTTTGCTTTGGTCCAAAGGGACAACACTGGTCCCCAAAACTTCAAAACAAACTGCAAGAAAATACTAAGGAAACAAAAACACCTTGAACAACTCTACACAGATTTTTGTCTGATAGGTAGTTTGAAATTCATGTGCCTGTGTAGTCCTTCTCTGTCACCCAAGGCTGGTGTATGCTGTGTATCATCACAGGCTCACTGATGAAAAGGCTATTCATAAACCCTGACAAACATACCAGTTGGCAAGAGAAGACTGACAAAACAACTCAGAGGCTTCTGGAGGAAGACACAGAGGTGAGTTTATACCAGTTGTCCTGAAAAGCTCTAGTCTTTTATTTCACAATTTGATGTGAGGATCAAATCTTTGAGATCTTTCCTAAGCATGACAACACCTGTAGAAGGAGGTTGTGGTCCAGCTGGGAAAAGGACACTGGAAAAAGGGCACAACAGCAAAGCAGCAGGTCATAATACTTGGGTGTAAAAAGGACAGTGGTGAGTTTAGGCTCCCAGTCAGCTCCTGATCTTGCCCTGAGGGCAGATCACCCACACTCCTGGACAAGTCTCACCTCCTCATCTGTGAGAGGAAACTGTGATGGTTTGTGAGACTGTGCCAAGGAGAGTGCTCTGAAGAGACCAGGGCTGTTACTACCAGAGCCACCACATCAGCCTGGGCATCAGCATGGAGAAGAACAAAGGAAGCACCTTGGCTTTGGAAATCCAGTCAAGACCAGCTGTAAAAACCATGGCAGATGGCCACATGGCTGTAATTTATGCTTTTGAAAATCTCTCCCTACTAGTTTACTAATTCTCAAGCAGACGAGGAACATTACTGAATGGAGAGTCACAGATTCCCAGACTCCCTCCCTCATCCAAAGACTCTGAATGCAGCCAAGAAGAATGATACTTTTCTTGACATATTTTTCAATTCTTGAATGTTATATAATTTTCATTTATCCTTACCATGTATTAGTACTCTGAATGGCAGAAAGAGAAGAGAAACATTCGACATTTTACAGAGCAAAGCCCAGCTATAGTAGACTAATGCCAGCAAAGATGTTTCCTCAGTTGAATTGGGACCTGAGGTCCTTACACGTGCTTGACAGGATGTTTAGCTTTGCTATGACAGTAATGTTCTCTGCAATTTTATTCTGAAATAAACCAGCAGCTCTAACTGCCTTGTGTTTTCCTCCTTAGGCAATTTATCTGCAGGGAAAATGACTACAAACACACTGAGGGCAAGCATTTACTTACAGTCTCACTCATTTTAGAGCCCCATGAGCTCCCATGACTTTATTAAGGGTTCCAATACATGTTATTAAAGCTATAACATCTTTGGAGTCTTTAAGGAGGACTGGACTTTCACCAATGGTAATTCTGCTGGTAATTATAATAAAGAAGAAATTGTCATGCCTTGTGTTCATAGATAGGAGATTGAATAACAGCTAAATATGCCCCAGTAAAGGAAAATGGGTACCTAGTAAAGCAAATGTAGACAATTAAAACCATATTATATATTTAGTGTCTTGCTCCCTGGGATGTTTGTTTAATGCATGGTGTGAAAATAGCAATACTGCTATTGTGTCCTCCTGATAGGGCTCATGCTGTGAAACCACCTGCAGTACAGAACAGAAGTGGACAAATGGGATTAGCTGATTCAGTTCACTTCTTTCAGAGGCTGGGAAATGGAGTAGAAAGGTGGTGACTTTCCTGAAAAGGCCCCAGTGGAGAGGGAAGAACAGAGATGAGGATTGTCCCACTCTTCCCATCTCTAGGCAGAATCACCCCTCACATCCCTTTCAGTAGCACTTCACACCCCAGCACCCAGGAAATCCTTGCTCTTTGACTGGCGTTCTGTCCTAAGGGATGGCGAGAATATTTTCTTTCCATCTTGGAGTATTAGTAAAAAAAGAATATCTTTATCTAACTTGCATGGTAGTTCCTGTATGTCATTTGCGTCTTCAAGTCCAAAGGAGAAGGCAATGAAACTCTTTTTCAAGGTAAGACCCATTCAGTGCAGAGCCTGAAGAGGGTCTTTTTTGCAGATGGAGGGTGAGAGGGATGTGTTTTCGCAACTCTGAGTATTCCCAGGAAATAGTTCCTGTAAACTTGCCTGAAATGACTGAAAATATGTGAAAGATAAAGCAGCTTAAAATGGGAAAGCTTTAGCTCCCCCACTTGCCAAGATCTTCTTTTCTAAAATTACGTAAGCAGCTAGGCCAAAATGAGAACAGGGTTTGACTGAATTGTTTGACAGAGTTTTATCTTTTCTTTAAATTTAATTTTTAAAATACATATTAACTTACATTTATGTAAGTTTAAGTCTCTGTGTGTATATAGATATAAGGGTCTCTGTGTGTATATATACATATATATAAAATAAGCAAAACTTGTTCTCTAAAACCATGCATGTAAAAACCTAATAAGTCTGATTTGGTTTTTTGGTTTATTAGGACTTAGGCCTGGAAATTGTGTTTTCTTTTCTCAGAAGATCAGAAGACTTAGAAAGCAATTCACATTCCAAAAGCAGTTACAGGTTAGAGCTTATGCTGTTCCTTTTTTGAGAAAATATGAAAAATACATTTTTAATGGCAAAAATTATTTACTAGCACAAAGCAGTAATTGCCAGCCAAGAGCCATAGGCTAGTAACACTATTGTGAAGTCTGTAAAAAAGATGCTGTGAAAAATGCAGTATTATGTGGCTCATTTAGCTTACAGCTGTTCTGCATTCTTATCAAGCGGTATCCTGTGTCAAAGAATGACAGTTTTAATTCCCTTTGCTGATTGCTCTGTTTAGATCACTTTGATGCAGATCATTGCTTTTACAAGAACGTAGTCCAGCTGGAGGGCAAACATATCTCTTAATAATTTTCCTTTTTTTTCTGCTGTTCCCCCACTGTGTGGAGCATCAGTGCAAAGCCAAGTTGTATAACTTGGGTTTATAATAGATATTTTTATATTTTTAGACATTCAGGTGTAAAGTTTGGTCCTTAAATTACAGGGCTGTAATTCTAGCTTAATCCAGAGAAAAGGATTCCTTGAGGTAATAAATTAAATGGTGACTGGATTAAGCAGTATCAGGAAAGCATTTAAATATGGATTCAGTTTCAATGAATCTTAGGCATATAGTTCACCTACTGTGTGCATTTAATTGTTGTCTTGAACAAAGGCTAGCTGAAGCAGATTTTCCCTGGCCTTGAGCCTATGCTTCCAACCCAGGAAATTACACTGAAGCAACTGCTGCTCCTACTATAACACCTATCAACCAGAAATCAGGGCAGAAAAATCTGACCAAGAAGCTATAAACACTCAATCAAACTTCCACACCCAGCAATGGCATCCTCAATTGGCCCCCTTTTACAAGGGGATTTTGGTAAAGAACTTGTTCACTCTGTGTCATCTCAGACCAGACTGTCCTGAAAAGGCCCAGTGCAGCCAAGTTCCAAGATCTACACTGTCCCCTGCCTTCTTGTGCAGGGACAGTGTCCGGCATCCATCATGACTGACACTGCTTCCCCTGAGAAGTGCTTCCCTTTCCAAGGCAAAAGAAAGGACCTGCTTGCCAGAAGCTACTGGTGTTTTTCCAACAATTCTAATAAAGACCTTAACTTCTCCAATGAAAGCATGAGACAGCACAATGGAGGATTCATCTGGCATTTGGGGTGATGTAACCATGTCTCTGCTGGGGTGCATAAGAAGGGCAGATCCCAGCACTGTGCTCCAAACACAGGCTGTGCATTCCAGTGGTGTGCCTAGGCTATGGGTCCTTGCTACTCCATGCCCTTCAGAAGTTGTGAGTACCAGCTGTATTTGGCACAAATGGTCAGAAAAACAAAGAAAGTCTGTGGCAGTGCATGGTAAATGTGGTAAACAGAGATCTGGATCTGAGTAATTACAAGGCAGGAATCAAACAAGTCAAGTTGTGTCAGTGCAACAGATTGGCTCAACTGAGTGACAGAATCATAAAATCTACCAGGTTGGAAAAGATGTCTGAGATCATTGAGTCCAGCCTATGACCAAACACCACCATGTCAACTAGACCATGGCGCTGAGTGTCATGTCCAGTCTTTCCTTAAATCTCCAGGGACAGTGACTACCCCACCTCTCTGGGCAGTCCATTCCAATTTTTAACCACCATTTCTGTGCAGAAATTCTTCCTAATTTCCAACCTAAACCTCCCCGGGTGCAGCTCAAGACTGTCCTCTCCTCCTGTCACTGGTTGCCTGGGAGGAGACCAACCCCCACCTGGCTACAGCCTCCTTTGCAGTGGTTGCAGAGAGTGATAAGGTCTCCTTTGAACCTCCTTTTCTCCAGGCTGAACACCCCCAGCTCCCTCAGCTGCTCCTCATAGGAATTGTGCTGCAGATGCTTCATCAACTCCGTTGCCTTTTTCTGGACGTTCTCCAGCACCTCAGTGTCCTTCCTGAATTGAGGGGCTCAGAACTGAGCACAGGGTTCAAAGTGTGGCCTGACCAGTGCTGAGTATGGAGGGATGGTCTCTGCCCTGGCCTCATTGGCCACACTACTGCTGATCCAGGCCAGGCTGCCATTGGCCTTCTTGGCCACCTGGGCACAGCTGGCTCATGTTCAGCTGCTGTCGACCTCCAGGTCCTTTTCTGCGGGGCCACTATCCAACCACTCTGCCCGCAGCCTGTAATAAATTCATGCCCAGGATTTCCTGTTTCTTAGGCAGTTTGGGCAGGATTTTCTTGCTCTAATTTAGGCCCCAGAAACTTTACTAATTATCTAACGCTTCAACTTTGCTAGTGCACTGTGACTAAAACCATTCTCAGGCACTGAAGCTTATATTCACATTATTAAACTATCTCACATTCCAAACCAGAATGGGTGCTCACAAATTGCCTCTTAGAAGTGGACACGGGTTGGTCTTAACCCCCAAACCATGCCCAAAAACTGTTTTGGAGAGTGATATTTGTCTTAGCCTGAAGTGGGGACATATATTCTGATAACAGAGAGGTCCGAGTATCCTTGTCCAGGGACACCCTCTGGCAGCCTCCAGCGTCTTCACCAGTAAAGACACAGCCTGCCATTTATTAATTTCATTCATTTTCTTTCCCTCGGTATTTAAATCTCTCCTTCTCCTGAGCAATATTGGCCTCTCCCAACAGTGAATGGACATCAGGAATGCAACTGTCATCTGTGGAAATTATCCCTGCTTGTTAGATGTGTCTGAGGTCCCTGAGATCTGTCCATCATGAAGCCCACAAGAGGCAGGTGATGCTGCCAATGACTGATTCTTCATATAGTTCTTGGACAAAACCTCCCCCTGTCCCTGTGGCCTCTCTTCCAAACTGATTCACAGTCACTCCGTATCCTTTGCTTCCTCCACACCCATTAAGTTCAAACCAAACACCTCCCTTTCTCTTAGAGGACCATGTGCCAGCCGTGACCCTTACCTTCTGAGGTGGTACTGGCCTTTGAAAGGCACTGGCAGTCAAATCCAACACTGGATTCAAGCTCCTGCTGAGGAATCCTTGGAATCCTGGAGATACTACAGCTCTCCTTTCACTGTTTTTTGGGTGTGCTGCAGTAGCACTCTCTTCAAGTTACATTGCATCCTGCCCTAAGACAGACAAGCCACAGCCAGATTGTCCACCAGAAAAGGTGGATCAGATAAAGGAAAGTCTTTGGGATCCAAAACAGGAGGTAGGCACAGAAACCACACTGCAGGAGATAGATCCAGAGAACTGAGCGACTGAGTGCTCTTAAAGCTGAACAGAGTTATTAGTAGGCGTAGTAGCAAGGATGTATTCAAGAGGAGACCAGAGAGTTCAGAAGAGGATGCAGAGCAAATTTTTAGCCACTCATAGTATCAATTCTTCTAACTATAGCTGTGGCAAGGAAGGCAGAGTGTCCTGACAGGAAACATGTGCAATACATAGACATTGTCAGAGGCAAACATCTGCAGCTGATTGAGGTTATTGGTTGCGAGATAGTTACTTCTTTTTTTACTATAGTGGAAAAGGGAAACTTGAGTGTAAGAGAAGTGAAACAAAATATCTGAGAATCCCTCTTTCATACAAGCGCAGACATGTTTCGGTTTTCACTTGGCTTCTCTTGCCAAACTATCACATTTCTCTGTTGTCACACCTTTGGGTGCCAGGTAATGCAACCAAAATTGGGTGATGTTTTCCCAAGAATGACGTGATGCTTTCCCTGGAGTGACATGATGCTTTCCCCAGAATGACACATCTTCCTTCAGCATACGCATAACTGCACTGGGTCCTTGAATCACTGGGGAGAAGCCTGCCCATCCTCTGTTGTCTACCTCTGGGCAATGAATACAGGGTAGTTCCAAACAAATGATGATTTTTTTCCTGGGGAGGTTTTCGTTTTAAGTTCTCAGACCTGTGTCCCAGCCCACTGCCTGCTACTTCAGTGTAAAGAAAAAAGTCATTAAAAAAAATTTCTTCCTGGGCATCCAATTATAATATTTCCATTTAGTTCAGAAAAGCATCAGCCCAGTCCTTGCACATGTGTTTCTGTGTTAATAGTACGCCTAATAGACTAAAAGCCAAATTGCCTGTATTTATTTCAGTGGAATGACACTGGTAGAAAGCTGAGTTACAAACAAAGAATAGATCTTTCCTGCTGGTCTCAGGGATGGATGGACCTGAAGAAACAATTGCCTCTTTCTCCCAGAGATGGTCCTACCAGCTCATAGGCTTACTGGGGAAGACAAAGAATTAGGGAGAGAGGTTGTGTCAAGACGTTGTTACTGATTCTGTCTAGGCTAGAGCCCCATCATATGCAAGCTCTATGATTCCATGATGCAAAAATGAAAGCCAGGCCAGTTTGCTTCCCCACTTCATTTCACTTTCTAAATTATTTAGAAGAAGGTGAACTATTTGACCTAGCAAAGAAATTCCATTTTGTAGAACTCTTTAGCAAATCTGGACATCTCCTGACCTCATCTCTCTCCTTCTTCACTTTAATTATCTTTTGATTCTTTCCTTTCCACCCACTCCTTTTCTACATCCAAATACTGCCTCAGCTGTGCCCTTTTTATTGAAAAATTAGATTTTTTTTGCAGCTTTCATCACCTCTTTTTTTTTTCGTTATTTGGCCATTCTCATCTCTCTGGCAAAATACCCTGAATCTTGTGGAAACTATATTGAGGACATGAGTGATAAAGACAAGCAATAAATAATTTGCCAAGTTCTTCTTTATCAAAAAATGCTCATTGCTGCTATTAAGATGTGAGCCCTAAAAGAGATGTCATTACATGTTCTGTCTTGTCCCTGCATTTCTTCCCTGTAGGGCTCACAGCCTGGAAACTACACCCTCTTTCCTGTTCCTGCCCAGCACCTACATGTACAAAATAATCCTGTTATAAATGTCTACCTCAACAGCGTTTGGGTTTTAAAGACTTTTCCTTTCTTTCATTTCTTACTCATGTGCTCTGGAAGGTGTCTGGGAACATTTTTGTTCTAATGGATCATTCAGGTAGGAGGCACCCTTAGAGGCCATCTAGGCTATCCCTTTACTAATATCCAGTTCAAAGCAGGATCAAGATGCTAAATGTCTTATCCAGTCAAGTTTCACACACCTCCAAGGATGGAGAATCAGCACCCTCTGGGCCCTTGTGCTTGTGCTAGTGCTTGACCACTGTATAACATTTTTCTGGTTAGAAATTTTGTTCCATGGTTAGGAAGCACTTTCCCACTTGAAAGACAGATTTCCATTGAAGGCTAGGTTAGTCCCATCTGTTTGTTGGCATCTTCTCTGGTACTTACACTGCTAATAAGAAGCAGTCTTGGTCCTCTCTGAAGCTAGACTAAAGAGTGTCCATTTCCCACTTCCCTTCCAGCACAAAGCCCTCCATCCCTCTGACCACTATGGGTACCCTTCAGTTAAAGTTCATGTTTTAAAGTTCATTGGTCTGTGTTTGACATGGAGCAATCAGAAGCATATGCAAAATTTAAAGGAAATCTCATGCATATCTTTGAATTAGAGCAGTATGATTCTCCCTTTTTTGCTGGATGTACCTCACCAGACTGCTCTAAGATCACCTTAGCAGCACATCTGCCATATATACGAGCATCCTTCCCTTCCACACTTATTTCTATCCAGCATACTTGCTGCCATTACAGCACCCAGCTCATGAATTCTTTCCTCACCATCTGCTTATTAATACTCAGCAGTGCTCTCTCCCTTTTAGCCAGTTCCATGCACACCTAATCCCTGTTTCTCCCAGCTCCCTCATCACTGCATCCCACAAGACTCCATGAAAAGGCTTAATCGAAATCCCAGGAAGGAAACGTTTGCTTTGTGTAGGAAATAGTTTCTCAATGAGTATATTGGGCTGACACAATTCAACATTGCAAAGTCATGTTTCAACTTATCCAGTTCGCCTCCCAACCTCTATTTGCCTTTCATTCAAAATTTTCCCCAGAGCTTTGCATACTATTGCAGCCACCACTTAAGACTGCCTGGGTCACCTCCTCTCCCCACATTTTTAGCTTAGGGGCCTGGGTTTGCTTTTCTGCATATGTGTGTTACTGTCCTTACCTAAGAGGTCTGAAACTAGGAATACTTGCTACCAGAGCTGTGCTTTTATGTACCAGTCCCTGCCAAATTCAGAGGCACACTTTGCCTCACAATAATCCAGAAGTTTTCTGGAAAAAAAAAAGATACAGTCACTGCATCTTGAACAACAGAAACACCAAAAAGATAATCACAGAATCAGTTGAGTTGGAAGGGACCCACAAGGATTATGACTTCATAATCCTGCACTGCACCACCATCAAGAATCACACCATGTGCCCATGAGTATTTTTCAAATGCTTCTTGAACTCTGTCAGGCTTGGTGCTCTGGCCACTGCCCTGGGGAGCCTGTTCCAGTGCCCAGCCATCCTCTGGGTGAAGAACCTTTCCCTAATATCCAACCTAAACCTCCCCTGACACAACTTCAGGCCATTCTTTGTCCCTGGTCATCACACAGAAGAGATCAGTACTTGTCCTCCTCTTCCCCTCATGAAGAAGTTGTAACTGCAGTAAGGCTGCCCCTCAGTCTCCTCCAGGCTGAACAGACCAAGTGACCTCAGCTGCTCCTCATTCCTTTCAAGGCCCTTCACTATCTTTGTTGCCCTCCTCCGGGTACACTCTAAGAGCTTTCTTACATTGTGGCACCCAAAGCTGCCCCCAGCACTGGAGGTGAGGCCGCCCCAGCTCAGAGCAGAGCAGAGGGGACAATCCCCTCCCTTGCCCGGTTGGTGATGCTGTGCCTGATGCCCCCCAGGACAGGACTGTCCCTCCTGGCTGCCAGGGCACTGCTGACTCCTGTTCAACTGGCCATCGACCAGGACCCCCAGGTCCCTTTCTGCAGTGCTGCTCTCCAGCTTCTCATTCCCCAGTCTGTCCATACATCCAGGGTTGCCCCATCCCAGGTGCAGAATCCAGAACTTCCCCTTCGTGAACTTCATATGGTTGGTTATTGCCCAGGCCTCTCATTTGTTGAGGTCTCTCTGCAGGGCCTCCCTGCCTTTGAGGCTCCTCCCAGTTTTGTATCATCTGTGAACTTGCTTAGAGTCCCTTCCAGTCCTGCATCCAGGTCATTTATGAAGAGGCTGAAGAGCACAGGGCCAAGGATGGGGCCCAGTGGAACCTCGTTAGTGACAGATTTCCAGTCTGTTGTTACCCCATTCCCTATAACCCTTTGTGCCCGACCCATGAGGCAGTTGCTCACCCATCCCACAATGGGTTTATCCAGCTGTGTGCTAGACATTCTGTCCAGAAAGATCCTGTGAGAGACAGTATTGAAAGCTTTACTGAAATCCAAAAAGATTACATCAACTGGCTTCCCTTGATCCGCTAGATGGGTTACATTGTCATAAAGGAAATCAGGTTTGATAAGCAGGACTTTCCTCTCATGAAGCTGCATTGGCTGTGACTGATAATGAAATGACTGAGATCCAAATTTACTTATGATTATCCCAAAAGCATGCAACAGTGCACAGATTGAGCAATAGTTGGCATTATGTCCATTGCTGTGAAGGCAGGGATTTCTTCAACAATATTTCTATTGTCAGAGCTTATCTGTTAGGTTATGGATATCCAAATTGTTGCAATAGCTCTGCAGTTTCATTTCTGGAGTGGCTAGCTGGAAAAACAATGATGAGAAGAGGTGAAATCATGAATGTGGAGTTAACTACCAGTAGCAGAGATTTCAATTTCCTTCTAATCCCTTTCTTTGCTGAGACATGTCTGATTATCCCTGTTATATTATCCTTTTCAATCGTAATTCCCAGCAAGATAATTACCAGCACTGCTTTTTCAATACTAAAGCGAAAATAGTTTTGCAATATGGGGAATATCAACAAGATCCATTTTGTTAGCATCCCCTCAATTTTACTGAACACTTCTTGTAGAGGCAAAACTCTGTCCTGTAGTATTTATAGAATCTTCATGTAGAAAGACATTTTTAAACAAGCTGTAATGTATACTCCACATTTAAACAGTTTTACTTTCTAAGTTCAAATAGAGTTGTGAATGAAATCCCCAATCCTCTGCTCAAAACATTCTATAAGCATCCTAATTTTGAAATTTCATCCTAGTAATTTAGACCAGACCCAACTCTTTCATCTGCTTAGTCCCTTACAAAACCTTTATTTAAAAAATGCCTAAAACATCACATGAGAAAAAACTGCCAACAACAATAACCTCAACTTTCTGTTGCAGCTCAATGGTAACAACACTAAGCTTAAAAGCTAAATGTTGTGGGTACTGCTATTTCTTTTGGGGGAAAATGGTATCTATATCACATGAATTGTCAAAAATTAGATTTACCAGTACTGTAAACTAACTGTAATGAATAAAATGCAAAAGACTGGAAAGTTGGACATCAGCAGAGAGAAATGACACAAACCATGCATATGTGAAAGGTTATTTGTAATGGGAATAAACTACATTATTTATGAAAAACTGACTATTTACTATGCCTAAACATGTTGTTTTGTGCCAGGATATTGCATGGTTTTTTCTCCTGGTGCTCTCTTGCTCAGTCTGTGATGCTTTCATTTATTTTCAGGAAACATTTAACATATTCCTGCCATGTTGCATAAAATTCTGCCTGAGAGTAAGGTAATTACATCTGCCAGCTCCATGTGTGCTGAAAAATGTGTGCTGAAGCTAAAGGCTCTACAGAGCATACCTTAAAAAGCTCTGTTGTAAGACAAAGGCCCAGCAGATATCCTCACCGGTCCCACTGCCGTGCGGCCCCACAGCCACCCGCGGGGCCAAGAGGCTTACTCAGAAACACGGGGCTAAGAACCTGTTCGGTGTCCGTCTGCACCTAAGACAGCCCTGGAAAAGGAGCAGGGGAAGTCGATGTGCAAACAGAGACGCTGAAACAATCGGGAACAATTCCAGGCCATGTGAAGTGCCCGGGGCCATCCTCTGGCTCCTTTCAGAGCCAACGCTAAGACTTACATGAGAGACCATCCCTCTGCCAGAGTTTCTCCGCCACAGAGAGGAGTGAGATCCCTGTGCTGTCTGTCCCACAGCAGGGAGAGGAGCTGCTTCCCCTCTCTCTCTGTAAAACACTATGTGGAGTTTTCAGCAGCTTTGTTGTGAATCAGCTTGGGGAAGCTCGAATTCAAGGAGTGGGAATGCTCTCCCCTCCCAGAGAGAGAACCAGCTCCAGCATCCCCTCATTACTCAGCACAGCTGACATACAGTACAGCTGACTATACCACAGAGTAGCACCATGCTGTCTATAGTGTAGGTATTGGATAAAGCTGAAGAAATTATGCTCCTTTTTTTATGTCAGGAAGTGGACAGCTGTGTCACTGAGGATGACATTACAGATGTCAGGAGCTGTGGTTCAGAAAGTCTGTCCCTGTGGCTTCTGAATCATCTGCTTTGCGGCAGCACTCGGTGCCAGCCAGGCCCTATGGCGATGCCAGCAGTCCCTTGTCCCAGATATTTGTGTTTGAGGTGTAACATCATCACCGAGCTCCAGACAAAGGAACATCATGAGCCAGTGGTGTCCTATAGTGATCACTTACATGTCACCTAATATGCATTCAATTTGTAAATAGCCACCTCATTAAATATGTCCCATTTTAGCACCAAAAGAGCCCCATTCTAGACTCTCATTCCTAATCCACTTTGTTGTCAAGACAAAAAATCTGAGCAGCTATCATAACTGCCACAATTTGGAGATGCCAGGAGCCCCTCCTTTTAGAGCTTTCACAGCTGAAAGAACTATCTTCTAGTTCATGTAAATAACTTACAATTTACTAAGACCATTCCAGATTACTGAAGGGAAGAAAATTAAGGTGATGAAAACTGTTGCTGATATTTCATTTGCAAGGCTGCAGAGTAGCCTTGGCTAGTGGTAGTGTAAGGATGCTTTTCATATGACTTTCTTCTTCCTGATAAATTCTTGATGAGAATGACAGGCTGAAAATGCTAAAGAAAGAAGCAAAAGTGAAAAATACAATAGGAAAGAGAAGAAAGTAGACTAAATACATGCATGAGCTGCTCCAAAGAACTTTGCCAGTGCTTTATCAGAAAAATAAATATTGTCTGACACTATCTGAGGAAATTATATTCCATGGTTTTTTCAGTCCAGGTCAAAACCTAAAATTGTCTCTACTTTGTAATGTGATGCGGTTTTAAGACTGAAAGGAAGCCTACCACATGCAATAGCACAAAAAGGAACATCCTAGGCAAAAGGAGATTTTGGGAAAAATACATTTGGTGAAGCAGAATCTAGGCACAGAGGAGGGGGTTGAGGATGCAAAAAATATACAAATCAGTAGGGAACTAATAGCAAACTTCAGAAGTATCAAGGGACTGTGGGATTACAGATTCTTACAGATGTCAGGAGGAGTTATTAAGGAAAAAGCCTTACTGAACTAACTAGAAGTATTACAGCCTTTTTTCAAATTAAAAAAAAATATAATCTATTTCAAAATCTTTAACAATAAGTATCACTTCTGGCAAGTGGCCACAGAAAACCTGTTTCACAATATAAAGCTTGTTACTACTGAAAACCTGTGACTTCATTTTGGAATTATGAAATATCATGCTCCCATCACATACTTTGTAATATTTAATCTTCACACTCTAAGAAGAGTTACTCCAGGGTACACCAAGATTATTAGTGCTTGAGGGATCAACTCGAAGGAAGAAGTGGCAGAACAGGCAGAGCGACTTTGTCCTCTGGCAAAAAAGTGTCCTGCGTCAATGGCAAGCAAAGGATTTCAAACAGATGTTACCTAATATTTGCAATTGGTAATTCCTCCTTTTCTGATATAATCTGATTTATTTTCCTCTTTGTCGTATCTCAAAAAATTAGTATATTTCTTACTATGGTAGCCTTGGTTTTGATGGTACTGCTTTTAAAAGAGTTTCCTCAAAGCCTGATGAGAAGGAGTTGTGGCTCAGAAGAGAGTGAACAAATTATACAGATATTAGGAGGGGTGGTAGAAGACATTTCCCACTTTGTTTGTCTTTCTTTTTACATATAAGACAGTGCCAGTTTCATAATGAATTCAATAGAAATGTTGCCATTGAGTTCACCCTCTTACAGGAATTTTACCACATCTTTGAGACACTTTTAAAACAACTTTCTGTCTCTGTAACACCAATCTTACCCTTCTGAGAAGCAGCTATTATCATTACCCCTGTGACCGGTTCCCTTTGAAATTATTTACAAAGGTTTTCTTAATAGGCACACAAAATAAGGAAGATAGGAAATGTGGAACAAAAAGTAATGGAATTCTAGAAATGTTAAAGGAGCCTTCCATCCATTTTTTTCATCATCATCAGAAGCCGGTAAGTCAGCTTTGTTTTCCTGTCTGTTTGCAGGCTTTTTATTTTGCAGGTGTTCTCTGTAGACCCAAGAGCCCTGGGAGCTCTGGTTAAACCATATGGCCACACACCAATGCTCCTTTCAAAAGCCCTTTTTCCAGGGGTGATCTGCTCATGAAATTTGACATCAAAAGGGTCTTGTAACCCCACCACATTGCTTAGCAGAAAAAATTGACAGCTGTGGAGTTCCTTATTCAGATGGCAAAGCATGGACTGACAGCGGTCATGTGGCTGCATGAATCTCTTTGCTCTGTTATCAGGCAAGAGAAGTTCTATCAAAATCAGTGGAGTTATTGCAGTCTAAAACATGCAATGGCTTTCCATGGGTAAGGGGGTAGAGCTGACCAAAAAACCACTCAGGGAGGCTAACAACAACAACAACAACAACAACAATAATAATATTATCTGGAATTGAAAGCAGGTAGGGAGACAAAAGTCCTCATGAATTCAAATTGACTTTAGCTACTAGCTTTGTTTGTTAATAAAAAGTGATGACGATATCAATGTCTTAAATCTTTCTCTTTTTTTAATCTGTTTTCAAGAGTGTGCACTGCTTTGGAGGTGTGAGAGGTGAGCATTATTTTGAGATGAGGTATAACATTTTTCATGATCAACACAAAACCATGGTGATTTTTATTATTTGTTATTGATGCTGTCCCAGGAGTCACGCATTGCATCTTGCTCCATCATACTGACACAAGTGTTCAGGCAGACAGAGAGTCACTCAGAAAACAGACCACAACCAAATTAAAACTATTAAAAATTAAAACTATTAAATTCCTAGATTTTCCAATGAGATCCTCTCCCCAGTCTGACATAAAGGCTCAAACACCAGCACCGACCCACACGGGAAGTGGTGAGAAAAAATGACTCCTGGCAGAAGTCAGACTACTGACTGGCAGTAACACTCTTTTTTGGTAGCATCCGCCCCGCATTTGTACCCATTTGGTAGCATGTCCCCCCTTCCCAGGAGTTAGCAAGGCTCATTGAAAGAGCTTTAAATTAAGTTTGAATAATAAATAAGCCCAGGGGCAGCACATTAATATATGATTCTCTGTTTCTACAACAGTTTGTAACAGTTGTGGAACTGTTACGAGCTAAAGGTTACATGCTAAATGTTAGATTTAGCAGCAGATTTCACTAAACAACTGTGTGGTACCCAAGCTAAATGGGAGATTTAACACGCAGTTGGCAACTGCACAGCAGTTTCCATGGAGTGTCTTCTATATGACTTCAAAGAAATAGCAGAAAG
Organism: Pardalotus punctatus; assembly: GCA_013400915.1. Lineage (NCBI taxonomy): Eukaryota > Metazoa > Chordata > Aves > Passeriformes > Pardalotidae > Pardalotus > Pardalotus punctatus. Next base: position 119,541 of record VZTX01022501.1, on the reverse strand, counting down.
TCAAATTTTAGAAAGTAGTAATTTTACAAAATGTATAAAATATGCAACTTCTCACGAGAAAAATTGCATAACTATTGCAAACAGATAATGAAAATAGTGTGAAACGAAACACAAAAATTTAATTTGACCTTCCTTAAAAATGCCTGTACTTCTGACCAAGGCCTCTGCTCTTTGTTCATGTTTGTCAATTGTTCCCGAATTCATAGGGAACACAGAGAACATCCCTTGTTGCCTTCACATAGGCATGTTTTGAAAGTCTAGGCACTTTCAAAATACTAACCAGTCCAGACAAGAAGTATCAGAAAAAAGTAGACCATAGAAATCTCAGGATTTGAGCATTGGTAAGTCACAATGAAGATCTAAATAAGAGCAGCAGGGAGTGACGGTTGATGATGCTGAGCTAAAGCACAAAGGGAGATTCCCAACAAGTTCCCTGTCCACACCAAAACTGTCACTGTCACACGTAGCTGCAGCTGTAGAGAAGGGCAGGGTGTAGCGTCAGCTGTAGGGAAGGGCTGGGGGGAAGGCGATGGTTTTGTATCAGAGTGGTTCAGCTTGACTGCTTCTGGTTTTTATTTTTAACTTTTGTTTCACATGTAATTTTAACATCAGCACGGGAAACAGAGTACATTCTGCATTTTGGATGAGTGATACCAGGGGCGTTCACAGCAAGGAGCACCTGACCAGAGCAGGCAGAGCTGTGGTGCTCTCTTGCTAGGCATGAGCAGAGCCCCTGCCAAGGAAGAGGTAAATGAGAGCTGGTGTGTTGCATGAGAAGCTCTTGCATCAGTATAAAAGAAACTCCAGGGAGAGGAGCTCTTTCCCCTCAGGAAGCAGGTGTGACCCCTGGGTAGCCAGGACCCTTTGCCAGGGAGGATCTGCCACCCAGTCCTCCTAGGTTTCACCATACAAACCAGCTCCTCCTTCCAAAAAGCAGCCCATGGAGGAAGTGAGGCCTTCACGCCTGCCCAGGCTTACTCAACAGCTCTGAGGTCAGAGTGTCCCTGGAAATCACTCTCTATTTCTGCCCAAAGTCTGAATTTCTTGTACTATAGATTTGAGCAACCTTCCCTTGGAATCCAGGTCAATCCACTGAGGCGGCACACAGGCTCCTGATCTTCTCTTTCTGACAAAAAAAAAGGTTCACTTTAAGAGGAGGGATAGAAAAACATCTTGGCCAATATTCTTCTTAGGAGTTGGGAGACTTTCCTGTAAAGGAGCAAATCTGGGTGCATAATCCCTTTAAATAAGGAAGGGATATGATTCAACATCTCCCACATCCTGGTTGAGCAATCTAAACAAAAAGCATTAGACCATCTAACTGGCCATCTGAAGGAAAAAATTAGTTGGACCTAGACCTCTCAAATCCTCTGGTGATGGGATCAAAATCTTCATAGCTAACCTGGCCCCCAGGACACTTCTGCTTCAAGAACAGCAGTGCAGGGAGTGACTATTACAGATCCAGCACAACCTATTAATCCTATTATAGTGTTCTAGCATGTCATTAGAAAGCACTTCAGCTATGGTAAGTAGGCTGCCTTTCACAAATTCAGTTTAGAACAATCAAGGAGTTTTTTAGAACTCACCCAAAAAGGAAGAAAGACTCAAATCCCCCAATGAGTAAGGCACTTTCTGAGCAGTGATTCTCAGATTTCTCAGCAAAATTGTATGACCAAAGTGGCAAACTCCACACCAGCTTCACTGTGTAACTACAGGGTCCTTGAGCTAGAAAACCTTTATGAAAACACACAACATTTATTGAAGGTGCACAGTGCATTTTGGTTTTCTAGTTACCCATCTCTTAAGAGAAACTTCCAACACATATAAAGTGCTATTGAAAAGTTACCTCCCAAAAGGAATGTACTGAAAGCTTGCACCTCACTCTGACAATGGCAGTACTTACAGTACTTTTACCACTGATACCACCCAACTTTTGTTCTCACTGCAGAGAGAAACTGCTGCTATCCAGGAAAAAACATAAAAATTTTGTTAAGTGATTTGGCTTATGTGTAGGCAATTTACAATGTCACAGAAAGGCAATCACCAGGAAAAGCAGAACAAGAAAGCAAGAGAATGCACAGCTAAATGTCAAACCAAGCAAGACAATAGTCTGATAATGAGATTACAAGTACAAAAACATTGGGCATGAACAAGGGTAAACACATTTAGATTTACAGTTGTCTCATGGAATGACATGTGACATCTTTTATTTAAGAGTGAAATAGATTCTTTTACTGAGGTGAACTAGATTTGGTATGCATTCATGAGTGGGATTATAAACATTGAAACCCTTCAGGTTCCTTTGGCATTGAGCAAGTTACTCGGAGGGAAAACACCCCTTTTGAATGTTTTGTAAAACACAATCTACATATCATGTACCATGTTAAAAATGGCAAAAGATTAATAAATAAATAGGTACATAAAGATAAATACTTACACAATTCAGTACGTCCCATACAATCACTGTGTTCTCTTTTCAGCTCCATCATCTCCCCTGGTGACAGAAACACCTCACTCTTCTCCTTCGTCATACAACTTCTTTGAATTTTCATTTCATGCTTAGAAAGTGAGCTGAAAGGGAACTGAGAAGTTCCTTAAACAAAAGTGGAACTTACAGTCAAATATTTTTTTAAAGGGGACAGAGATTTTTCTTAGAAGTACAGCCCTACAAAAATTCAAAACATAATGCTGACAAAATGGGATCCCTATCAAAAGAGCGTGTTGCTCTCATAGGTGATGCTCACAAACAAGCCAGGTAACAGCATGCTGCTTGTGAAAGAACCAAGGCCACCAGCGTATTTCTAACTTGGCCAGCTCTCTGATCTGGTGTCCCATGCAGCCCTGAAGAGGGACCACCCACCACACCAGGCACACTACACAGTGATGGAGACAAAGCAACAGCTACCTTCCTTCCATGAGAAAAGTTTGTCGAATTGCTTCCTGATGCCATTTATCAGTGCAGCCACAACAGCAAAGTGCTCCTAGTGCAAACCTAGTTTCACTGTCAAGTGTCCCAATGTTCCCATTCCAGCATCAAAATACCTGCAATAATTTTGACTTAAAGGACATGCGTCTATTTAGCATTACATGTGTCTTGTAGCATTCAGATATTCACCAAGAACAGTTATCTTTTGGACCACTTTCACCTAAGACTGCACAGCTGGAAGTTCTTGTCTGCTGGAAGTTGAATAGGACAGACCATGCCATTATTTATCTTCTTGAAATTAAGCAAATAAAGCTGAAAATCAGGATATAATTTAAAGGGAAGTAAAAATTTTTTCTCTAAACCTCTGATTTAGCTTAAGGCAAGGAAATTTATGGTATTTGCATATGATGCACTCAAGAAAAAAAATTCATGTCTTACTACACATCTTAGCCTTGTTTTAAAATTATGCAAGTCTTCCTTTAGGAAAGAAAAATGAGCAATCCCCAAAGCTTTTCACCAAAAAATCCCCAAAGAACTCTGCAGTTACCTGGCAAACAACCAAAAGAGAAGCAAAGACCTTGCAAAGCCACAAAAGCGACAGGCCGTTAGTCAAGTGCACAAGCACTCTGGTGACATGCAGCTTGTCAAAGCAATGTTTGCTTATGAGAAACATGAACACAGGGTATTACTGACCTGTTCAACTTGTTCATTTCAAATACAGCACAGGGCAGCTTGGTTTAACATTACAAAGAACTCCAACACTCTTTACAAGATCTGTATGAATTCAAGTTCCCTCATTACAAGCTTTGAGGAATTCAACCAAAAATATGTCAGGGGAATCAGACATCAGCTTTCCTCTTCATTCAAAATATTTGGAAGTTATTTGCTTAGTGATTGTCATGATCCCACTTGAATGGTCTTCTGACAATTGGCATTTTCTTCCACACACAATCAAACACTTCTATAGAAGAACATCACATTTTCAGTTGTATTTCTTCTCTTACTGCCAACAGTACTATTTTAAGACATAATCCCCAAACAAACAGTACTGGTTTTCTTACAATTGAAAAATAGTGGAGATTATTAGAAAGAAAAAGACAGTCAAACCAAACACAAAAATTGGAGTGGAACTTACTGCAACCTTACTAATTTTACATTATTGAAAGACCTTATTTTTCCATCTAGGAATGCCCTTTATGCCGACTTCCAGCATGCAGCAAGCAAGGTCTCCTGCTGCTGCCAATGGTACTGGCTTTTGCCCTGGCACATGGTGAGGCTCCTTTTAGACATGTGCCTGATGTCTGAGAGAAGCAGGGAGACAAGCTTTGACCATGACAGCTCTGCAGTTTGTTGAATTCTTCAGGGGCAATAGCATTTCCATGCTGGTGCCACCCACCTCATCTGAAAATAGCCTCCTCTCTGCAAAGCTCCCAGGTTATCAGGAGCAAAAGTGGAATGGGCTTGCTCCCAGGCAGAGCAATTCTAGAAGAAAGAGAATCTTTTCGAGAATGGGTCAGTGAGTTGCACACTGATCCCAGAAAACACATACAGGATGATCCTGGATTGGCTATAAACTGACCCTTGACAGGACCCAAGAACAATTTCTATGTGTGACAATCTGAGAGGAGAGATTTTTTACAGCTTTCAGAACTGGTCCCTCTGCTCCTACAGAAACATACAGTGGCAGAGCTCATTTTTCAGACAGAAGAAAAAGTTGGATAAACACTGAGAATTTCTGAAACCCCACCTTAGGAAGTTTTTACATGTCAGGATGCAGCCATCTTGTTGATAGCATAACTGAAAAGAAAAAGAAATAACCTGTACAGTGAAACAAAGCACAATAGAAATAAAAGGATGCAAGAACAGTAATCTGCAGTACCACAAAGATGCTATGCAGGAAATAAATTCCTTGGCATCTAGAAGCTGTGCCTTAGAGTCTCAGTAATACTACTACATTTTAAGTACCAGGCAGATCTCCTGACCTGAAGGTAACTCATGAGAAACTGATGTTTTTTCAGGGCTTACTAAATTTTGAACAATGTGACTAGTGATGAATCAGTGTAATTCAGTGTAGCACAGTGCAGATTAATTAGTAATACAGTGCAGACCTCCTGTAAGTCCTCCCAAAATTTAATCATTATTATAGATAGATCAGTGCAAAAGTATTTCTTCTATATACAGTACCAATTAAATAAGTGATTTTCCATAAGAAACTGTCCAGAGCAATAGAAGTATTTTAATGCTATTGTGTACATTCCAGTTCCTTCTTCCCTTGAATGCTATGCTTTGTCCTAGATTATCAAATGGAGTTTCTAAGGCATTAATGAGCACCTTTCACTGGAGCATGTAAGTATACTTTGTACTTCTGAAAAGTCACATGGACGATATTCATACAAAAAAAGCAAACAAAACCCCAAAATGAGAAAATAGTTAGTGAAGGCTTCAAGACTTTCAGATGAGAAACAGTTGAAACTTGCTTTTGCTTCACTTTGCAGAAGTAACTACACATATCAACAAGGCTTTATAACAGTGATCAGCACAAAAAGTTTCTCAGAAAATTGCTAAGGAGCAGATACTTTCATGACACAATGAGAAAATGACAACTCATAAAATAAGTTTACAAAATCAAAAATTACAGCTACAGACATGACTGAATTACAGAATGCTTGCTGAAAAGATATTATTAAGGAAACACAGCCATCTACCAAGTTTTCATTATTTTAAGAACAGTATTTTCACTTGGGTTAGGTAAAGGAAAAGTTTTACTGTCTCCAGGGAACAGCCTATGATCCGGCTGGCAGTGGAAGGAAATCCGTCTCTGAGACATGTACATCCATGTGCTATCGCAAATGGAAAAAGAGGTAGGCAGGAGCTCCCTCCCTGATGGATCTGCCTCTGATGTTATCCAAAAGCAAATACCAGGCATTGAGCTCATCTTGTCTGGCTGTTCTAATCCTTTAGCACATTTCAATTGGATCTTTTAACTGATGCTAGTCAAACGTACTGCAAGTGGCATGCTTTCTTCTATGCCTAACACCACAGACCTGGGAAGGGAGAGCTGACACTATAGCAGATACTGTTCTGGCAATATTCTCTCTGCTGTCTTCAGGGACCTGGGCAGAGACAGATTGCTGCTGTTGAAAACCTCTCTCTCACACTTGTATCCCAGCTCTAGTATCTCTCCACTGGGCAAAATTACTGCAGCTGCTTTTCTGCTACTGGCAGAAAGAGACATTAAATAAAAAACAGTAGTACCCTGCTTCTTTCCTGAGGCTCTCTTTCCAGGCTGTTCTTAGAAAATTAATTAGAAGTAACTGGTTGGTTGGGGGTTTTTTTCAGTTTCCTGTATTGTCTGTCTCTGTAACACCTCTCTTATGCCCCATGTTCTGTTCTCCCCACTCTGCACCCTCCTGTTAGCACTTCCCAAATCAGACTCTAGTCTTCCTTATGTGAGAAAACATAACCAATTCAATATTTAAAAAAAAAACAAAAAAAAGAAAAGTTTGGCCAAAATCAGTTCAAGACATTCCACAAGTTCAATGTCAGCATGCCTTCCACAGTTTGACTCAGTCTGCATTCTACAAGATTGATCCCAACAGGCACACTTGCCCTGGGTGAAGAGTTCCTCTGAAAGGTTAAAATTCTGCAACACCTACCAGGTGAGCAGAAAGAGATAAGGCAGCAGATAACAGGGAACTTCGTGGCATTTCCTGCAGCCACCCTCCCGTAGGAGCTGGCTTAGGTCCATTTAAAGCACAGGAATGTGATGTATTTAATCCTTCCCGTACGTAGTTCACCGGGAAAGTGGCAACTTATGACTTGTACTACCCAGCACCTAAACAGGGGCGTTCAGTTTCACATACACAAATAATAAAAATAGCCAAAATACCGAGATATATATACATCACACAAAATTCATAAAACATTAGACCACATTAAAGTATTAAAATACACGGAAGTATATCGCATATATAAAACATGTGTGTGTATATAGCTAGATATGTATGTATGATTTCCAGGAGTTTCTGTGCGGCTGGAGCTGGCAGGCTCAGAGGCAGCTGGACCGTGGGGCTCCAGCCCCGGCCGGGACCCCGCTGGGCAGGTGAGCCGGTAGTGGGTGCGGGGGCAGCCCGGCCCTCAAGGAGTTACGGAGCACGATTACTTCATTTTCCCACCGGCCGCTTTCGGCCGCCCCCCCGGCCCATTTCACAATCCCGGCTCTNGCTGCCCAGCGCCGACTCTTCGGGGGAGGCCGAGCTGGACGAGGCGGCAGCGCGGCGGGCGGCGCTGCCCGACAGCCTGAGGCTGGCGCGCCTGCTGCGAGACCGGGCGGCAGAGCTGAAAGACGAGGTGGGTACGGCCACACCGCCGGCTCGCACACGCTCACACGCCCGGCCCCGCCGCGGCTGCCTCCCGCCAAGGTGCGACCAAACCTCTCTGTGTCTCTCCCCAGATTTGCGAGAAGTTTACCATCTGCGAGAACAGCATGGAAATGCTCCTGCACAACAACCTCAACCTCCCCAAGGTGACGGAGGAAGATGGGTGTCTGCTCGGCGGTTTCGATGAGGCAAGGAACCGCTCTCCTTTCGGGTCTAATCCTGTATACCTGGGGCAGGTATTGCCTGCGCAAAAGAACTGTGGAAGTTGACCTAAAGATTTGTGCCGGCTCCAGCCGGCTTTGGCCAGACTTCCACAATATATAAGCATCATCTGCTAACCTGCACACAGCATTGAAGGTATTTTGAACCCTAAGTGACTTTCTCACCTTTCTCTCATTTCAGGATAAATGCTTAAGAAAAATCTCCAGTGGACTTTACACATTTCAGACATACCTCAAATACGTACAAGAAACTTTTATTAGTGAAGACCAAAATGTTGGATCACTGTCCTATAGTACAGAGCACCTGGCACGTACCATAAGACAGATGGTGAGCTGGTTTTAAATTCACTCTGATAATTTTTGTGGCTTAATAGCGATGCACAGTCAAAAATAGAGGATGCTATGTAAAATAGAAGAGGCTATGTTTCACTTCCTTGAAAAAACAGGTGACAGTTCCTTATGCTGAGATCTTACCCTCATGACTTAGAGGTTTCACAAAGTTTTGGTTTCTTCTCTTTAAGAAACAATTCTTCTTCCTACTTTCTATTATTATTTCTAATTTCCAAACCAACTAAATGCATCATTGTTTTAAGAACAAATACATTAACTGGCTGATAGAAATAAGATTTCTCAGGGAACTTGTTTCTAATTGTGGAGCAGCAATTCAGCCCATACCTCTTAATGCTGGAACCCACTGAGAAGTAAAAGTAGTAACTTTTTTTAAAGTCCACAATAAAAAAAAAAAAAAAGAAAGAAAAAAAGGCAAGTATATTTTTACAATATTATTGATCTTTAAAACTCTCTAATACAAACTTTTAAGCCAGGCTGTATGGTATATTGAGATATCAGTATTGCTATCAATATACCAGACAGCTGCCTACCAAAAAGCACATCTTTTGCTTATTAAAAAAATCTTCTTCCATAAAAATACCCATTTCTCTTTGGATTTGGTAAACTAAAATGCTATTAGTTCCCAACAGATATTTTTCATGTTTTGGAGAGATTTGAATGATCACACTTCAAAAATTCACTTAATTCCTGTAGTTCTTGCTCATACTAATAATCCTTGATATGAACACTTCCTCTGTCTTTGGGGAAACCATTTGCCTGATTAAAAATCACTCAGATAAGGACTGCAGAAGTCTTGGGGCATTATTTCCTTCAAGGTAATTTTTGGCACATGAAAAGCCTATTGTGTGTTTGCTGTACCTTTCCTTACATATATACTAATGCCCATCATTCTTTATGTGAAAGGAAGCTGAACTGCTTTTTTTCACACTGTGCTAGCTGAGAATAATAGCCCTGTCATAAGCCAGCAACTGATTGCTGGCTTCCAGCTTAATCTATAAGTTTGCAGAAAGTTTGTTGCATAACTGAGTGGGACTAGGTTTTCTGGTTTGGGGTGGGTTGAGGTTTTTTCATGGGGGTTTGGGTTTTTTTTTTTTATCAAGGTAATCATAATGGGCAGAAACCACAGTTTTTGAGAAAAAGTCTTGATCTTCAGGTTGAAAATTTTTCTTTGTGAGACAAAAATCTGCTATTTAAGGCAAGGACAGCAAAGCCAGAATCCATCGCTTGTGGTTAGATAGATCCACCAGCACAATACTTGTCTGGATATCCAGATGCAAACTTACAGAGCGCAAGGAGCTGGGCATACTAGTGAAAGGGGGTGTGATCAGAACCCACCTCCAAGTAGTCTGGATAGAAACAATATTTATCTCTCCTATTTCACAAAAGATGTTTCAGAAGAAGGTTTGCATGTTTTTGTCACTTGTTAAAGGGTAGAAGAGATCCTAAACACAGATTAAGCAGATACTTGCTAGAACTTTCGACTCCACCTACAATAGCTCCCTGATTTGGGTGTGTAACTCCATTTTCAGAAGTCCGACTTTTTGGGACAAGTTCTTCAAAGGCCTTCAGGTACTGGGTGCACAGTGCTGCTAGTCAGCATTAGATAAGTAACTCCTTTTACTCATCTTGTGGTTATGCTCCCACGTATCAGTGAAAGCTGGTGGCACTCAGTCTCATATGTAACGAAATGCCTAGAAAGTAACAATTAAGCAGCTAAGTAAGCTTGGCATCTTTGGAAACTTTTTTTACTACAAAATGTGGGAGCCAATTAACTTATGACTCAGGATGGCGCAGTACAGGTTAGGACAAACCATGATCAGCACCTCCCCACCTACCCAACCACATGACTGACAGTGAGACAGCAGGAGTGGTGTATTGATCTGCTCCAAGCCTGTTGGACCCCAATGCCAGACACTGCATTCAAACCAGAGCAAACGGTATAGCCCAGAGATTCCTACACAGCAATCATAGCAGACACCAGCATTCCTCACACCTCTCCACAGCAGCAGGGCTAGAGGGAAGCATAGGTCCCAGGGAGGGCAGTTGTCTGCAGTATGGAAAGGATGGATATGCAGCTGAGAACATACAAACTGATGCTCTCCAACAAGCTCAGTTACAATGTTTTAACTGAGCCCCCTCCAATATTCTATTTTTCACAGATGATCAATCCCAAAGAAGTGATCATCCCAGATGCAGCTACCAAGGAATCCCTCCACACAAAGCTGAAGTCCACAAAGGCCTGGACGGAGAAAATCACCATCCACCTCATCCTCCGAGATTTTACTTCGTTTATGGAGAAGACTGTGAGGGCCGTGCGCTATATGCAAAATACCAGGAGTTTCAGTGTCTGAATGTTTTAGTTCAGGCACAATCCTTTTGTTACAAATCTGTCATGTGGCAGATGACAGTGTTGTTCTGTTTTAAGAACTAGAAATAGTAACAATGGTTTGCATTTATACACATTCCCATTTCCTTCTAGGAGCTTATTTATTGTATTTAAAATATTTATTAGTTTTTAATACTTTTTATTTATGTTTTCAATATTTAGAAATAATTTAAGCAAATGATGTATTTTATTTCCTTTGTAATGGTACTATTCAGAATATAAACTTATTTGATATGTATTCAACAAAAAAAATTTCAGAATCCAGAAAAATTGTTGTATAACTTATGTTTTTATATATTTGACAGATGGTATTTATGACTTATTTATATTTTTAGAACAAATAAAAGCTGATTTTTAAAAAAAGTTTGTATAACCCGCATGAACTTTAAGTAAGACTATGGCACTCTAATATATCCAGTTTTTAATACCTGCAGTTATCAGAATAACCACTTTCAAGAATTTATCTGTATAATTAGGCCAGTTATCTACATGGCACATATGTATACACATACAGGTAACAGACAACTTGATCAACACATAATTCTTAAAATGGGATATGAAGGAACCAGATGCACTGAAAATGGCACTTAAGAAAGAGCAAGATAAACCATCACTGCTCCTGAGAAATAAGTCCCTTATATTTAATAAGGAACACCCAGTAAAATTGCTTGAAGGATCTTCTTACAAGTAAAATAATCTCTTTTAAACAAATAAAGTGGTAAGACAACCACATTAACCACTTTGACATGAATACTATCCTCTGATTAGTTTTATTGCTCTCATCCAGGGGAATTTTCCAAGTTTAGTTAAACATTTCTCCCCCCACCCCAAGAAGTAGGAAACAAAATTTAGGTTATTTCCTTAAGCAATATAAATCAACATATTGCTGCTTAGCAATGCTGCAACATGCATTTGTCTTTTATATTTCACTAGTATGGACAAGCCACATACCATGAATGCATATTCTTAAATACTATATAGAAAAAAAAACCCCAAAACATGACCTAAGCCTGAGTACCAAACCACTGCAACTTTCCTTAGCTGCATCATCTGCAGCACTGTAGCTGTGCAGGCATCTCCTATACCCAAACTCAGAGGAATTCACAGACCACACAGGGATGCAGGCAGCAGAAGTACCTCAAGCTTTGTCCCTAAAATTGGTAGAATATTAATTACCCTTACTCTTTCTTCTGGCGCAGTGGTGAACATGCAGAGATGAAAGGCATGCCTTGGAATGTGGATAAGGATGTCAGTAAACTCTCCTCTTCCTCTGAGTGATCTGATTGTCCACATATGCATTCCACCACTGGGGATGCCAAAACAGTGACCAGTCCACTCACTGCTCACATCTCAGATGCTCAAAACAAAACAAACCACTGCTTTGCCCAATATGGTAAAACTGTCATCTTAAGTTGTGAAACATCTGGAGAAGGAATGAGGAGATCTCAAGGAGACCTTTAAAGACATCTGTGATGAATGGGTTTTCTAACAGCACATAAGATCCTGCTTTAACTGTCCTGGCACATGCTCTAGGAAACATAGGAAAGCCTGGTTTAGCTTTTTCACTGCTTACATTCACATGGACTTTCTTTTAGTGACCATTTGCTCAGAGACCTTTCTGGCCTTTACTGTTCCAATAAACAGCTATGAGACCCAAAGTGGATCCCACACTGGACCCTATTACTGTGTGAGAACAGGGTAGGGGGGGAAGACTGACCAAAAGGAAAGGCATCTCCTCATTTCAGTTCTCCCAGTAAAGTGGCTGCCTGAGATCACCAGTTACAATGCACACTGCACCTAAACAAACTCATACTGATCTCCTGAAACACCAAAAATCACGTAAGTATTGGAGTGCTGAAATCCCTTGCAATAGACAGACAAGCGCCAACACTTCAATCAGCACCCTTCACCTGATGGCTACCCCAGGCTGTCTGCAATTCTAGTAAATACGTAAATGCTGCCACATTTTAGGGTGCAGAAGATGAGCAAAGACTACCACTTGTTGGGTGGGGAGGTCAACTTTCAAGTCCTTCCTGGAGCAAAGTGTTATCACTGACGGTGCCACTGAGCTGCCATTATTTCACCTGAGACTCTTCCACAGCGACCCACAGTTCTCAGGGTACTTCAATGGAGCTGCTGCCTTGCTGGCCATCAATCTCCTGTCACAGTGGCAACATCAGGGACTGCTCCCAGGATCAGCACCACTTGCTGAAACCAGCACTCACTGGTACTCATGACACACAAATATTTGTAGTGGGGAATTCAGATGGAAGTCAGAGAACTAAACACTGCTGATAATGTTACAGGACCTCTCCAACAAACCAACTTATCATCCTTTTTCCAGTTTGCTGCGTAGAAAGTATTTTACATCAGTAAACACACAAACACATTTATTTCAGTTGGCAGACCAGCACAAATACATAAAAAACCCAGAACAATAGTAAAAGTGAGCATTTCTAACCTGAGCAAAGAAAAATTAAAAAACCGAAACAACAAGAAAACACTAACACAACCCAAATAAAAAAAGACCTGCTAATAATTACCTAAAAACATAAGAAATTACCCACCAAAGCAGCATTTTGGCCGCTGCTGGACAGGACTAGCCTTGCCCTGCACATCACAGCTAGCATTTCCTCACATTTCCATTCATCCCTTCTTGTTAACCTCACACTGAGATTTTGGAATGCCTAACAGATTACCAGCTCCCTTCATCCTGATTTTCAATTCCCAAAGAAGGAAGAAGGTAAAGCTCCTTTGAAAAGCATGCATACATTATACAGTATGCAAGAAAACCCCACAGTATTCAGAAACAGTGTTTAAGATGAGAAACAAAGTATTCCTAAGAGGAGCTCCCATAACACCAGAGCGCTGGAGAAAAAAAAAAAAACAACAATCCACCAATAAACCAAAAAGACAGAATACAACCTAACATTAAAGTCATCTGTAATAGAGAAGTAGGGTTGTTTTTTTTAAGTGACAGTCTCTGAAGTAGCATTTTTCTGTTTTTTAACCACACTTTTTTTGTGTAAGAAGCTTCTAAGAAAAAAAAAATGGAAAACATTTCAGCCTGACCAACTTCCCAGGCTGCAGTACCATCCCTTAACCCAGTACTGGTGAAAACACCACATTTTGGCAGAAAGAACAACAGCTACTTGAAAGAGACTGCCTGCATCTCTAGTGCCTCGACAGATTTTATTAACAGCTGATGAGATTAGCAAAACTAAGCTGATGCTACAAGAGATGGAAGATACACCACCAGTAAAGCATGGGAGTAGGATCACTTTTCAGCAGTAATGAGCCGTTAGGTTGGCTTAGCTTGATGGGAAATTTCCCCATTCGCCACTGTGACTAATAATCTTCTCCACTTTCAATTTAAAAGATAAAATGGTGGAAAGGTAAGTATGCAGTAGTCTACATCAAAGTCATCATGGTCAACAGGTGCTAGCTATGTAACTACAAATCTTGTGACTAAGTCCTTGCTTCTCAAGTCAAATGATTAGATAACAATTTCTGATCTTTCTTAGTAAATTTCTTTCTTCTTCTCAAAAAGAGGAAAACCAAAACCCACCCACCCCCTTACTCCCAAAAAATGCAACCCCTGCAGACTTCAACCCAGAAGTACTATTTCCTCCATGAATTACTAGCAAAATCAACCATTTTCTGTAATCTAAACATATTTAACCCCAAATCCTGGTATACTTTCAAGACTGACTTTGGCAGTCATCAGAAAACATGCTACAGAAATTTTGCAATCTGGATTTCTACTCAGTGACCAGAATCTAAGATTCAATCTTTCCTGTGAAAATCTATTTTAAAACAAACATACAAGCAAACAAACAAACATTCACCTTCAGAATCAAAACACTGAGATTTGATTTGTCCTGCCATATTCTTTCCAACATAGCAGATAAACATTCCCTCCATCTAACCCATCCTCTAATCCTGAATTAATATAAGCATAACCAAGAAACAATGTATGTAACCCACAAGCTTAACCAAAAAATGGCTATTGCATCACACACCATCATGGAAAAGTATTTAGAAATTCCAATTAAGTAGTTATTTGTAAAAATTAAATTACTCATATGACATTTAACAGGATGTGGTCTCTCCTGTGGTGAAAACAGATGTAATGAGCTTTAACTTCCAAATACCATCAGTATCATCATAGCTTAAATTCCAAGCTTGTAACAAAATATTTTCAAAAATATCCAGGGTATATATAGTTTGATTTAGCATTTTTTCCTAATAAAAAACATGACTAGCCATTTTGCAAGACAGCTGTACAAAGTAGCAAAGGACAGGTTTTATACTTCACCAACACCAGCCTGCTGCCACAAAATTCTGAACACTGATTTGATCTGCATAGTTTACATGTTTGTAGTTTAGCTAATAGGAGCTTTGCTGATTAACTAATTCAAGGGAAAAAAAATTACACAGCCTCTGTTTTATAACTGTGATGAGATACAGTACAGTTACTTTGTACCAGCTGTGTCTACACCAGGAATTTGTAGCAGAGTTAGAAACCTGTTAAATTCCCTATCACCTTAATTTTGCCTCACTACTGGCCAGGCCTTGCAGAGTTTATGGAGCACACAAGCAGGTTTCTTTGCAGATTAAACGAATAAGAACAAAATTATACTGAAAGACAGATTTTTTTTTTTCATTTTATTCAATGATGACACTAAATTGACCTTTTTTTTATACCCTTATACCAGGAGATCCACAGTCCATATACCAAAACCAAGAAAACCACCAAACTCACAAGACTCCGTCTCAGTCCCTTGAACAACTGCGTGTCACTGGGCAAGACAGGCTCCCACCTGCGGCATTTCCCTGACACTAAGACAACCACACTCCACTTCCACTTTGAAGGCACAAAGTACAAAGCCAAACAATCCCCATCTCCAGGTAAGATCAACTGAATACCTCTATGTCAGTACAATCTCCACCAAACAAGGAAGGCATCAATGATTTTATTTCACACATACAGACTGTAGCCTTGAGCTCAACTGTGGAGCTCATTTTTCAGTAAACTACTCTCGCTAGCTTTATTCCAACACTAAGCGTTCAAACAGGGTCTCACAGGACTCCATCATAAACCTCACCACAGAAAAGAATCTGCACATGGCTGTGTTAAGGCACTGGTTCAGAGACAGAGATCAATACAGTCAAGCAGCGAAACACATATTTGTCCATTACTAAGTGTCTCCCTTATGACAGTGAAATAAAACATTCTCAAGTTTTACTGGAAGACAGAAAAGCAAAAAAGCAAAAATTATAGATTAAAACACTAGGAATAAATAACATCTAACTTAAGTCCCAAGCCCACAGCCTTGACAAGCATGAGAGTCCTTCCACCTCACTCCAGAGACTTGCTCTCTTCCCCCGAGCACTACCAAAAAAACCTAGTCTTGCTAAAACTAGAATATTTGCTGAACTTATTTCAGGGAATTAAGATTCTTCATATGAATCTGTTTAATATATAACTTCACAAACCACTGATCTGCTCTTACGAGCACATCCAAATTTTGTGAAAACTACAAAAACTGCAAAACATCCATACCAAAGATTTCTTTATATTTAAACTTGACGAAAAATGTCTCAAATTTTTTTGCTACCTTACAATTAATTACCAAGATTTAATTATTAATACCTATTTTTTTCTCCAGGGAATAATATAAATGTTTATTTAAGGAAAAGTTTCACTCACTTTTAATTACAAAAAGGGCACTATACCGAATGAAAGCCTGAATGCATAAAGAAAAAACATTATACTACATATTGGCATTCAGTTTAACCTGACTTGAAGATACTATGAAAGACCTTTTCCCCCCTCAGTTTGAAAACTCAAGAGCTCTATGCTAATGACTTTCCTGAGACAAACGCGAGTAGCACTGAATTACCAAAAATTTCCTATCCAATGTGCTTAAATTAAGAATTGCATAAGCAATATTTATCCAGAAATTCCAAGTCTCAAAAAAACTGAAATGAACTATTTTTAAGACAAACTTTCAGCATGGAGAGGTCACAAAATCTGGCCTGTGCTTGACAGATCCATGCTTTTGCAAAACTTCTAATGAAAGAGTAAACACTTCCTTATTTCTCCACCTCTTGCCAAATACTATCATTCTTGGAAAGCAGCCAGAGCAACCATGTGGTGGTTATGACCCACAAACCACATCCCCAAATGTCCAACACACAACAGAGCGTATGAAATACACCTCTGCAGGTGTTTGGGTCATTCTACCTACTGCTGTGTTTTGGGTATTGTACACCCTTGTGGAATGCAAAGTCTAATTTGAGAAATACGATTTACTTCACACTGAATACTGTATCCCTTAGTACTGAAGATCTCAGGTTACTGCACAAAATTCAACAAAAGAAAAATGTTCCTGATCATGATGAAAGCCACTACCAAGTACCAACAGACTATTTCATTGCTACTGTCATTAGGATTAGTCAAGAAAAATAATCGAAATTTTAATTCCTTTTATAATTTCAGACATACGAGCAGTTACATTAATCTCAAGTTACCATTAGAGAAAAGGCACTAGAAAGACTGCACTAGCAAAAGGATATATGGTCACGAGAAAATGTTCTGCATTCAGTCCTTGCTCTATTCCACTGTCAGCAGTCTATTAGCATTAGCCATGCCAGTATTTCATGGCATTTGATTGAGTCATCATGATTAATGGAATTTTAAGGAACATGCTGATTTGCATTAGCTCTCATAGATGTTTTCAATTTTTCCTTTCCAATTCTTGTCTTTCAATCCAAGTTTTTCCTTTGGCTCATTTCTCTTTCTTTTCCAATCACAGCCCTTAAACACAGTAACATTTTACCATGAATTTTCATGGCAGATTAAAAACTGAAGAACCTCCTATTCTAAAACATTTAATTAATATAAAAGCTGTCTGAAAACCTATAGGGTTAAAAAAAAAAAGCCATGCCAAAATCTAGAATACCTTTGCCACAATGATAATTTGGGGCCAATAAACATTCTTTTTTAAAAATCACCGCAGTGATACAAACTAGCCTGCACAGTTCTGGAGGGGAGAACACAGCTTCTATTTAACAGAAACCAAGCAGTCACCACTTTAGTACTTGAACTTCAGAGTTATAAGGGAGAAAACCAATTGAAACCAAAACAACAATGGTCCAAAGAACAAGACTTCAGCATAAAAATGAAGTATATACCTTGTTTAGTGTACTTGTTTTCTTCCTTCAGTTATACATTAGTAACTTTCTCTTACAGTAAAACCAATATATACACATACACACAGAGCAGTCAACTGTTGTGTCCTCCCACCCAATCCTAAATCCCAGAAAACATAGATAGTATTTAAAGATAAGTTTAGCAGAAAAGCATACTTTTTAGTATCTGACTGTGCTAGAAAACACAAACATACACATCCCTCAATCCTTACTGTATCCATGGATAAAAGAATTCAAGAAGGAGGAGAAAAAGCCCAAGTGGATCAGCATAGCAACCAGCCACAGAGGCTTACCATTACCAGCATTTGGGCAAAGAACCTTTGAAAAATACTGAAGTATTTAAAACATTAGCTCAATTTTCTAGTTACTGTGAAGATAAAGAGGAATCTTTACTCAAAAGACAACTGTTTACAGGGATAACTACGGGGGCTGAATATCACCATATTTTGGGGAAAAAACCAACAAAACAAAACCCCACCATGAGCTTCTGTAATAAATTATTACATCATACTTATGTAAAGACTTAAAAACAATGTGCATCCATTCAAACTGTATTTATTTAATTACACCGTAACGCAAATAAGTTAGGTCCATATAAACTTCATTTTATTGTATGTACAACCTATGTCATTAGTAAGCTGATTGAGCCAGCTGGTCTAAGTGTCGGCCTCATCCTCTGGAATGTACGTCTCTTCTGACACTCTGTCCATCGGCTGCGTCTAGAACAGGACCACCACAGTTTTCATCCCCAAAGTAGACTGAAAGGGGAGGGGGGAGGAAATGAAAGTCAGATTTGCAGCATGTACTTGTCTTTAAATTGATATTTGTAAAACACAAGTCTGGAGGAACAGCCCTATAAATGTACAGAATAAATGCTAGCCCCCAAAATACTGAAATAATGCCACCTTTAATGCACAATTTAAGCCTACAGAGCACCAATATGTGCTCATAGAAATGAGCATCTGTAAGCTTCAGATCAGGCCAAACATCTGCTTCTGGTATCTATGTATATATATTCTGGTATGAAACACATATTTTACACTATACAGATACACACAAAAAAAAAAAGAAGTCCCAAACCCCCAGTGAAGTTAAACATAGAAACACTGTCAGCAAGCAAACAACTGCAGCAACTTGGTTATTAAAACAGAAGACTCTACTGAAATCGTAATATGATCTTAATACTTTTTTCCCATATTTTCTACTGTTTCTACTGAATCACTGAATCCCAAAAATGGCATTTCTATACACTAACTATCTGAAGCTAGATGAGTTAATCTATGACTTTGCAAACAATCCAGTCCATCAATTATTTGTTTTGGGAATACCTGGTCCCACACAGTAATCAAAGGTACTTCTTGAAAAACAGAAGAACAACCCTTTCTTCAAAACTTCAATTAGTGTGGCCCAAGGAAGCCCTTCAGTAAAACTCAAATATCATTAGAACTTAAGCATTACTAATGCCATAACATTGCAGTGTAACAAAGAGTCCCACAAAAGGCAACATGAGCCAAATCTAGTTTGCTTCATGACAGTGACTAATATTGACAGATATAGCCCTTTATTTCATGCAACTTTTATGCAGCGCTATTGCCTCATTTGCAAAGGCAGAAGGAGATTGGGTTTTGGTTTCAATGTGTGCCAGAAAGCTGAGAAGTTATTCTTCAGTGCAGAAACTTGCACCAACTAGCCCTACAACAGATTAGAAAGGCAGCTGTCACACAAAAGACACAGGAAGTTCCATATCTTAAAAGCTATGCAAGATTAAGAGAAAGGCCTTCTTCCCAAGAACTAGAACTTTGCTGACTTGTCATTTGAATTTCCAAAGAAACAAGAACCACAACAATTAAAAACAAGGGATGCAAGCAACATTCACAACTGTTGCTGTCCGGAAATAACATCCAAACCAGTAACTATCTGCACTGGGTTTGCATGTACATTTGGAACCAATACATACCTCCAGATAGTTGGCTCAGGCATTCCAGGATCTGCACCTCTTTTAAAACCTGAAGTGAAACATACATTACATACATATATAAAAATAAGTAAGTATATGCAGACTCCTACATAGTTAAATCTCTATCAAATTATATCAGCCCATTAAATTGCAATAAAAAAAACTACTGAACAGAGAATTGTGATTCATGAAGCTCTGCACTAACCTGAGTAAAACCCACACATTTTTATGAGGGTCAGAAAGCAAAGAAAATAAATACAAGTCTACATTTTTTTTTTTTTAAAGTCTCACCTGCATCTTTGCCTGACTTAAAACTAACTGTGTGAGATCAAGGAAGTCATCTATCCCCATTTTCAGGACATACATACCTTTACACACACAAACCCACAGATTTTAAATGTTGTTCAGAAAGCACCCTAGCAACGCTCTACCAACAGGGACACCTACAACTGGTGTAAGTGAGCAACTTGAGGCCTAACAGGCAATATTCTGCAATGACAGCTGACACAGAACTTAAAAACAGTTTTTCAGTAACAGTTCACTCCATTTAGTATGACAGAATGCTAAATGTTAAATAAATTAAACCTCAAATCTTCTAGTCCAACTGGCACTTTTTTTGAAAAAGCTACATAGTACTGAAGCATGCAAACAAACAAGATGTTTTTTAGCACCCAGGAAAATGAAATTAAAGTTAACTACAAAGAGTTCATCCCCAGCCATTGACTCAAATACCAATTGACTGAAGTACATGTATGCTAGGGAAGCAACTGAAGGTTTAGTATATGAACAATCTTTGCAGTCTGGACTGTAAAATAAAAATCTTGAAACAGAATCATGTTATTCAGGCAGTGTTCTACACTACGCTGGCTACCTAGAAGAGAATGTTTCATGACAAATGCATTATTTCTCTTGTTTACAGAAAATAAATAATTAATGTCATCTTGCCTGAAACACAGGCCACAAAGGTTAATGGAAAAACTTCCATTAACTTCACAGGCACTGAAAAAGCTCTTTGAAGATAACCTTG
The DNA here is from genome assembly GCA_013400915.1 of Pardalotus punctatus. NCBI lineage: Eukaryota > Metazoa > Chordata > Aves > Passeriformes > Pardalotidae > Pardalotus > Pardalotus punctatus. The sequence continues at coordinate 99,076 of VZTX01022501.1, read as the reverse complement.
AGTGATCTAACATCCTGACCCGAGTTTTTTGTCTGCCATACTGTCCAGCAACACAGTTTAAAAATTCACGAATTGGAGTCACACTCTGTGTGTGTGTGTGTGTGAATGTTTCTGGCTCCTCCTCTCACCCCCAGTATTTTTTAATACACAAAACAAGTTTAACAAAACTGCACTGGTCTAATTTACTGACTTAAAACCAGGGCAGCCACTTCAAAGCAAGTTTAAAAAAATACAACAAAACTCCACCAATTACCTATAACTAACTGCACATTCACATACTGGGCTCCTCGCACATGCCCTGAGCTAGAAAGCCTTTCAGAGAAAGTTACAGGCTCAAATTTTCTGACCATTTCCTTGCCTAAGTTTAGTTTAGCATGTATTTTATACACACAGGGGTCACACCTTCCCTCACAGATTCAAAAGTAATCGCAGTAGAGGAGAGGTTCTTCCAATCCTGCAGAGTTTGAGGGCATGCCACCTCCAAATGTCTACGGCAATCAAGGTGGCATCTGCACATCCCCTTCCCATCTGCTTATACTTTCATAACTGCAGACAAATTTCTAAGAAGGCAATGCAGATGTGGAACAGCACACTTATTTTCTGGAGATATGAACCTAAACTACTATAACTTAAATTTCTCACTGCTACGTAACAAAAATACACTAGGCACCCTGGTGTTGGCGCAACTGTAAGAACAGTATGGTGGCATTATATAACTTGAAGTAACTTATTTAATGTCCTCTGGTGTCACTAAGAACAAAAAGCATCTTTCCCACATCCACAGATAGTGTCATGGAAGTAAAATCTAAATAAAACTTCAACAACCACAAATTAGGTCACAAAATCCTGCTGAAATTCCCATGCAAAACTTATTAATTTAAAATAATGGATAAACTAAAAATGGAAATGCAATTAAAGTTCAGACTTAATAATGCTAATTAGTTTTTTCCATAGCTTTTGAAGTGACTTCTTTTGCTTGCAGTTGTTATTAAAGCACTTCTGTAACAGCTGAAGAGACTAACTTTTCCCTCGTTGTTATCTATGAACAATCAGCCTGAAAGCCCTTCAAACGGGACATTGCATTCCCCTCAATGAAAACAACCTATCAGATTTGACTGTAAATACATCTAGCTTCCAGCCCTCCTTCATGTTTGCAATTCAAGGCAGAGAGGCCTGCCTCATTTTAGGTGCTTTTTGCAAAAGGTCCAACAGTTTGGACAGAAAGGAAGCCCGATGAATTGCAGGGACCAGTCTTCCTGGGCACCCCTATCATAAAAGAAGTGAACAAAAGTGTCAGGTCTGTGGTACACGTGCCTGTCTTAAGTGGGTCAAGCTCTTTAACAAGGACAGCTGATGGCATACAGCTCTAACTCAGCAAGAGAACTAACATGTGATAGTGATGCCTGGCCAGCCCCATGACAGGAGCAAGCAAAATATATTCTGGGCACCAGGCACAACATCAACGCATCCCCTTAACATTCCACTGCAGCTTGGAAACAGGAGCCACACCATTTTTGGCGGAAGAGAGACTGTAACCTGTACATTGCTGGAAATTCAACCTCAGCCAGAGGCTGGCAACCCCCTTGGTGCCATTAAGCAGCACTCCCAGACCTGACAGCGCTCTCCTCATCACAGACTCCCCAGTGCGCAAAGCACAGCCTTGACTACTACAGCAGGCAGTCACTGACACATGGTTAAACTGCAGCCCCATTTGCTGTTTGGCTGCTTCAATGCTCTGCCCACTCCACAGAGAGGTCCTCATGTAGCTGGGCAGAGGGGAATGGCCTCCAGGGAGGAAAAGGGGCAAAAACCTCTTTATTACAGAACAACAGAATTGTCAGGATTCGAAGGAAGCTCTGGAGATCTGCCAGTCCAACCCGCTGCCAAGGCAGGGTCACCTAGAGCAGGTGACACAGGAATGTGTCCAGGTGGGTTTTGAATATCTGCAGAGAGGGAGCCTCCACAACCTCCCCGGGCAGCCTGTTCCAGAGCACTGCCACCCTCAACACAAATAAGTCCTTCCTCATGTTGAAGTGGAAACTCTCGTGTTTTAGCTTACAGCCATTGCACCTCGTTCTGTCACCGGGCAACACTTAAGAGGCTGGTACCACCCTCTTGGCACTCGCCGTTGAGATATTTGTATGCTTTAATGAGATGCCCTCTCAGTAATCTCTTCTCTGGGCTAAACTGGCCCAGCTCCCGCAGTCTCTCCTTATAAGAGAGATGCTTCTGTCCCGTAATCATCTTCGTGGCCCTGCGCCGGACCTTCTCCAGCAGCTCCTCGTCTTTCCTGTACTGAGGAGCCCAGAACTGGACATGGCACTCCGGATGTGGCCTCGCTAGGGCCGAGTGCAGTGGGAGGATCCCATACTTCTTTAAAAAGAAAGGAAAAACACCAAACAAAAAACATACAAATGCACAAACGAACAAAAACTACACAAAGCCTCCCCACCTCGCAGTTCTGCCAAGGACACCCCGCCCTCCCCTCCGCACATGCGCGGCCATGGCCGCGGGCGGCGGGGCGGCCCTGCCCCCCCCGGGCCCTTCCCTCGGCCCCGCCGCTCCCCGGCACCGTCCCGAAGGGCCAGGGGACAGAGAGCGGCCATCAGACCCAGCCGCCCCAGCCCCGGCCTCGGCAATGGCCGCCGAGGGCCCCCCGCGCGTCCCCCGCCCGGCACTGACCGAGATAGAGCACCACGGGGATGAAGCCCCAGCGGATGGCGAACTGGCCGCCCTTGAAGAGCTGCTGTAGCCGCTGCTTGGCCTCCTTGCTAAGCTTCGGCATCCCGGCGGCGGGGCAGAGAGGAGGAGGAGGAGGAGGAGGAGGAGCTCAGCCGCGCTCGTAACAGCGCCGTGCGCTGGGCGGGACCTATTGCTGGGCTCCGGGGTGGGGACAGGGGGTGGCCCTGCCCTCGGGCGGGCGAGGAAATGGCGGTTGAGGGGTGTTGTGTGCCCACCACAACCCCGGGGGGCTTGGCCCGCCCGCCTGCCAGCGCCGCGGGCTGAGGGATCGGGATCGGGATCGGGATCGGGATCGGGATCGGGATCGGGATCGGGATCGGGATCGGGATGAGCTCAGCGGGGCCGCGCGGCCGTGAGGGGGCGTGGGGGCTACAAACGCTGTGGGTCTTCCTCACCCGCCTTGGGTGCTGCCGGACTCTTGTGCTTATTTCTTCCTCGGAGCTCTCGAGGTGTTGCGCGCACGCCGCCTCTGGAGGGCGGGAAATGCCTTTGGTAAGTGAAGGGTAGAGATGGAGTGATAAAAAAAGGTGTTTCTGGCGGAAACTGGAAATGCGTCTCCGTGAAGCTCTCCATGAGGCTGTGGCAAGGAGGGTTTCGGTTGGGTGTCAGAAAAAGGTTCTTCACCCAGAGGGTGGTTGGGCACTGGAACAGACTCCCCAGGGCAGTGGTCACAGCAGCAAGCCTGACAGAGTTTCAAGAAGTATTTGGACAACGCTCTCAGGCACATGGTGTGATTCTTGGCGTGTCGTGTGCAGGCCAGGACTTTGAGGATACTTGTGGCTCCCTTTCAACTCAGAATATTCTGTGATATCTGATACCAGGCTGTGTGATGTATTCAATTCATGGAAACACGGAGTTCAGAGAGTGAAAACTTGACAAGAAATATGAGAAGACCTGATACCTAAAAAATGTCGGTACAGTGCTTGGAGCTTGTGCTTACAAACCTCAGAGCCCAGATAAGCACCAAGGCACTTCCTTTTTTTAACTAATAAATGAATGGTCTCTGTCCTTGTAGTGCCCTAACCACCAAGCTACTGTTTGACACAACTTACATGACATCTTGCTGCACAGTGTCTGTGCCATTGACTCCACCAGCTATGTCATGTCTTCACCATATTTCCATTCTTTCTCAGGTAGCCTCCTGCCTTTTGCTGTAATGCCAGATCCAGGTCAGATGCAGGTTTTCAGATTCCTGCTATTACTAATGCAGCTGCAGCAGTTAACACCCTCAGGCTATATCATGTCTGCTACCTATAGCAAAGTTCTGCATGGTGCTTTTTAGAGCCAAGAAAGAATCTAACGATATAATATATATGCAGATATCTCATTTCCAGTGTATGGATGCCTGCTCTGCTATTCCAAGATGATAAAAATAGGAGTTTTAGCTTGCTACTTGCTCTCCAGGTACAGGCAGGTAGCAAACTGCAGGCAACATGATGGGTTCTGCCAACCCATGGCTTGCTTTTGCCATGGTTTGTGAATCAAAGTGTCAGGGATGAAAGCATATTTTGGTGATGTCATGGCACAAAGGTACAGTCATGTTACAGAATGCACAGCCTTTCCTGTTGTACATCAGTCCAAGTGCCCTGTGCTTCCATAAACATTAAACGGGATACTCAGTGTACCTAATCATATGACTGACACACATTTAATGATATCTGGCAAGTAGAGGCATGGAGTTTGTGAGTATCTCCATTATAAACTGTATAGCTTATCCCTAAGGAAAGGTTAGGCACCAGTGCTGTCTGTATTCAGCATGAATATCAGTATGAAGTTCCTAGGTCTATGAACCTACGCCTTTCCCAAAAGAATATGCCTTTTGGGGGTAAATTCTGAGAATTCTAACTGGAAATTGAGCGAACAAGTCTTCCTGTCCATAAGTTTGTGTTGGATTTCAGTTTTTGTGGTGTATCACTGTTGTCAAACTTTTCAAATTAGTACAAGTAAGTGGAGCTGTACAAACATTCAAAATTACAAATTTACTCTTTTTCTGAACTGGTGTAGTACAAGATGCACATTCATTAATCAGTAATGGCTGTCATGCTCAAAAGAGAATTCAAACCATTGAACCTGCTTTTTTGACTTGCAGGAACTATTTTCCAGTAGTTTGTATTAAATTTATAAATTTGTATAGATTTCTTTTGTAGATGAGGCCAAGTGAGATCTGTTTCCACACTGTGTTTACTGTTACAACTCATTCTAAACATACAAAACCAACTTTTCATTATAGTGCACAGCTTGTTAATAATTTCTCACAAAACATTGCAATAAAATGTGACCCACTGTAGTGGAATTAAATTCAAAAGGTATTTTTCCTTAAACTTCCTGTAATTTTAGTGCAAGTGGGATTTGGAAGGTTTAATGTACAAATCACCTGATCCAAAGGGCTGAACATTCTGTCTCCTTTGAGAATTGGTTTAACAGTATCACATGTGACACACTGCATATAATGTTATTGTGGATGTTCTTGAGAAAGGATGCTCACCATAGTGTGCCACATGTACCAGATCTTTGTCTTCTTCCCTTCACACATAGAGTCAAGGAATAATTTTCAGAGTGCAGAAATTTGATAGCTTTCATTTCTCATGTCTGCCAATTTGAATGTTTGACTAAAAGCTTCTAGGTTATTTAATTAATTTAACTACAGAAGCCAGGAAATTAATAGCAAGAAAGTTAGTATTTCTTTGCCAGTTTTCTCACAAACAAAATCAATGCTAGCAGAGCACAAGGGTGTGTGTTTGGTATGCAGATAAGCCAGTGTTGATTCTGTATAGTTACTGGTCTAGATTTACCTAGTCTTACATACTGAAGCTGTGAAAGGATATCTGTAAACTAAGAAAAGTGACCGGAGAAGAGCACTTATTTCATCATAACACACATCCATAGTCTCATACTGTCCAACATACTGTATTTGCACTAAAAGACCCCAGCTAACCAACCAACCAACAAAACCACAAAACCTCCACAACCAAACAAGAAACAGTAAATGGTTGTGACTCCAGAAGTTTTCCATGTCTTTATTTGGCTCCTGTGTCACCTAGGAGGTTTAGAGGCTCAGAGCTCAGCAGTCCTTGGGTGATCTACTGACTCAGACAAAGAGGGAAGGAGAGCAGCAGTCATCCTTCCTGCAAGTTCATGGAACAGCACTATTCACGTAATTTAAATATTGACAATTAGCCCTTAACAGCAAAGATGCCTGTGATGGGGCATGAAACAATGAGCTGTTTTGAACAGAAAAAACCTAATACCCAAAGAAATGTGTACCATAAGATGGAGGAGACTCTGCCTGGAGAAGACAGAAGTAGGATTTTATGGGTGTGCTGTGAGTATTCATATCTGTAGTTTGTGGTAAGACTTCCATGAAGGATTTTGATATTATTTGATTTTTTTCTTATGGCTCATAATGAAGACAAAACCACTTGGAATAGTGTATCCACTAAATAAGAAGAACAAGAACCACAGTTGCTGGAGTGACAAAACAAAATTAGTGATACCACAGATGCTGAAAGTATTTTGTTGCAAAAAAATAAATCTCTTTGAATTTCTTTTGCCTTGTTGCTTCATGTGATCAGCAATAACAATAAAGTCAGAAACAAAATTGCAGAGGTTTCAACTGGGATGACAAGAATGTGAATCACTACTGCTTTATTAACTCGATTAGCAGTAATTCCACAAGTGTTTTCACAGCAAATATCGCTCATTGTAAAATGGCCAAATATTTCCATTTTTATGGGTGAATGAGAGAATTGAGATTCTTACAGACGTGACTGAATCACTGAAGTCTCAAGTTCAGGGAAATAATGTCTCTCAGTCAGATGGCTTTAACTTGTCTTTTTGCATGCAAAGGGTACCTTTCCGGTTAAAGAATTCCAGATCTCTAAAGCTTTATCTCAGCAAACCACAAAGTAAAGCCATGCAACAGTACATGTAACTCAGAGGCTGATGAAGGAGACAAAGTGCAGTGACACACTGAAGTCTGTGAAAAATCACTGTAAACTGCATAGGAAATCCCTGCAGGCCTCCATTATGTACTTATAACTCTCACTTTTGAGATTTCCCCTTCAATTTACTGACAAGAAGCTGCAATAAATTCATCTGCTTGGGAAAAAAGTTTGACTTTATTGAGGAGGAACTTAGATTTCAAAGATGCTATGGTAGATGTTTCATACTTTAGAATTATACCATAAATAAGTATAAGTAGCACAAGAACATAAGGAAGAGCTCTTTAACAGATTTCCAGTACAGGCTGAACCTTTATGATGCCAGTAAAAATGGTAGTATATTATGGCTAGACTATTTCACTTCATTGTTACGACTAAACTTCCTATTTTTATTGTGCCCTAATAATGATGTTCCTTCAATTCCATTTTAGTATTCCTATTCATTTAGTCTAATAAATCCCCGCTCCTCCGCAGTACCACTGATCTGGGAAATGTTCCTTTTCATTTCTCAAAGACAAGAAAAAACAGAGACAAAGAGAAATGGAAAGTACTACAGTCAAAATATAAAAGACTAAGCCTGTCCAATTAGGTCATGTGCAAAATAACCAGAATTCTAAAATGTCTCCTGAATGTTTTTGAGACAAAAATTACTTGGGGGTGAGTGTATTTGAGTTCTTGTGTTTAGCATAGTTTCAAAACATGCTTGGAATGCAGAGCAGTAGTGCATATAAAAAATCTTTGTCCAAATTAGAATCTTTTTCCTGTGAATTTCTGTATGATACTTGTTGGATGTACTCTGGTCACTGTCTGATATGGGATATTTCCAAGAAAAGTGATATTGCCAGGTGCTGTGCTCATTTCAGCTGGAATAGAGTTAATTTTCTTCACCGTGGCTGGTGTGGAGCTGTGTTTTGGATTTGTGCTGAACACCAGGTTGATAATATAGAGATGTTTTTGTTATTGCTGAGCAGGGCTTGCACAGAGCCAAGGCCTTTTCTGCTTTTCATACTGTAATGCTGGCCAGGGGGCTGGGGGTGTTTGGGAAACTGGGAGGAGACACAGCCAGGACCAAACTGACCAAAGGGATATTCCAGACCATGTAACATCATGCTTAGTAGATGAAGTGGGGAGAAGAAGCAGAGAGGGAGGGGTGTTTGGAGTGATGGAGTTTGTCTTCCTAAGTAACTGTTAGATGTGATGGCGCCTTGCTCTCTTCTGGATGCTGAACACCTGCCTGCCCTTGTGAAGCAGTGAATTAATTCCTTGCTTTGCTTTGCTTTGCTTTGCTTGTGTGCCCAGCTTTTAATTTCCCTATTAAACTGTCTTTATCTCAACCTATGAGTTTTCTGGCTTTTACCTTTCCAATTCTCTCCCTGATCCAAGTGTTTGTGAGGCATAGTGAGTGGGTGGCTGCATGGGGCTTGGCTGCTAGCGGGGGTGAAACCATGACTGATTCCTGTCTAGAAAAGCAGTAGAATGATCAGAACAGCAAGAACAAAAAGCAAATTGTAGTAATTTTGTATATGCAATACAGTAACTGTACAGTTTTTTATTTATAAATAAACCAAAGCTGAGAGGTAACATGGAGTTGAGTTATAATCTCATTATTTTTCATTGCAGCTTCTGAAGCCAGGGAAGGAGAAACGGCAGTCTGAGGTGAGACAGCATTGAAAGAACCTCATTAAATGCTTTTAGAGACCTCTGAGAACTGTTGATGTGCTTAAAAATTGAATATTACCTGCTTCACAACTGTAGTGTGGTTTGAAGCATGACTTTTCCATATTCCCCATCTTTACTTAATAATGAAAATTAAGTGTTACACTTAGAGATACTGCTACCTTTTAGCATAGATAGTTCTTCTAAAAACACAACAGTTCTTCAATGCATGTTTTTATGATTACAGTACTTGGCCAAGGATGAAAACAATCATCTGATTCTTTCAATGATACGCAAAAATCTGATGGATAAAAGGATTTTCTGAGGCCAAAACTAATACCCATATTTACTCATTCATTGTTTTTAAATTATTTTTTTAGCCGCTGACCAACAATGGTTTTGGTAACTCCAGGAGGATTTTCCTCTAAAGATATTTGAATGCAAACCTTTTCTTTGTCAACAGATCTGAAATACATTTTTGTTGCTGAAGAATATGTTGTTTTAACAGCACACATCTATAAAGATTTCAAGGAACTTAAAATATGCTTATTTTAGGCAATTTTTTACTATGATATAAACAAGATGAGAAAAACAATGAATACATTCTGATTTTCAATAGTCTTACTTCTGACTTTCAATAGTCTTTGCTTGTATACTTGCCTTTATACCAATTCCAACCTTAGTAAATTGTATTATGGTGAAACAGCGATGAAACTGATAACGTAAGTCTTTGCAATCAGTTGGCAGCATTGCATGTGAAAATGAAATATTTCTCTCTGATACAGAACACATAATTGCAGCATTTGGAAAATAATAATTGTAACTAAGTCATATTCTTCTTTCTCTCTTCAATGAGTGTTATAATAGTCTTTCTTAGCCTCCACCTACAAAAAGTAAACATGCTGCTGCAACAACTTTTTCTGACAATGAAATATTTGAAAATGTAACTGATTGATGCACAGCACTTGCTTCACTAATTGACAGTAGAGCTTTTGCATGCACTCTCAGATTTTGGAAGATAAATGTATACAACAAGCTATTCATTAACTCTGGTTGTAAGCTAAAAGAAAACATGTTGTAAAGCAAAAAGAAGAATCTCTGAGTTGAAATATGCCAGGTGGATCTGAAACAGGTCTGTGTGGGTGTTTTGCCAGTTTGCTCTGGGTTTTATCTTACGTCCCAGTTAAACAAATTATATGTAGTTTCAGTGTATATCCCTAAGTATCCTTTTGTTGTAACTTCCAAAACAAGAAGGGTGTTTGTTGAACCTGAGATCTTTTTTTCCAAAGTGTAAATTAAAGTTTAATTTAGCATAACTTTAATTTCAGTAGAATATAAAGCATAGCACAGTCTAGGTTTTAGTGTTGTCATTACAATAGTTTTTAACAATTTGTAATACAGAGTCCAGAGCATAAAAGGAAAGGTAGAAATATGTGTGTTTTCAGATCTTGAGTAAAATTGCCCCATCAACAAAGGAAATGTGTCATATATATGTACAAACTGATTAATTCATAGTATATCTGAATGTTGAACTAATTGTTTAGTTAAACTGAACATAGGTATTAATTTATCTTCATTGTTCACTTCGGGTGAATTGACTTCAGAAACTTAAGGACAAACCTTTTGTCATATTCCTAGTCCAGCATGGCCTAACCATGACCAACAAGGTGAGGAGCAGTTCACACCTGCTCTGGCCAAGCCCTGTCAGGGTGTGCTGCCAGGGCTTCCTGCTGAAGCTGACACTCCAGTAAGAGCTGCATTTCAGAATTTGGAAATTCAACCAATATGGACAGGAGTATCAACATTCATCTCTGTCGTTAGTTTTTGCATTTCAGTAGTTCAGATTTCACTGAAAATTCTTTGAGTTCTTCAGCACAGGGAAGATTAGAATCAGTAATTTAGTATTATAATGAGGAGTAATTAAGGCCTTTCCTAGATACCAGAAGGTGATCAAGGAAAGCTCTTTTCTTCCTTTCCAAGCCTCATCTGGTGCTATCACGATTAAATGAAGCACAACTGATAGTTAATGAAGTTTTCACTATTCTATTAAAATAAGATTTAGCTTCTTAAAACTCTTCCCTTTTGCCTTTCATACGTAATTTCTGTCTGTATTTTGTCTATTTTAGCATAGTGGTATGCCATATTTAGCCCAGACAAATGTTCTTAGATTTTACTAATTCCAAAAAATTGTCAAGTAGACACACAAGTGTGTCTTCTCTATGGATTGACAGCCTGATTCACATGCCTGTAAGTTCCTCTAAGACTCTTTCCACTAATGCATAGAAAACAAATGGTCTTTCAGGGAAATACCTATCAGTGTTTCAATCAATGCTGCTGCTTTTCAGTTAGGATTATTAAAAATCTCTAATCTCCTAGAAGTGCAGAATGACTGCATTTTAATTATTTTAGATACTGGTTTTTTTGGAGTCCAGTTTAAGAGGGTGATTTGTACAGTAGGTACTAGAGTGATTAATGATATTTCAGTAGTTTTTTCCATAGCTTCCTGCCTAGAGAGAAAAAAAAAAAGTAGATAAAAATCAACAAACAAAAAACCCACCCCAAACCAGTAAGGGCAGATTAGTTGTGTGCCTTTTGCTGCTTCTTGTAAAATGTTAATGGACTCCTAAAGGTTTCACTTTTGAATGAGAATCATTAAGCAAGAATTTTAGTAGGTGCAGAGGACATTCAAGAAACTTGTGAAAGTTTCTTGTGTTCTGCTTTATAAAGTCTGCTAGGCACATTTGGCACAAGCTGTGAATCTGACCCTGACTTCCAAACATTTAAACAGTCCAAATAAAATGCTATTTCTGTAATACTTTTATTTTTTCCTTTTTTTTCAATTGTGTATTAAGCACACATCTGAAGAAACAATATTGTACTCCTTTATTTTAGACTTAGGTAGCAGTCACAAGAGATTAAATGCTGTTATGTGTAACGAAGCATGAAGATGACAAGATATATGAATGAGAGGCTTTTCAGCTCGATCACATCATCCAGCACATAATGATACAGATTTTATATATCCGACACCAATGTCACCTTGGGGTTGAAATCATTCTAGCTGAATTGGTGTAAGTATAAATAAGAAAGTTCCCCATACCCCAATTACCTTCCTACTTTAAAAATAGAAAGGAAAATGAGTCCTCCTGAGTTAAGAGATGAGTTATTTGCATGTGGTATTTGTGATGGAAAATTCCTTCTAAAATAAACACAGTAATAAATGGTCTATTTTTTCCTCTCATATTTTAAGGGGACAGGCTGCTTTTAGTGACAGAGTACCAGACTAGACTATCTTGGTCTTTTTTAGGGCATTAGTACTTGACTAATACATACACCACTATCTACTGGAGTCATTATTTGTTTCAAGCAAAATATTTTTCTGTAGTTTTTCAATTAAATTTCTTTAAAGCCACATGGAGAATGTTACTTCCCATGTTGTATTTTAGTTCAACAAAATACAACTAGCAACAATTAGCATATAATTAGCAACTCTTAATATGAATGATATGCTGATGGGCTCCTGAAATCCTGAAGAACATGAATCTGACAGGGAACCCAGATGGGACTTAAAAAAAAATATTACAAATCATTTAACTACTAGTAAAATATTTTATAAATGTTGAATAGGGGTCTCAATTAATAAATGTATCAGCCTCTATTAATTTAGTTCCTCCACTTCATTACAGAATTACACTGTTGATCCAAAATTTATTAGCAGTGTTCTGCTAAAGCCAGTGGAGGGCAGACTTGAATTGGAAACTCTTTTTGCTACTTCAGTTACTTGAACTTGAAATACCAGATAGTCCCTTGAGCTCAAATCTCATCACTTCTCTACTATTCTAATTACACTTGTGCTGGATAAAAGCTTCTTTGCAGTTGCTGTTTGACAAAATGAGTGTTTTGCGAATGTTTAAATGAAGATGCTAATATGAAAGTGAATAAGTCAGTGTATTAGCAGCTGTGTGTTACTCATCAGGGATAATCCACACTGCTTAATCGTTAACCACATATCTCTTGAAATGTTTTTTAAAAGCTAGTGAATATAATTATCCCCATTTTACAAATTAAGAAACTCAGGAATAGAGTGGCAGATTACCTATCTGGGTGACCTACAGAAACAAGAAGAAAATCCAGATTTCTGAGATCTAATCCTGTGCTTTGCACACATAAACTATTTTAACTCTTGCAAACATTATGGAAATGATTGCTAGCAGCCCAGATTGTGGAGACTGAGGAGCTTGCACTGATGAAATAGCAGGCAACCTGACAATCAGGCTGTAGATCTTTAGAAGAATATTCTTCCCAAGAAGATGGGTGGCAGTCAGATCAGATGGCTAAAGATCTGTTTTAAAGTAGTATTTTGTTATTAAAACAAGTACTCTGCAATTTTAGGCATATTTGTCATTCATTAAGTTAGGTTGTAGTCTTTCCAAAACCCTTATGATAGCCTGTTACTGACTTTTCAACTCTGCATTCACCATTTTAAGCGTTGTGTGAAGGCTTGTAAGAATTAAGTGACAGTTTGTAAGGATATATTATGAAAGAGGCCTCTTTAAGCTTCTTGGTGATTTCTCCTTGTACACTGTGTAATTGTGCACCTCACAAAGAGTTGTCACCTCCAAACAGTCATCACTTTACATAATTCACTGAGGCCTGAATATGCAATTCTCTCAAAAGGGAAAAGATTAATTTGCTCTTCTGCACAACATAAACTCTCCTCAAAATAACCACTAATTGAAGGCATTTGTTTACAGGCTCATTTTATAGTAAACCACTGGATCCCTTAGCTCAAGACGAAGCAAGAAAGATAACAATTCAATTAACTAAAACTGCTGCTTTGAGAAATGTGCTTTCCAGTGTCAAACTTATTTTATTTATCCCTAATTAGACCTATTGCTGAAAACTGTTAACCATTACTAAGGGGAAATAAGTCCAAAGTTTTGGTGTACGGCAGGTTTTGCCTGCTGTAAGCTTCACAGGTTTACAGCTCTACCACCATAATGATCTTTTCTTACACTAATCCTAGATGGTATATATTTTGTTCGTACCCAGCTTTCCCTTTTATTTGTAATATATGTGTGAAATGTTAAAAAAAATAGTGATTTAAGAGCAGTTAAGATATTACTACCTCAGAAACACATCATTGTTATGTACAGTTGTGTTTGTTGTGCTGAACAGGCCCAACTGAGTTACTGAGGGAGTTACAGATAATGCAAAATAACTGTATTAGAGCAGTAGCTGTTGCTATAGGCATATCAGCCAAAAGCCTGTCCCTGTATTTCTTTTCATGGAAACAAAGGGATAAATACATGTAGTGTCTGAATAAAGAACATGATGTTGTTTTATGCCTGTGCAAAAAAAATATATATATACAATAATATTTTATTGGAAAAGTAAACTTAGTTTTGGATTTAAAAAATTTGAGTATGCCATGTATAAAATTCATATTTGATCAAGATCAGTTCCTTGGGTAATGTTCCTTCAGAAGCGAGAGTTTAATGAGAGGGAAAAGATACTTCTACGTCTATGTACTTTAAAGGCTGTTGCTTTCAAGTGGTCAGGACCCTTAAATGTGTGCTGAAGTGTCCTTCTCTTAGTAAATCAAAACTGTTTATACTTACTCTCACAAGCAGTGGAAGAACATCAGAAATTGCTTCCATGTTTAGAATTCTGTGGAGTCTGCTACCTGTGAGCAGACTCTACTTAAAGTCCCTGGAATTACTAATCTCTAACCTCATTCTTGATATACTTCAGCCTCCAAGAGCCTGCTGCAACTTCTGTTACACCTTCTGGGATTCTATTTATAGCAATTGCTTTCTCTCCCCAGTTGGCTCTAAGCCAGAAATATATCCATTTGCACAAATGCTTCTTAACCTTGTTCACACTGGGGGTGGGGGGGGAAGTGTTCATATTTCTTTTCTTTCTGCTTCTCTGGTTGGTGGATACTTTTACAGTAAATCAGTACTTGCCATGTTTGCTGTGTAATGGACCAGTGGTTACAATGCATTTTCTAAACTATTGTTTGTTTCACTTTAAGTGCACTGAATAAAACTATTTCTCCATGGTCATTTCATGGGCATCTTACTGTAACATAGGAGTACTAAGCACAAATACATTCAATCAATTTTCTGATAAGGTTGTATTCTTCCTTCAATAGGGCATACTCAGTTGACAGAGAAAGCGTTCAGCACTTGCAGAGTAACCAGGAGCAACCAGTAACTTCTGAAGGCTGAAGAAAATACTAAGGCACAAAGATTTCTCACCAGCTACCTGGCAAGTTCCGGCATCCCTGTCATGAAGAAGCTGGTTCGTAACTGCCAGGGAAGATTGTGCTTACCACAGGAATGCTACTGCTACCCAAACTAGCTTGTCTTAATTCTGAAAAACCTGCAGCTCACACATATACATGCACAGCATCCAGCTCTGGGGTCCTCGGTGCAGGAAGGACATGAACCTGTTGGAGCGAGTCCAGAGGAGGCCACCAAGATAGTTAGAGGATATATGTATAGACACATATAGGAAAACTTCAGCTGCAGCTTGGAAGTCCTCAGTGTTTCATCTACCTCGAACCACCTCTGCAAATATTTGACATCAGAGAATTAGAACATTTTGATTGGAGTGATTAGGTTGATACACAGTAGTTCTATAATAAGGCAGGAACAGATAGTCCTGAATTTTCTGACTCCAGTTTCCACAACGAATTAAAATAAAAAAGCTTTTTCATGCACTTTCTGTACAATTGTGGTGAGTGCTGTACCAGAGTCCAGTCCAAGCTCTGAAAAAGACAGAAAGTGTGTGGTTTCAAAAATAATCACAGACCATGGCTCTCTTTGCATGCTTGATTGAGAACAAGGATTCCACATTAAGACTGTACATAGGACAGCGTGTGGCATCTCTTACTGCATTCTTCTGTGGCATCTTAACCACATTTAACTTCCATTTTTTAATCAGATCTCAACACTATGAAAAAAAATGCAAGTTCTGACTTGTACAAAATTTGGTTTATCTCCAACCGTAATAAATCCAGCCTTGCAACTTCCAGTCCTCTGGAATGTCCAAACATCTGTCCCTAGAAAACATTCCTCTGCGTTAGAACTCACAGAGTAAACTGTTAGATCAGTAAAGTTTCATTCTCTCTAAGGTACTGTATCATGCAATTGCAATTTTGTTCTCCCCTTAATGCAGCTGGAGTTTTCAAGCTATCCCATTTAACTGCATCTGTGTCACAAGTCACTGACATCAGAAACACATTTTAGCCTCGGTGACACAAATTAATTGAGTTACAGAAAGAAGAACAAGATTACTAAAAGAGCAGGTTTTAAGATTCTACTTCCAAATAATAGTGAATAGCTAAAAAAATGCTAAAAGCCAGGAGCATGCATCCTACTGGACAGTTTTCAGTTGATTAGCATTGGCTTTTAATAGCTGGCTGCAAAAGACTAATCAGTGACTTCACTGTGCCATCCTACATTTCAAAATGTCTTATGCTGTCATGTAGCCATACACCTAGCACTGCCTGCTAACTCAGCTTCATATCCTGCACTGGTCAGGACTAGCAAACCTCGGCTTCAAGGTTTAAGGTAGAGTCAGCATTTTGCCTGCTGTCAGCAATAATCCATAGCTTCCATTGCTGGGAACAAGCAAAAAGATATTAAACCAGGAATGGTTTGGGTTTTCTCCTACTGAAAGTAAATTTAGAGCAGTAACTTCATGACATCAGTGGGAGCAGTGTGTTCAAATCTTCCACCATGTAATGAGAAATACAGACTATCAGTTTTCCATTACTATTTTGGCAGGCATAACTTTGTTATTTTTAAAGCTGTTTATATTGGCCACCTCAATTTTTTCATTATTTCACACATATTTCAGCATTTCAAGAAGACTGTGCTTCAGCAGATATAGGGGTTATAGTGTGTGTGTCCCCCAGTTTTGGAGTTTCTTTCACCAAGTATGATATATTAACATTTACAAGCTTCATTTACATTTTAACAGAGCTTTCATTGTGTTCTGTCTAAGACTGGGGGCGAGGGAATTAAATTAGGTATTTCAGATTATGAATTCTAATAAGAGGGCATCAGGAATGTCTACAGCAGCTGTAGAGACTTGTAACAGCGAAGCAAAAGATGATGTGAATTAAGAATGAATGAAAATGTGTGAAAGCACCAGCAGGAACAGCAGAACAGAGGGTTAAAAGGATGGATACTTGTTAACACAGAAATCCATTCCCAGCAGAAAAATTCAGGAATTGCTCTGTTTATGTCAAGGCCAAAGACCTGCACTTTGAAAACAGCCACAATACAGATGACCTGTCAGCAAAAGACCCAGGATCCTGATCCCAGGAGGGTGGTACCAAGGCTGCAGCATCAGATACACCTTGCCTTTCCTGTTATCCTGTCCAGAAAGCATACACTGAAAACAGGGGAAGACAGGCAATGGATAGCAACCTGGCCTATCATTTACAGAGAACAAAGTAAACAGGATTCTGAGGTGAAAGATGACCACACACCAGCTGATGCCTCCTAAGGAAAATGACAGATCTGTCCAGAAACCACTCTGTTGTCCCTATTTAAGGGCCTGTAGCGAGGGCATCGCAGCAGCATCCCTGTTCATCTGTGTCAAACTCAAGGGATCCTGGCCAGGCCACTGGGACTCTGATTTGGTGATCAAGAATATGCAAGTGTCAGAAAATTAACTCTATAGCAGAATGAATGTGAGTGCACAAAATCAACTTGCATAAAGATTTTGTAAATAAATACCTTCTCCCCTTTCATAAGATCTCACACTGAACTTTGTTACACTGAAGCAACTTCCCACTGTTGCACAAATGAACAGTCATTCTTGCTGAGGACCATATCATAACTCCACCACAGACACAGGGGCAGAGATGCTCATGACTTGCTCTAACTCTTGTGTTCCTTCCTAGATGGGGCATAATAACAAACTCTGTGGCAATTTACCTACAAGTATATAGATGATCGTTTCCTGCTACCGCTTTTCCAAATAGCCTATCTGCCCAACACAGAGGGAGTTTGTACAGCATTTCATGACATGGAATTTAAGCTTCTTTGAGGAAACCCATGCACTACTGGAGTAAAACAATCATTGAATCATAGTTGAGTAGTTATTGATAAAAATGAAATTGCTCCATGGAAAACCACATGAAAAATAAAGGGTTGGAAAGAAAGTGAAGGAGGAAGGTTGAAAAAGTCTGCCATAACTCCTGGAATAACACAAATGAGGAAATAATGTGTTGGCCTGATACAAGGACAATATAGACTTGGTCAGAGTCACAGTATGACTCAAAGTTGGTAGTGTTGCCTTTCGGCTGGTAGAAATATGAGGCAGACACAGCAGTAAAGGGGAAAAAGGATATTTACCTCGGTATTTAACAGGATTCTAGGTACACAGCCCTTCAAGGTGGAAAACACAGAGAAGCATACTCCTGTATAACCCATATACAATTTTATGGATCTCACAAATTGGCATATCTACCTAAAATCCCCCAATAAGAAACTTAATAGATGAAGCAATTTTCCCCCTATTCTAATTCCCATCCCCCCCGTTAAATGAGATTACAGTCCAGTTTACAAAATATGTTCTAGAGAAAAGACTCCACCCAAGGTTGGAGCCTCTAGTTTTGAGATAGTATAGAGCTCTTGGCTTTCTACTGTGAATGTTTGGTCTTTCTGCTTTGCAAAACCCTAAGTTAAATGTCAGACTACAAAAATTACAAATATGTGGGGCTAAGGTTCAAAGAGTGTGTAAAAGGTACAAGGAAAGGGGAAGAATGTAAAAATGTATAAAAAGGGTAAAAAAAAGAGAAAAAATCATCAGGCATCAGTAGGACACTTGAATAATGCCTTCCAACACCCCACACTATTCTGGATCTGTAGTGCCAGAGAAGGAGACTGCTAGAAGGGCTCAGTTCTGACAAGGCTAGGCTGCAGCATGCAGAAAGGGAGATTTTGAGGTGTTTTTTCTTTCACAAGCTTTGATAGGGCTCACATATCAACTCCTGTAAATGATAAGATTAGGGTAACAGACTGCACTGCCCTTTGCACTTCCCAGTAAAAACCTCATGGAGAAATAAATATCTTTGTCCTTCTCCCTCACCACACTAACACTAAAATAAACCACAATATATATGCCCATTTACCTTGTCATCCAGATGTCACTGAGGCTCAAAGTCCTTGTGTTAAGTACTGCAAAAGCCTTTTCCCAGAGGTCTAATCAGATGTTACCCGGGAGCTGGCTGTATTTGATCTTAGACACCTACCATATTTATTCTGACACAATTATATATTTATTCTTTCAAATTTAGACTGGACTTTTGCAGAAAGTCTACTGGTAGCTCACCAGCCAGTCGGTCTCTGCTGTAACTTTGAGCTGATCTTTCTAAATGTATTGATAATTTTATATTTGCTAATTTAGCAAGGACTGGTGACATGCTCAGTGCTGCATAAAAGAGCTTCTCCCTCACAGCAACTTAAAGGGAAAGAGGGCAGGTGCTATAAGAAACTGATGCTACTTAGAGATCAATGCCTGGCAATGCTAACCAAAGGCCCAGTAAGTGTGAAATCTTTGAGACACTAAGTTTGTGTCCAAATACTCAAATACTTAATTATTGTCGACACCACAAACTGGATTTTCTACCCAAGTAAAATGTCTTAAATCCAGCACAATCTCGTAATTGTCTTCTCTGGCATGCTTCTAGATTTACAGAGCTCAAGAGCAGAAATTCGCTCTGTATTTCTTCTCTTACAATCAATGCTAGAAGGCTTGCCAAGCTTCTGCCTTCATATATATTTGGCACTCAAATCAAAAAATGAGCACTGGGGAGAGGGAAAGCCTGGTTTCCTAAAACTGTATCTGCCAGATAATAAACTATGTATTTGAGGGGAGAGAAGTGATGTGCAAAAATAGATTTAAACGCAATTTGCTCCCTCATACAGGTGGACCAGGGTGGGCGACCTGAGGGATACTCTCAGTCATGCTGATTACCAAGACCTGCTAGAGGCAAGAGATGACCTGACTGGATGATGTCCAGCCTAGCCTGTGGTGACACCAAAATCTGCTCCACTGGAGGTGATCAGGACTTCCATGCTAAGTCTGATTCCTCATAGCCAACAACATCAAATTCTGACTTGCCCGGCAAAACCGGTCACAGGAGCCCAGCACAGTGAATAGTATGCTTTCTATATCATCTTCAAGAGTAAAGAATCTTAATTCAGGCATTACTAAATTACAGAGCTTTGAAATTACACTGCTGAGGTTTAATTAAGCTGTGAAAGCAGCCAAGCACTCCGTACTGACAGTAATTCAGCCACATCACAAGCGCTCAGTCTCAGTTCTGCTGCAGCTCCATGGTAGGCAGCAAGGCAATAACCAGGAGCTCGAAGAGAAAGGAGCATGAACCACTGCCAAAATGTAATGAGCTCTTACTCAGCTGTGTAACAGCTGTTTTGAAGCCATTACATAAGCATTTTCATTAAAAAATAAAGAAGCCCATTGGACAAACCCTATCACCATCCCAAAAAGCCCCATGAACCTGCCTGCATGGAAGTACAATGTGAAGAGGCCAGCCCAGGCATCACTTGCAAATGAAGCTTAGACTGTCAAATCTCCAAGAAGATGAGGCATGTGCTGAGGAAAAGGTTTGGTGTGTTACTCTGGCTACAGAGGGAAAGGGTGCTCTACCATCTGCTGATAGGTACACGTTAAATACTGTTTTGGTTAACTAATTTCAAGAGAGAAATCTGAGGGAAGCTGACTGAAAGACCAGTACCTCTAACAGTTGTCTTGTGAAGTTTATGTGACAGTAATACAAAAACAGTCATGGGCAGATCTTTGACCATGAGGGCAGAATTCAGCTGCATGCACAGTGACCTTTGGAAGCTGTTAGGAGTGGCCAGGAGATGGAATAGGATCACAGATTCATAGAATGGTTTGAGTTGGAAGGGACCTTACAGATTTCCTTGTTCCAACCCCTCTCCCATAGGCAGGGATACCTTCCACTAGACAAGGCTCCTCAAAGTCCCATCCAACCTGACAGGGATAATATCCTTCGATATATTTTATATACAACACAAACAATGAAAAAAGCACATATCAGTGCTTCTGGCATGCTTTTCTTGTGAAAGTCCTGTTTAGAAACAGAGCATTTTAAAATGCTGGCATTTCTGTATAAAAGAACTTCATTCTCCCTCCCAGCCCTGTATGGATGGCGAGTGTTTCTCTAATTGCAAGGTCATGATTAGGTCTGGCAAGTGAAATACAAAACATTAGAAAAATCACAGTGCTGCTCAGCAAGCACCACTGTCTGTCCTGA
This sequence comes from Pardalotus punctatus, assembly GCA_013400915.1. Taxonomy (NCBI): domain Eukaryota; kingdom Metazoa; phylum Chordata; class Aves; order Passeriformes; family Pardalotidae; genus Pardalotus; species Pardalotus punctatus. Next base: position 78,409 of record VZTX01022501.1, on the reverse strand, counting down.
CCAGCCCATGAGAAGAAACTGAAATTATGGAATAAATTACTTGACACCTAGACTATAGGATACCTTTAATTAGTAAGATAGGTTCTCTTCCTCCAGAGTCAGGTTTGTATTACTGTCAGAAACTCTGGTTTGTTCTCATTCACCTCAGGCCAGCTGAGTTTCTGTTAATGCCGAGGAAAGGTGAAAAGTCTGATAAACACTGCTAGAAGACCATCTTACCTGAAAATAAGCAGTCCACAACAAGGACAAACAAATTCTGTTTACCTCAAGCTGTAACACTGTGACGTCTGTGTAGGCTGCCAATGGTATTTGTGCTGTCGTGTCTTTTTTGACTCTGCCTGAGATTCTCCATTTCCCTCCTTCAAAGGAATCATAAATGATAGTTGTTCCTTATGCAGAAGGACTCCTTATTTCTTACATTGCAAAACACCATCTGAGTAAAAGGGAAAAGGTGGAATGGTATTTTTGTTTCTGCCTGAACAAGCAGATCCATACCATAACTACACAGACAAATGCAGGCAGTGGGATGTATAAACACTTACATTTCCAACTCAAATGCCAACATTTCTGGGCATGCTGCCCCAAACAGTCTGGTGTTTGAGTAGATACCAGCTCTTGGATAGATTTCTGCACCTTGAGAAGTAAAAGTGCCTCTCAGAAATGCCTCTCAGAAATGTAATTCATCTTGGCCTTTTGGAGCAGAGCCCCAGAGTGATACCCACTTGCTTACCCACTTTGCTCATGTATTCCTGTGAGAGGGGGCAACCCAAGGTCCATTCAAATTAGAAAGGGCTCTTATGCCAGAGGCACACATGACTGATACACCTTTTGAGCAGACACCCTATGACTGAAAGGTGAGAGAAGCTCCAAAACCAGAGCCACATCACCAAAGATGTAGGACCAAACAGAGCAAGCCACCATAGAAGCTCAGAACTTGTGTGCTGAAAGCTCTGGTTCCATGAGGTATCTCAATATTGGCTAGTAAAAAACAAATTTGAAAGTCATGGACTTCCAGGTAATAATCTGCACACAAATGATGTTCTTTTATGAAACTGTGGACCTAAAAAAGGAAATTTAAGGTAGGTGCAATAAAAAACACAGTCTAAGATGAAGGAGGACATTCTTCTTTCACAGGCATCAACACCACCACTCTTACTGAATTCAGAAATCAAGATGTTTGCTGATACAATACAGAACATCCACCTTCATTCCAGCCAAGTGGAAATATTTTGAAATTATGCTGGAGCCTCCCATGAAGTGCTGTAAATAGTAACAGAAGAAAGCAATACTGTATCTGATCTACTGAAATCAGATCAATGCTGTGCTCTCCTTTTGGAGCAAGCCTTTCTGGCTGCAGCAGTCACGAGGAGAAAGTGACATCAAAGGCTTTAGTCTAAATGGGGAAAGCATTAATTACCCTTTAATCTTCCTTTAATTTTTTATCCATGCTTTGGAATCCTCAGGGTAAGTAAGTGCAGATATTCAGGCGGATAGCCAACTCCCTGTTTTCCAGACACAGGTGGATAAAGCAATGTTTCAGTAGCATGCTTTCTCCTATAGGTGAGGGTAGATGGATGCTTTCTCACCTTTCAACAACAAAATGTTGTAAAGACTCAACTCCCCTTTTCAACAAGTTTCTCCCTTTATTATTTAGGTATTAGGGAAGAAAAATTATTAAACTCACTGGCTGTATTATGCACAGTCTAATAAACTGGACTAATAATGGTTTTCCAGCCATCACAAAACATTATATTTTTGCATCCCATGTCCAATATTGAGCTACCTGAAGCAGAATGGAAGACATAATGGATCTGTGCTGGAAAGTGCCTCCCTTTCCTTGTTAGCCTGACCAGCTTCATTAAGCTGCCTTCTCTACCATGCTGTATTGCTCTTCTGACCTCACACGCATTGTTACGTTCTGCTTGATCTCCACAGATGAAAAGTGCTTACATGGGGGAGAGTTAGAGGAATATCTGGCAATATATTCTAGTGCATATTCCCTATTACTTTTTTAAAATTTTGGTAACTATGCCATTACCTCCAGTTCCAGGGTCTACAGTTTACAACCTTGGGCTCTACTGTACCCAGCACTCACCCTCTGAGGTTTAAGGCTTTGTCTTCATTCCCACACTCATTTGTGGTATCTCCACCTACACAAGCCAGTCCTTGGGCCTGAAAATCCATCAGGACAGGAGAGACAGAGGATTGATTTCTATGGGACACTAATTTGAAAACTATGCTTGGTTTCTAAGCAGTATTTTAGAGCAGGCACAAGTAAACCATCAAATAGAAAATAAACTTCTGAGAAAAGCAGTCCTTTAAACAACTCTGCATTTTTTTAGGGGATAACCAAAGCTGTTATGGATTAAAAGTAGTCAATTTCCAGATATCTGGGAACATTAAATCAGGCTGGGACAGCTCTTTGTTTCAAGAAGTCTACAGAAAAATTGCACCTCGCAATAGCTCTCTTTTCAGTAATTCTGTGCCTGCTCCTAGGAGTTCTTTCTGCTGCTTCATCTATTTTATTTTGGTTTTCAGTCCAAAGAAGGGCATTGAAGCTGGTGAGAGGTCCAGAGCACAAATCTTACAAGGAGCAGCTGAGTGAGTTGGGGGTGTTTAGCCTGGAGAAAATGAAGCCCAGAGAGAACTGTATTGCACTCCAGAGCAAAGACAGGGGCCAGTCTCTTCTCTCAGGTGGTAAGTGACAGGACAAGAGGAAATGGCCTCAAATTGTGTCAGGGGAGGTTTAGATTGGATATTAGAAAAAATGTCTTCCCTGAAAGGGTTCTCAAGCATTGGAACAGGCTGCCCAGGGAAGTGGTGGAGTTAGCATTCCTGCAGCTACTTAAAAGACATATAGATGTGGAACCTGGGAATGTGGTTTGGTGGTGGGCTTGGCAGTGTTAGGTTAGTGGTTGGATTCAATGACCTGAAAGATTCTTTCTAACCTCAATTATTCTGTGATTTTTTACATCTATTTACCATTCAAAAAATCACAGACTAATACAATGCACTAAACGTATGCTAGATTCTGGTAGGATATGTGGCCTAATTTTAATTCCTACCCTAGGAATGAAGATTAATTTTATGCAACAGTGAAAGCAGTCACCTCTCTGTAAGGCATTTAGCACGGGGCTATAACAGCTTTCACCTCCTCCAGTGCAGTGATCAATAATGTGACACGTTACTCTTATGCCACAGCAAGTGACATATGGCCATGTAGCTGCACATTATAATTAACCACTGATTAACAACAGAAAGAGGATTGACTGTTACATTCAATTAACTTGCCTTCCTTTCAGCTGACAAGCAGCTGAGTGCTGAACATTTAATATACTTTTTGCAAATTTCCTTCTCTGCAAGTATTATAATTGCTGTAATTAGCACAGATCAATGATGACAGCAAAACTCTCATTTCATCTATACAATGCAGTAGCTTATAAAACGTTAGGTTTTATCTGTTTTATTCATTAGCTAACCAGTATTTTTTTTCTATCGCGTGTTCTTATAGAATTCCATGTAGTTTTTCAGATAATTTAGTCAACTTCTACATAACTCTACAGAAAATTTTCCCAAGAATATGATTCAATGAGTTCAGTTGATGACAATCATGTGCACATCTGTGACAAGGTACATCTGTGTACCTGTGTGAAAAATGACCCAGTTGTCTCACATTTGCTGTTGAATGAGTCAGTATTTTCTCTCATGCTGTTTCCTTTCCTTTGGACTGTATATTAGTCCATAGAGAAAAGGCTGCCAAAGCACCCTGAACCTCCTTTTTTACTTTCTTCTGTTTTCCATACGGTTGCCTGCTCATAGTCCCTCATAGGGACTCAGTGTTTTATTTGACATTTTGATTTGCCTGTCAGAACAGTGTAGAGGTTAGAAGAGTGACTGGCAAGGCTGGAGAGGAGTGTATGCCAGCTAATAACTTGCCCACTGAGGCAGATACTGATAAATTTCAGCAAAAGTGGTCGAGTCAGATCACACTTCTGACAAAAGGACCCACAAAGTGACTTCAGGACTGTAAGCCTGCTGAGCTTCACATCATCCATCCAGGCAATGACAGCTGCAAAAAAAAAGGTTAATGCAAGTACTTTGTACAGCACAGTCCAAAAAACCCCATGGAGACTTCTATTACATTTGCTTAAACCTCAAGGAAATGTTATCTGCTGTAATAACTGAGAGCAGAGCAGGCACTGACCTCGTGAGTCACCGGATTATTTTTCCTGGCGGAACAAGTCCACTCTATTCAGAGCATGGTGCCACGGAAGGGAAGCCGCGGGGTCACCGTGGTGCCTGCGGGGGGAATGATGCACAGCTCAGGCTGTGCCCTGCCCAGGATGCCTGACCTTCCGCTGGCATTTCGGAGAAGCAGCGGTGAGTGATGCTGACCACAGGAACACCTTTGGCCTTTGGATGTGCATCGCTCTGTCCTTGTGGTGACTGGCCAGGGGGTGGCAATGTCAATCTTCTGGAAAATACTTTCTTACACTTGCTTCCTGCTCCTCCCTCTTTGTGTTTTTTCCCTTGTTCTCTTTTTATAGTGAAGGAATCTGTACTTATATTTTCATTTCCTTTACAGAAGTTGAATTCAGCTTTTTCGTCTAGCAATAGTTCACCACAAAGGCTTTCTGACCCCACCAGACTGGACATTCTCGCCTGCTCCCTCTTCATTCAGTTTCTTACAGGTGCTCAAGTGTATTCCTTAAATTAATTCTATGTTCAATGCTGACTTTCCATACACGATTGCTCTTCTTCTTAGGGTGCCAGAGACTGCCCTTTGGCTAAAATTTCTTTGAGCATTTCATGTTTTGCTATCCAAAAGGTACCAGTCACATATTTCTTGACAGCAAAGCATGACAAGAAAATCATCAGCAATTAAACTTGTGTATTAGAGTGCAGCCACCTGTGCTGCCCACAAATGTTCTTCTAATCCTGTGGTAGGTGGTTTCAGGACTAAATTTCCTGTATTTGCTACTGTGGTAGTTCCAGCACTCTGCGTCCTCTCCAAGAAGGAAGGAGAGGCAGGGAGGGGGCAGAATGCCATAGCACAAGATCGGCCTGATGGGAAGATGCCTATCCTTGCAGTCAGGTGGGAGCCAGGGGAGAAGAGATTTCTGCCAAAAAGAAGAAAGATCTCTTCTCTCCTTGCTCCGGTCAGCTCTGTTTCATGCATGTCTTATTTTGCACAGTTTCTTCATTCATTCAAAACTGCCCCCAGAGACGGGCAGAGAGGAAGCGACATTTTGAACTGCTCTTAAAGCTTCTGGTTTTGCCTCTCATTCACCTCTTTTCCCACAGCTCAGTACAAAGGGTGCTTTGTACGTCACGTTCCTCCTTTCAAGCATAAAACAGAACTATCCCTCAGTACTTGTGCTGTGCACTGCCTACTCCTGTTGGAGTAGGAAGGAATAATTACAGGGATTATGAACGTGGTACTGAATGTCAAGGCATATTAAAACTGTTCAATGTCTCAAGAGCAAATCAAGATTCTTGCAAGGAGCTGTTTTTCTGCCTGAAATTAAATTACATCATCGAGGACCTTTTAAGTAGATCTACCTAGTAACTAAGTTTGTTGGTGTATTTAAGAAGTTACTCATCTCACCATTACTAGAATGCGTCAAAACTCTTTGTGATCACAAACATCACCATTTTTTATCCAATACTGCTCCTAAGGTACAATAATACCCTGTCATTCATTGAGAATGCGGCACATAGATTGTGCTGCAGTGTGTATTACACATGCCAGGTTTTATGAAAAAGGTGGGTCATACAGTGTGGATCTTGGAGAAATCCATTGCTCAGTAATTTCTTATTTGTCCATAAGCACATTTTATTTTGTGTAATGATGCCAAAGCGGGGAACTAGCAGGAATTGCTAGATTCAATGTTTTTGTAGCATAGCCTCCTATGCTGGCAGCAGAGAGAAGCAAGTTCTCACAGACAACCAAGGAAGCTTAAAGTTACGAGTTTGACACTATGAAAGGGACTCAAGAAGCTCATTCCCAACCCAAATAGTTAAGAATCAAGATTTGTCAGAGGACTCAGCTAGAGGTGAACATGTATCATCCAGTTGTAAGGAAGCTTTTACAGCCTTGCTGCTATTCTACCTTAAAATTCAAAAGCTGATAAAGGTATTACGTACTTTTAAGTGAGATCATAAAGCAAGATTAGTAGAAATGAGAATGCTATAGATTTGTACTCTCTTTCTTTCCTCCTTCCCTGCTTTAGACATTTGAAAATGGTTGAAAATGCAACTACTTCATGATTAGTCATATAATCTGAGCAGATGCCGTTTGAATCTTAACTCCCAGCACCTGTCCACATTATTGCAAGCTGTGCTTTATAGCCTGGCCAGAGAACTACTAAACCAGATCTATTCTTCCTAGACATCTGCCTGCTTGTAAGGCCTTTAGCAAAGGGGACAGCTGCTGACATTCAGAGCTCTGCTGAAGCCAGTGATGCTGTGCTAAAGCTTCTTTTAGCTTAATACAGCAAGAAGGGGAACGTAAGGATTCAGTTCAGTCGGAATCAGGAAGAAAGCAGATATGTGTCTCGGGTTAGAGACAAATTCCCTAGGTGGAAAGTGCTCTGAATAAACGCCTCCCCCAAAGCAAAGGTTTCCGACACCCCCTCCCCCACCACAACAGAATTTCTTGGATGAGAGTGGAAAAAACTATTTATTTAACAAAACACGCAGGGTGCCCTGTAAGGCACAAGGGAAGGGGAGAGGGGAAACTGAATTATTAAACCTGAGTGAACAGGTGATGAACTTTACTGTCCTTTTCCTCAGGTGTAGCTTCCCCTCTCCAGGGGTCCTGGGGGGGGCAGGGCAGGTGGAGTTGCTCCGGTGGCTCCCTGAAGGATCCTTGTCTACTGTCCTCCGGGGCTTCTCAGGTTCTCGGGTGAGAAAGCAAGTCGAGGAAAACAAAAGTCCAGAAAAGGAGATGATGAAGAAGCAATCCCAGGGAAGAAAATACTAGCAGCAGCCACAGCAGCAAGAGTGTCCATTCCTCCCCCTCGCTCCCAGGCCGAGAAGCCTGGGGGAGAGTTTAAAAACAGCCGTGCCCGGCAGAGCTGCTCCTGGCTGCTGGGTGCAGTTAAAGCTACGGGATCACATTTCTAGGCATATGCACAAAGGACAGGGAACACAGGCACAACATACCCCAAGACACTATGCTAACTCAGTTGTTCAGGGTGAGAAGGGAAGAAGAGATGGGATAAGCACCTTGCAGGTGTCAGAAAGGATCTTCCTAGCCCAGGATGTCCAGGATTGGTTTGACAGTGCCTGTATCTTTCTCCAGTCAATGCAGGGAGAGATTAAATCAGTAGTTTTGCTAAGGAGCAGTTGGAATGGTATTTTCTAATGGCCAAAATGAGGAATATAAATCCCAATGAACTAGTAAGTAATTTTTAACTAAGAATTTCCTAGGAAATATCAATGCTGTTACCTTGTGAAAGTATTTCTACTGATTTATTACAGCAGATTTCTTAAACACTAACATTTCAGGGGCAGGACAATCTGCTGAAAGATGACATTTGGTATGACAGTTGGTTGACAAAATGTTATAGTATATAATACTATCCCAATTCCCTTCCAATTATTAGCAAAGTCTGAACTGCAGGTTATTAGCAATAATGAAAACCCAATGCATCTGAACAACTAAAAAAGGAAAAAATATGAGTATTGTGATTTTTGAAAAAAGAAAACATCTTTAAGGAGTAAGTTCAAGAGCCTTTACAATTTATACTCACATCAATTTACTCTTGGCGGATAAAACCACGAGGAAAATACATCAGTGATAATACAACCTTTCAGTGCCTGGCTACATCTGCTTTAGGAGGTATCTTAGGTCATTGATACCAGTGCTGGTCCAAGCCTTTGCCTGCTCCAGCAGTCTCCATGACATTTCTACAATCTCCATACCCTGACAGCTGAAGAGGAAAACATTATATGTAAAATGTATATATGCACACACATACATAACATATGTTTTATATGTATGTTTTAAATGAGCAATATTCAATGATTCAGTGAAATCAAAGATATTTACAATGGCATGTAGTGCCATGACAAGGAGTAAGGGCTGCAAAGTGAGAGTAGGTTTACATTAGATACTAGGAAAAAATCCTTCACTGTGAGGGTGGTGAGGCACTGGAACAGGTTGTCCAGAGAAGCTGTGGATGCCTCATCCTGGAAGTGTTCAAGGACAGATTAAATGGGGCTCTGAGCAACCTAGTCTAGCAGGTGGCACCCCTGCACATGGCAAGGGAACTGAAAGCAGATGATCTCTAAAGTCCTTTCCAACCCAAACCATTGTGTGATTCTCTGATTTCATACATGAAGTTATCTTTCCAGAAAAAGCACCAAGTATTCATTATTCTGGTTCATTATTTGTATTGCAGAAATCATATCCACACCAAGGACTTCTTATGCCAATACGTGACACGCCTTCATTTACTTTGTTGTGTGTTGCGGAGGCAAAAGCTGACATTTCTTCTCACCTCTCACAGTAGAAAAACTTACCATCATACTCCAGACCAAGCAACTCCTTGTGGAGGACTGCCAGTATTAGTCAGCACTACTGATGAGAACAACAACCAGGCAGCTTGTCAGAAGTGCTGTGTGACTCAGACTGACTTCCACAAGTCCTCCTTCTGCACCATTAAATTTCTGTATTGTCCCAGCACATGCAGAGAAACAGATGATTAAACACAGCCTTATTTTAGAAATCAAGTTAACGAAGCAAGCGCCATGCAATGTGAGAGCTTGTTTCACGAAGGCTTCTGGAGCTCCACAGTGACATTCTTCCCACTATCCCGAATTAGCAGCTGTATTTATTACCTGGCAGTTGTGGGCTGGGAGAAAACCCCCACACTAAAGACGTCTTTAATACAGAACTAGATTAACATAAAACAAGAAAAACAACTATTACAAGCTCAGTGCAGGCAACCAGCTGTGAAGTCTGTAGAAACAAATGTAATTTCTGTAACTGGTTACTAAATTGCCTGCAATACCTTCACACATCCCCTTCCCTGTGAATTGTCCAGCAGGCTCTCAGCTATCTTATCCTCCAAATACAGGCTGTTATTTCAGAGTACCGCATTTTGGGAAGAGAAAAGGTATTGAAATTCATGTGTCTTTCACTAATCAATAGCTATTCCAGCCTGAAATTACTCAAGAGCCCATTCTAAGCACTGCCCTTCATTCACTGTAACTGAAATTGCAAATCCTACACACTTACAGGATAATCACGGCATCAAATCTAATCTGTAACTTTTGCAAAGGAAAACTTTTACCTACTCTGATGCTTGGAATCAGATTTCCTTTCTCACCCATTTAAAGGAAGGGAAATTGAGTTTTGCTGATTCAAAGGAAGATTTAAAACTGGTGTTTGAAAAAAGGGAAAGTATGCACAGTGAGATCTCCCACTGCTGCTCTCTACTACAGCTCTTTCATTCATCCAGGTTTCTCTACAGCATTGCACCAGAGACTACATTTGTAAGAGGAAAGGAGAAAAATAAAAATGGAAACTAAATGCAGGATCACAACCCTGGACCTGCAGAACTCAACTTGCCTTGCACAGGAATCTCTGCAGATGCCCATGGGAGACCATCCTGGAGAGAAAGGCCCAGGAGAGCTGAAGGATGTTCAAGAAACATCTCTTCCAGGCTTGAGAATGGTCTATGGCTATGCACAGAAAAGCAAGTAGAGATGGCAGAAGGCACAGATGCACGAACAAGGACCTCCTGACTAGACATGAAAAAGCAACATACAACAGGTGGAACAAGAGCAGGTGACCTGGGAGATGCACCATCCAGGCATGCCCAGGTGGGGTTAGGAAAGTTAAAGCCCAAATGAAGTGGAATGCAGCACGGAAGGTGAAGGGCAACAAAAAAATATTTATCAGAGAGATCATCAGCAACAGGAAGACTAAGGAAAAACAAGGCACCACAGCTGAGTGGGGCAGAGGACCCGCTGACAAGAGATACAGAAAAGGCTAAGGTACTCACTGCCACCTTGGCTTCTGTTGTTACCAGCAAGAGCAGCCTCCAGGAACCCTGAACACACTGCAGATAAGGGCTATGTATCAAACCACTGTTAATATTCAGACCACCAAAACTATCAACCTACCCCAGTAGTGCTACATTACTGACAGGATCACCAGGCTTCTGCCAGGTTGCAACTCACCTGCTTGAACTTGCCCTTCACTCATCAGCATTTCTCAGCCATGGTGTCCTTCCTGACAGGGCTGTATTTGCAGACCCCACGTTGTATAAAATGGGTATTCAGCATATTTTAAGTAATGCAGTCAACCTTACTGTGACTTCTGGATGTGTAGAATGAAAACGGAACAAGTACTTTGCCATGTAATGTGTATTTCAACCAAGTCTGTAAAGCTGTACGAAGTATTTACAAAAGCATACAACTTCAAAAAAAAAACCGATTTATTTTACTGCTAAAATTATTAAACACTAGAAAGACAATCTTGTGGCCTATACATTAGGAATGTAAGTTTTCATGTACAATTAAGAAAACACTTCACTGCAAAAAAGGTGAGAAACTTACTAAAACAAAGAACAGTGTCACATAATGAGCTGAAGAATGAAAGTGTGGCAGTTGCTCAAACTCAGATTCTCATGTGAAGACAGACATCTACAGACTGATGGAGATATTCCACAGATTTCAGGGAATATCAAGAAATGTGCACATCTAGTCTCAGAAGCAAAATTATACAAATACAAAAGGCAATATATTACACACCTATATACAGCACTGTAAGCCTCAAAAACCGACAAAAGGTATCGGACAATGACATTAGAAATTTCTAGAATTTCTCATAGGAAACCTCCTTAGAAGTGTGGCTAAAATAGCTATATATTTCTGTACCTTTCAAATTTTTAGGTAATCAAGGCAATTCAAGACATTTGAATCCATTCAAAAAAGTCACTGCAGCTCTACGGCAAGTGGTTAGAGGCCACTTTCTGCACAAATGTTACATATTTTCACAACAAAAATAATTCTTCTCAGCCTCAAATAGTTTTGAAAGTGTTGCTGTTCAAAGCCATCCTTGGACACAGTGCCCTCTGATTTGGAACAGTAAGGTCAGTTATGAACGTCAGCACTGAAAGAACTTCTCTTATTACAATGTGAGATGATTCACTCCTACATAACATTTTCCCTGCAGAATGTTGCAGCTGTGTATGTTTGGAAGGTATTCATCAGAACTACCCACTCCCAGGCAGACTGTAATATGGGGTGTCTTAATGGGTTTCCTGCACACTGTTAGAAGACATCTACTTTAACAAAGATTTTCCATTCGACAGTCTGAAAGTGATTCGATAATGCTCAAACCCCCAGAGACAACAATTTTAGAAATATCTGACTCCTGCCCAACTTTCCCCCCATGTCTCTCCCCACCCCTCTCCTAATCCTGCACCATGGATATTTGGACAACAAATAATTCTGGCCTCATTCTCCCTTATCATGCCTTTTTTTTGTTTGTTTTTTAGCTTTCCAAATTTTAAGGAAAGAAAGAAGCACAACTCAAAGTTTTGGTACTCAGGAAAGAAATTTTTTAGCCTCGATCATATGAAGGTGTGATGTCAGCTCACAAAAACATGCTCACTGAGTTAAGTTACTCCAGAGACCAATACATACGTGTTTATATAAGACCACGTATGTATGGAAAGAACAGCCTTTACTACTAAGAACCTTTCCTTTTATCAGTTTCTCAAAAAAGTATGAAGATTTATGTTATTTCAGTTGTATCAATATGAGCCTATGTCTTGGGATCAAGTCAGAACCAGCTGGATAAAATAAAAGGATAAACTAACTTCTTCTCAACACCATTTGGCTTGTAGCCAAGATTACTGGAAACATTATGTTACATATCTGCACTTTATGGCATTTTAGATACTTTGAAATCCTAATTATTTAGAACTAAACCTTCCCTGTATAATAAATATCTTTTATACCAAAATCCAGCTTGAAAAAGTGTCTACAGTGGTGGTAACAGACAATCATGAATTAAATGAAACAAACAAAAACCAGTAAAATTCTCAAAAATTCTAGCCTCTCAACACTACCTCACAGCTAATACCATAACAACAGATATTTGTCTACTGCAATTTTATTTACCCATTCTAGTTTACGTCAATTTAAATTACTGCAATTTTTTTTCCAAATTATTCTTAGATCCTACACTGCAAAAGCAGAACAAGAAACTGCTGTAAGTTCTGCAGGTTATTTCTTTGCAAAATCTAGAACAAATTTCAAGGGAAGGAAGAGCTCTCCATTCAGTGTGTACAGAGATAGCCAATGCCTACTATCAGCTGCCTGACACCCTGCTGTTGCTTGCGGTTCAGCATGTCCAGTGCCAGATGCATTAGTCAATATGAAACAAATATTCTGTCTAATGTGTGTTTCAGAAAAACCTATAAAAAAGAGGCTAAATTTTCTGCTGTAGAAAGTATTTACAAAAAAAACCTCAAAGAATCAGTTTTTCTCACTGGCCAAAGTATTAAAAACTAAACAGGGCAAATTTGTAGTTTCTCCATTAGGAATGTAGTTTTCCTGTAAAATTAGGGAAATACTTCACTGTAAAAAGGTGATGTGCTACATTACTAGACTAAAACAGTGTCACCCAACAAAATGAAAGATGAGAAATTGTGGCACATTCCTTTAAATTCAGGCTCTTGGGTAAATACCAGCACCTACAGACTGATGGGGTTATTCTGCATACTTTGGTGAATTCTAAGGAATGTACACATCCAGTCTGTGGTCTTAGTAGTAGTACAATTATACAACTTACTCTTTTCATTAATTAACCAGCTTATTAATTGCTATAAACCTCAATAACATTAGCTGTTTAGAAGTTACTTGTGCTTCAGTTTAAGTCAAAAAGGAGTATCTAAACTTACCTCCAGGCAAATGGGAAAGTCTACCAGAATTTTAGTGTTTTTCACAATGTTCTTGACAATAATTTATTAACAGCTGCAGGAATCTGGACAGCTGGGAGCACTATGTCTTAGATCTCTATCCTATTTCTCCACTCATATGAATATATTGTCTGTTTATCAGCTAATAACTGCTTCTGGTGTGGTTTTGTCAGCTACTGCTCCTTCAGATTTCTGTATAAGAAGTTTCAATGTTTTTAATTAAAATCTTAACATTAAAAAAGTTGTTATCAAACAAATAAACAAATTCACTGAAGGTTGAAGGTTAGGTAAAACCTTGAACAGGTTGCTGGTTTAGAGTTTCAAACTAGAAAAATAATAGATATAAAAAACCCTAGGAATTACAGTGCTAGTTATATTTACATTACAATTTCCCTTTGTGCTTGCAAAATACTGAAAATACATATCCTTTGGTAGTATTCTCTTAGTCTCAAGCACAAAATTCACGTTAAGCTCATTCACACTCCTGATTAGCTTGAGTCAGTGCAAAGGGCTCATACTTCTACATAACATTGGTACATAAGCACATCTCTTCGCCATAAACTATAAAAATACTGATGACTGACTTTTCAGTGAGTAGGTTCAGAACTGATAGTTAAGAATCCTAAAGCTGATAGTTAAGAATCCTAAAGACAGACTCTGTCACATAATTTTTAAGTCTAAAGAGTGACTACTATAGCAACGGATAATAACTCCCATCCACAAGTACTGCTGCTGTACTGCTTTTGGCCCAGTTTTGAAGACACACAGGTAAACCAAAATGCTTCTTAAATCAGACTTATACAGGCATAAAGAAGTATGAACATTGCAACATGTACTACCTACCAATACAAAAGCCACCAGAACATCAAACACTGAAGTGATGCTTCTAGTTTAAACCTTACATGTAAGCACAGCTTTTGCATGGCTGCAAAGAGAATGTAAGCAAATGTTTGCTCTTACAATGCTCTTCCAAAATTACATGACAATACTGCAAGACTTCTAAAAAAAACTCCGAAAAACCTAAGTACTTGCAGTTTTGCCTATGCCAAGTGGTAGTCAAAAAGCAGAATCTGGGAGAGAGGCTCTAATTTGTTCCCACATCTGTAAGAAGCCACACACCTTGGTCAGCAACAACTAACAACGCTTGTTCAGTTGATGAAGATATAAACTTCTCATGAAGCTGTAAAGCTATCAGAAGTTGAATCAATTATAACTTGTCTATTTACTATTACTGTCAAACATGAGCCAAGTACGAATTTATGGGTTTGAGATTTCAGGAAGTAACGTATGGCATATTAAAGAGCTTAATGTACCAATATCAGGATAAAGTCTCAGTAATTTATTTTTCATATTGGCCAATTTAATATCAATCTGTTGACAAAGTTATGCTAATACTAGGAGGTCGCTGCTGATTAGGTTGTTTGCTTAAAATAGGAAGATCTGTTCTTTCTGTTCCATATATCAATTTTTCCTCCTGAAGACTGCAAGCTGAAAACCTGTTTGCCTCTGTACCAGAGACACCACCACGATTATTTGGAATTGCAACACCACTGACCTGTTCAAAGGATTTACTAAACACAGTAGTGGTCGTTCTGGCCAGGCTGTGGCTGCCAGGCTTAGGCAGGGACTGGCTGGTTGTCAGTGTCAGTCTCTTCAGAGAGACAAGCTCCAGATTCTCACTCATGGCTCTCTGTGTTTGTTTTCGTGACAAGTGCTCTCTGCAGGTTTCTCCTTCTTTTTCTTTTCCTCCAGGTTTGCTTCCTCCAGACCTTCGTTGGCTCTTCCCTAAGAGGCTCTTGCTGCTCATGGTGCTGTTAGATAGGGCAGACTGACTTGTACTAGAAGCAGCCCTAGAGTAAAACCCTTCATCGGTTTCAGAGACTTCTATCAGTTCTTCTTCAATGGCTAAGTCAGAATTATCTGCACAGTAGAAAAAGAAATAAAAAATTAGCAATTGACTGTCTCACATTCATTGATTTTACATTTTGCTCAGTTTTGATAGTTATAAGCATGAAGCCATAAAGCAACAGAACAGAGAGCAGAAGATAACACTTACCTATTCCATGACATTTTGGAATTAAGGTTCATTAGGATATAGAATTACAGCAAGTACCGCCGCATTAACTACATCACAAAGCATGCCCCCAATCTCATTTTGTTGTGATTTTGAAGTGTGATTTTGAGGGGGGGGGGGGAGGGGGAAAAAAAGAAATGCAGTCTTGTTAACTCATGCAGGAAATTAGAAACTTAGAGATTAGAAAGTACCACACAGAACAAAAAAAAGTGTAAATCTTATTTTGAGCAAGTGATCCACTACATGATTTGGCAAAGCTTGTTAATTACAGAGGTATGTGATCAATGCCCCAGGACACCCAATATGGCACCTGCATGTTTAGCAACCCAAGAATGCTTTAGGACTGAAAGGTCACTTTCTGCATCACAGGTCTGGTGGTACAAGTTGAAAACTGCAGCACAACATGAGATCTCCAGTACACCATGAAAGGTAGAATTTGGGAAATCTGGGTTAGATGGCAAGATACTTTTCACATCCATTTTGATGGATTTTTCATACCATTGATCACTGGATTTTGTAAACTCAAACAAATATGCTTAATAAACTCAAAAGTATGTTTAGTCTTGGTGTATTTTCTCCAGATTAAACAGATGTACTTGTAAGTATGTCATCATTGTCTGTGGCACAGACAAAGCTGTGTGCAATGCATGCAATTGTGTTATTACACATGCAAATAGATTAACTGCATACTTTAATTCTTGAAACATGCAGCAGTGACCCTTTCAATCAACAGCGGTACCTTACAGTGCAGCTACAAGTGCTGTGCTAAAACTGCACTCTGCCAGATGAGTTTATTCCATCCTCCATCATTTTTCTTACAGATTTTTGCCTCCTGATTTCTGGCATGCCTTTGCTGTCAGTTCTAGGATCTGTAGCTGTTTCCTGTACTCCCTGTAAATGCTGAACATCATTCTCTGCTAGAGCTCTGCTCTTTTCCCCATTCCCGGTCCTCTCTCCAGCCACACTTGTGACACTAATCTCAGGTATGATAAAGTTGCCCAATTCAGTAGCATCATTACCATTCTCTGGTTGTTCTAGAATTAAAGATGGATAAGAAAAAACAAAACAAAAGATGTCTGAAACAAAACATGAAATAAAAGCCAATAGATACAGACGACTTAAGCATTATAAATTAAAGCAGATGTACACATATTAACCTCTTGTTAATTAGCAACATTAGCAAGTATGGAACTTTGCTTTATTTCTAAAATTGTAGTCGTTGATCTTCCAATTATTGGCCTGCACCACGTACTAGAAAGGCCCATGCTTGATCTTTCAAAATTGAAATTTCTGAGGGTCATGAAACAGATTATCAGAAACCAAAGAACAGTTCATAATTCCCTTTTATGACTACATTCTCTCTATCACCATGTTAGAGTGAAATTTACTTCTACAATGAAATGGCATATCAACTTCATATCAACTTCATGTATTATCACACCAGACTATAAATTCTACACATACAACATCACAGCGCTGCACCACAGTCAGTCTGAAAACTAACAGTGAAACCATTAAGGCAACTCAAGCACAACCTTTTGACTTCCATTTTCTTCCTTCGTTTCAAAAAACTATTTTCAACCAGAAAGATATTTCTGGATACCCCAGAAAAACTAGTGGAGAAGAGTACTGTGGCACAGAAACTTGACAAGACTAAAAAAGCACTAAAAGCACAGCTCAAAATAAAGATCAACCGAATCCCTGTTTTATTCATAATGCAGCTTTCAGATCAGAGAATTAAATATGGACCACCCAGACTATACTGCCAGTTTCTTACTGCACATGACAGAAGCTGGCAGCACATTTAACTGACAGTATGAAGTGCAAAACCAGAGGAATTTACAATGAGATGATTTTTCACAGTGGCAGAGCTAATGTTCTTTAACTTGAGGGGATCTCCTTTTCCTCCTGTCCCCTGACTGAGGACTCTTGTGCAGGCACAGTGGGCTCCAGCACTGGGCTTTTCACAAGCATTTGTGCTGCCTGCACTGATCACAACTGAGCCAGAAGGTTATTCTGGTAGGGATGGACACCACCGTCCCCTGCTCTAAGCTATCCCTTATTTTACCTGAAAATTCTCATCATCATAAGTCTTTCTAACTAATCAATGAGTAATGAAAGTATCTATTTAACAAGCTGCACTATCCAAAGGAAATAACATTAATAACTGATGCTATTCCCCACTAAATTCCTGATATTTGGGAGAAAACTCAAAACCACTGACTCAAACCAGCACTTTCTGCAGAAATCTTCTACTGTCAGTAACAAAGGTAACAACGAGTACCGTGAACTGCAATAGTAATAATAATAATAAAGAAACAATTGTGACAATGATACCACCATCAAATATAGCTTTTTTTTTCTAGAAACACAGGACCAGAAAGGTTAGTGAGGAGAGACCAATGCTCTGACTGGCCTTTGTGCTCTAACTTCACTTGGGTGAGGAACCTGTGCCTCTCCTATGGCAATCTTCAGAACTCTTCCTGCTGCCTCAGAGAGAGAAGAGGACAGAACACAGCTTAACTGTTAGTCCCTTTCCCACCAAGGGCAGAAAAGCATTAATTATCCAACTCCAAAGAAAGAAGACTCAGAGTACACAGCAGAAATCAGAGAAACAGAAGACTTTTTTTTTTTGAAAAAGTGTCTCTATAAAAGCAATACTGTTATTGTTATTTGGTGGTGTGCATTTCTAAAATGTAACATCCTGCTGTGACATCAGCACTTCACCCATCCCTGCTGCATTCCCGCAGCTGTGTAACCATTACTACAATAAACTGAGAAAAAAAACCAAAACCAAAAAAACCCAAAAACTTAAAAGTTTTACTCATTCTAATTGTATCTAAAGGAAATATACCCGAGTTTAACTATAGGAGGAAGCCAATGAATAAATGGGATACTGGGTATCTCAGCGCCCATTAACACTGTTTACCATAGCATCTACAGTCTTGGGGCAGGGATAAGGCAATACAATCCATACCCTTTTATAGCAGCACACCCTCCTTATCTTAAAACTTTTAAGAACACCTAACCAAACCTTCAGCTTCATAGTGCTTGGTTGTGAAGATAATACTGCTTTCAAGCTGGACAGCTTTGGGGGTCTAGCCTTTGAGACAAATGAAAATCCAGTGCACAAGGTTACGCAGCAAAAGAGAAAACCAAGGACACTGCTGAATAGGGTAGAGACAAAACTGAGTATGTCAGTTTGAGTGTTAACATAAATATACCCATAGCAGTTGAAGGAAAATGCATTTGGTGTCACATTTCTGAATGCTTTGAGTAGTACAACCAACCTTGATAAATGCATTTCAGGATTAGTAACTGCTAAGACATAATTCACCAAAATAGTCTACCTTATTATAAGGGTTGCTTAGATCATTTAGCTCAGGCAGCACAGGCAAACTGCCCATTCAGACTGTAATTCAATTTTAACCTCCACAAGCTTAAGCTGCATGTCCTGCACAACTATGTTAGCATTTTTAATTAGTTATAAAAGCATCAGACTTATATCCTAAAATTAGCATTAATTTCAGGCTCTTGAAAGTTACATTTTTTTGGGGGGGGAAAAAAAAAAAGCAAGAAAATTCTCTCCACAGAGAGAATTCAAAGACTAATATTTTTAAACCTTGTGTACTACAGGAAAATCAATTTCTGCAGTGAGGAAAAAAAGTAACTTCTTGTCCTTCTTCACTAGTTGATATCTTTGTTCTTGTGTAATGTATCTTACCAGCATCTGGTTAGCTCTTCTCAGTCTGTTACACCAAAGTATTTCTCTTACACACACAATAGCTAATGCTCCCCTTCCAGTGTGATGACTTGTAGGCAATCCAATCTAATAGCACTAAACAATTTGTTGCTAAGTAGTGGCTACTATCAGCTCACTCTATAAACACTGTCAATTTGTGGTTAGATGGATCCATTTTGCAAATCGCCCTCACCTTTAGTACCTCTGAAGTATCTGTGAAGTCCAAATTCACAATACTAATTGAATTTTAGAAGTCCTCCTTTAAAAGCTGCTCTTAATAAACAAATTACAGGGTTAAGTATCACAAGAAGATTTGAATAAAGGTTGACTTAACATTGAAACTGACTTCAATCTGGAGTTATAGCAAAGGCTAGCAAGACTTAATGTCTGAAAACTTTTATAGTAAAATGAATTTTTTTAAAGATAAAGGAAATAAAGCCCATACTTCTCAGCTGGAAATGTGATTCACTGGGATTCTTCTATTTTATTTTACACACATAATTAGTGATTGAAAACTGCTGCCCTTGCTTCCCCAAGAGATAATTTGCTTCATCAGATCTCCTAATCCACATAATGCGTAGCATCAAAATACCTCTCAGCTATCTCCTCTGACTTCCTAATCCATTTATACTCCTTTTTATTATATTGAAAATAAAAATAACCCCCCAAATAAATTTTTCCCCTTGCACTGTGTAAGGGAGAGAGAGAGAGAGAGAGAGAGAGAGAGAGAGAGAGAGAAAATAACGGTCAGAAGGTACAAGGTTCTTCATCTAATTTCTACCAATTCCAATATTCATTTTAATTCAAACAAGTATCTGTAAGCACAAGACTTGTTATTCCTTCTGCATGCTGATCCTGAAGATGTGTTTCATATCTTTCTTTCCTCAGGAATTGTGGGGCACTGAATTAGGTTATTAGGAATTTTGAAATCAGGGGACCATCCACTCTGACTTTAAAAAGGCTTTCCAAGTCACAAAGAAAAGTTTTGTTAGGATTTTATAATGAAAATTTTGAGGCGATTAGCCGAAGCAATTTACACATGGGACATTTACCATTTAAAAGAGGACAAACTGACAGTCACTTAGCTAAATACCACAGATTCAGCTCTGGGCTGTAAATGAGCCTAATGTTTGCATAGCCTTCAAATTTACAATTACTCCCACAACCTGCCACACATTCCACTCCAACCCACCCTACACCAAGTGATTTTCTTCCTCTTCATTAAATCCTGTACTGTTGAGACAAATCCAACGTTTTCCCAGTAACCCAAACAAAATGTTGACATGAGCTGTTTTGAAAAAGTCCTTAATCTTTCCATTTTCATCTCTGAACTACTCCTTGCTTGCATCACACTAACCAGATTATTGCTGTTCCTCTCAACTTGTCGTACTTTATAAGACTCTCATAAAACGCAGCATTCCACCCCACTTCTGAGCTCAACTGTTAGTCTCATTTCCCTTTCACCTTACTGTTCTCTGCTGCCGGGCACACTTGTCCCACACATTTTTCCTTGAACTTCACCAAGCAGCACTCCCTGCAAGGAAGCAACTGTAAAAACTTCTCTATTTCTGTATTTGCTGAAAATTTTGCATTCCTATAAGGATGTCTCCAATACTCATTTTGTATCATTTTGGTCTCCTGTAAACACAAAGACAAAGGGAATGTTTATTTTAATACACTTTCAATTTCTCTGGATGAGCTAGCACTCAGTATCCCTGATCTGTGCTAACCCTCCACCATCTCATTTGAACAAGCATCAAAACCACTCAAAACTAATAGCTAAAAAAATTGCCAAGGTGCAGAGGGCATGTGTCCATTTAAAAGCTAAGATATCATACAGTTAAGATACCATACTGTTTCCTTGCATCTGGTCAATAATCCATGCTTAATAATTTTAAGGCTGAAGAAAGAAAAATAAAATGGTCCTCAGCAGCTTTGAAATGTTAGTAATGATCTGCTACTCAGTCTCACTAAGGACACTAATGTTTTGTTCCTCAGGTCTGTCTGACAGTTTTAAGTAGTTTTTAATCAATTGAAATGAAAGTTGGTTATTTTACCTTTTTTTGTTCTTCACCCCCTTTGGCAGCTTACTACTGGTACAACTACCACAAATGTGTTCTACCAAGTTCTATCATTACTTTAAAGTAATCTTCTGCCAGCTTACTTATAAATAATTTTCTCAACACTTATCTGAATTACCTCTTGGGCAATTTATGACAAGTAACTCGGCAAAATTTTTCTAATGGAACAGTCCATACACTACAAAAACTCCAATAGTACACATCAGACAGAAAGTTTAATGGTACTACAAAATCATCATTGAACCCTATCAGAAAAGCACTCTTATCTACACTCACACTCTTAGCCTATTACCAGGATTACAATCCCTACAGAAAAAGCCATTCCCAATTCTGATCACCAGTCCAGTAGATCTTCCCTCATCTGAAGATGCAAAGGTGGTGAAATACAACATTTTGACTCATAGAATCTCCTGCTGATACTGCTACTTTTGCAGTACATTTTGCACCATTTTTTCCTACTTTTCAGCCCAGACTTGTGTTCTGCTTTGTGGAAGCCCTTATACTAGTTTGCCCAAACATACAGGTTTGGCTGCAATGGAGACCATTTTCTTCACAGTAGCTGGTATGGGGCTGTGTCTCAGATTTGGGATGGAAATGGTGTTGATATTTTGTTGACACACGGGTGTTTTTGTTACTAATGAGTAGCGTTTGCACAGAGCCAAGGCCTTTTCTGCTCCTCATCCCACCCCACCAGCGAGCAGGCTGGAGATGCATGTGAGGCTGAGAGGGGACACAGCTGGGACAGCTGATCCCAACTGACCCAAGGGGTATTCCAGACCATGTGACATCATGCTCAGTAAATAAAGCTAGGGGAGGGAAGAGAAGGCTGGGGATTATTTGGTGTTTGTCTTCCCAAGTCACTGTTATGCATGATGGAGCTCTGCCTTCCCGGGCATAGCTGAGCTCCTGCCTGCCCATGGGAACTGGTGATTGAGTTCCCTGATTAGTGATTGATTTGTTTGTAGGCACAGCTTTATCTCATTAACTGGCTTTACTTCAAAAAGATTTCTCACTTTTACTCTTCCAATTCTCTCCCCTATCCCACTGTGAGGAGTGCGTAAGTGGCTGTTTGGGGTTCAGTTGTTATGTGGGGTTAAACCACAACACCAAAACATAATAATTTATCCCTCTACCCTTAAACCAAATTTTTATTTAGGTACTTTAAGACAGATGAAGTTCTGTGGTAAAGTTGTTAAATATATACTTTGCTTCAGGTACTAGAAACTACTTTTCAGAAGAAAAGAGGAACATCATTTTCTAAGAGAGCAGTAATTGTGTGCATCTCCCTTTAACAAAAAGTTTTTGTGTGTGCTGTGTTTTTTTAAAAACATGGATAAGGAAATACAGAATATACTTCATCTAAACTGTGTTGAGATTCCCATTCACCAGTCAAGAAAAAAACCTCCAAATCACTGCTTGCCTACAAGCAATAAATATGTGAAATAAAAAAATTCTCAATATTATTTTAGAAACATGGAAAAAGCTGAGAATTCAGTGCAATATGTGTTTCTTACCATGCCTTTTCCATCTGTGCCCTCGGATAGACATGCTAGTCACAGCATTTCTTGATATTCTGGATGAAGTAGGTGTAATTTCAACCTGAATGCATCTTGTACCTTCTTTACTAGATTTCATGGCACCCTGAGGCAGTGAAGCTTTTATTGCATTAGCAACCTAGAACAGAAGAGATGCATTTAAGTTCTTATCACAAAGGTCCAAATTTTAGAAGAATCCTGTCAGGGATTCTTACTATTTCAAGAAGATACTGTGTTCAATTCCAATTTATGGCCAAAAAGCATTTCACTTTTTTTGCATGGCCTATAAAGAATCCTGGCTGCAATGAATTCTCAGAACTAACATCTGCCACTTTCTTAAAGTTTCCAGTTTCAAGATGTAGCTATTCCGTCAGAGTTCTCCTGCACTATTATCTTAGCTCTGAAGACTTAGAAGTGTTCTACTAAAAACACCTTGGTCATTAGGAAACATGACACCACAACTAAGTGCAGTGAAAAAGAGCCCGATGTGTGTGCACTTACAGATCAAGCTGTTTGCACAAGCACACACACAGATTTAGGCTCCTGGTGTCATCTTGTATCATGCATGCTCACAGGAAGGATTTCCCAAGCTAAAAATTCTACTCAACAAACTGCTGGAATACAATACCTACCAGCAGAGGTTCTGGATATAGTTCAAGCTGTGCTCTATACAAAACATCATCCATAGCTTTACGAGCCAGATCCCATTCTCCATTATAACTGCAAAGGTAAAATCATACATAATAATAAGCATCCATATCAACAGGTGAACGTCCTTGGTCACATAACCTTCACAGACCTGGTGTTCCTCGAGAGTTCAGTTTAGAGAATTGGAACTACTTGTGTTTGTTAGCCTGCTATTTAGAGAACATTTAAGTAGCATCTTCAAAACGTCCAACTTTGAAGTTTTATTTTCACTGGCTACCCCAAGCAGTTCAAAAACTGTATTATAAGGTGTTGATCAGCTAGTCATGAAATATTCTGAAATACAAACAGGATTTTTTAATACTACTCCACCTTTTGACTATTCCTGTATTACTATTATTTCACTTACTAAGTAAGCTTCACACATTAATATG
This sequence comes from Pardalotus punctatus, assembly GCA_013400915.1. Classification (NCBI taxonomy): domain Eukaryota; kingdom Metazoa; phylum Chordata; class Aves; order Passeriformes; family Pardalotidae; genus Pardalotus; species Pardalotus punctatus. The sequence goes on along the minus strand of VZTX01022501.1, from coordinate 54,954 downwards.
ACTATCAAAGGGTAGATGACAGCAGCATTTCAGAGAAAAAATATAATCTCTTTTCTTAACCAGACTGATGTCAAAACTAACCATGCAAAAATGTGGATAGTAGACAATGGCTGGAATAGGCTTTTTACAGTATTTTCTTCCCACCAGCAGTTATACCTATCAAGTGCTGCTCTAGCCATCTTTTCCCAGTATGACACAGGCAACTTCATCCAACTACTTGGAGAACTGTCTCTTCCCAAGGACCTTACTGCTAGACAACATCTGCACACTAGAAAATTAAATGCCTCCAAGGTAGCATGTCTGAACAAGGACACAAATTAAGCTGGCACTTCTCAGTTTTGTATGAGTATTAGGAAAAAAACAACTTACAAGGCATAATAGATTCCTGTTAGCATTTGCACCATGAATTCGGATGAAACTGGAATCCTACTGTCAACTCCCTCGTACTTTCTAACTTGTTGGCGAGGATATCCACAGACACAAATTCTAAAGAAATCATATATTTGTCATTAGTAAATAATGTAGAATCACCTTTGTGGTTTATATACTTTCAATACTCCACCAGTATTGATTTGTTTTTTGAAGCCCTGAGTTACTTCTTCTAAAAATTCAAGAATGACATATGAGTAAGATAATATTCTTACGAAGAGAGACTTAATAACTGCCCAGATGCAAAAAATCTGGATTTACAGCTTGGGATCAGCACAAAATATTTTGTGCTGCAATTGTCACATTTATGATCCATGTTTGTAATTTAGGAAAGTGCTAAAAATTGAATTAGATTTACTAGAAGAAAGCACATTCACTGTAGATCTTAAAAAAAATACCCTAAATTCCACATTGCTCAAACCAATTAAAGGAGTTATTCCATGCATCCAAATAGCATAATATAGATTCCACCACATCCAAAGAGGACACTGAAAGATATTCTGGACTTCTGATACATATTCCCCATATTCTAAAATGCTGTCTATTCTAAAATGCTGTCAGGGCAAAATATTCAGTAAGCCAAGAAACATGAATGACAAAACCAGTCAGGAATGAAGAACTATGAAAGAAGTTAAATTGTATAACATTAAATAATTCAGTATCCAAACATTCAACATTTTGAAGTAGGAAGACTTGCTTGCATCTACTGGTAACTTGCTTGGGCTTTTTTTGGACACTTTAAAAATTATTTATTCCAAATACAGTCAAAACCTAATCAAGCCAAATAAGCAACATCAGTCTCCTTTCCAAAATCCTTACCTTCTAAATATTTTTTACCTCATATTTTAGAGCAGTTTATCTAGCAAAGATCTTGTAAAGACTCCTGTAAATATTGCTAAGTGCTCCAAAGTCTCTTGCCTCCTTTGAAAAGATGGGAATCTTAAGAGGCATCCATTATCATGCTTTAGTTGTGAGACAAGCCTAGGAACTATGACTAGAAAAATGTTGCTGCATTTGACTTCTAGGTCTCTTGGGTTTCCCAGATTAAGGAGAGCATTCTAATTTTCCCCTTAACCTACAGTCCACTTTTGAAAATCCAAACATGTTTACTACCAGTTTTTCTTCTTTGACGAAGAAATTGATAAAAAAAATAGACACTAATTAAAGCTGAGGTGGGCTTTTTTAATTTTGTTTTGAGGTTGGGGGACTGTTTGCATTGTTTTTTGGTTTTTTGAAGCAACAGCTGGTTTTGGAAATGCTCTATCTGTAAAAATTGATACATTTCTAGTTTCAATACCTACTATAATTAGAAGAAAGTTTCAACCTGCACAGCACCCAAATATATTTAGCAAACTTGCAATGTAAAATACACTACCCTTTTAAAAGACATCTCTGGTTTTCTTTAGTTAACACAACTACAACTACTGTTATTAAAAACAAACAGTTCCCTTTGACTTCTCCTCTTAAGGGAGAAGCTCAACCTGCATATAAGCCAGGTTATTGTTTCTGCATTTTGAGATCTCAACCCAAAGTAATATAAGAGATACTTTAAAAGCAAATAATGCAGCTGTAAACACTTATAGAAAGAAGTCAAGTTTAAAAGCAGCCTTGGGGAACTCGAAGCTTGTTTTTATAAAAAAAGGCCAAACTGATTGCATTTCAAGCTGGAAATGCCATTTTAAGTGTAAACAACCTACAGAAATTACCTTGAACAAATTTGACACAACGACTGAAGAGACATTGCAGGCATGTAGCTTAAGGCAGCATTGTAACAGAGCAGAAGGAAAGTCAGCACTTCAAACCTGGGATTTGTAAGAAACATTGGAATTCCATTACCAGTTTTATTTTTTAAAAGAAAACAAGTTTACATGGAAGTTTTTAAGAGTTATTTGAACAGATTCAGCATTGCATTTCAATAAAATTGACAACTGAGTAAGCTTTTCCTCTACAAGTAGTAACATGCCCTGCTGATCTTTCTGCATCTACACTTACACGTGTTTAAAAACAAAAAAGCACACAACAAAACACAACATACACCTATCCTCCTTCAGTCTACAGCTGTGCTAAAAATTAGAAGCTCAGATCCATTATGGACTCTCAAGCAAAATCCCACGATACGATTTCACCTGTTCTGTGCTGTCAGCATCTCCCTCTGAGGGTGAGGTCCGCTGTACACAACCCTGGACAAACCATGCTGTGACAAAGCTCCTTCGGTGAGAGCCATGGAGCCAATGCTGGAAGGCTAAAGGAAAAAAAGGGTTATTCAAAGCATGTCCACCTCAAATCTTGCTACAATGCCAGTGAAAACAGACAACAACAAGCATCACCATATTTATACATACATTTTCAATAGGCTTAAGGTTATTTGACCATTTAGGTGTCAGATTTGAGAAGTCATTTTAAACCAGGTAAGGTGTAAGGCTTCAGAAAAGAAAAAAAGACATAGTTGCTGCACGGGTATTATGGAACTGTGACTGTTCAATCTTGAAGAGGCCTCAGAGACCAGTCAGCAGGACTCAGAAATATGAGAAGTATGTTCCCATGTCATCATGCAACACGCTAAAACTACTTTTCACTTTTACTCTTAACAAACAGGCCCCCAAAGCATCCCACCCTTCTCAATCAGTAACTTCACTTTGGAGGTGTCACTTACTTCATGATACACCGAAGGTTTGGACAAAGATGGAATTGTGAAGCTCAGAACTTTACTATGTCCCTCTTTGTCAACTATCTCCTGAAAAAGACAGGAGATGCCAAGGTTACACTGTACTACAGAAACCAGACATCCAAAAATGTTAAATGCTGTTATAGGGACAGAGAGGGAGACTATAACAATCCAAGCAGCAAGCTAGAAATTATCTCTCTATTTGCTTTCTATCATAGCAGGTTTTGTTTGTTTACGAAAACTCTTCAAATAACTTATCCAAGGGCACATGCATTCGCATACATAATCCACCTTAAAAACATTAACAGGAAACATCATGTTTAAACAGCATTATCTTTTTTTAATATGCACTATTTGCTAATTGTGAAGCTTAACGATCAATAATTCTGTTCTGAAAACTATTAACCATCAAGTAATCACTCTACAAGTAATTTGTTTTGGAAATATTACAGCTCTGCAATGACTGCAGCCTCATACGGTTTGACAGCAGCAGACACCACAGCATTTGCAAAAGCCCAAGTCCAGTAACTCTCTATGGAATTAAAAGAAGCATGGACACAAAGCTTTAGAGAAGCTACTTTCCTGAGAGATAGATACCACCAGAGCAGAAGTTGGCAGACTTCTTGCTCCTGGAAGTTAACAGAACACTAATGGGTAAGGCAAAAAAAGATATGGTTTTGTGCCACAGAAGAGCACTGGAGTATTTCAAATAAAAAACTTCCCAAGATCCAAAGCAGACTTGACCAATATCGAACACCACACGCTAGATTTTACTTTTCTTTAAATTTCAGCAGCCAATTTCATATCCAGAAGTAATAATTAGAGAGACATTTCAGTGTCTTCTAACACCCATGCCTTGGAAGGCTGAATGTCCAACTTCACATAGCAATTATTAAAACTCTCATCTTAAAATAAAATATGAAGTGGTAAATAAGGACTGAAAAGGATCAAAAAGGCACACAGAGCTGTTCCTTCTGAAAAGCTGCACAGCTCCCCACTCTTCACATAAACCACTGATACTTTAATTGCTAATAATGCTCCCGCATCAATGTGGAAAACATGTTCCTCAAAATACAGGAGAAATGGAAAGAAACTGGCTACATCCAAACTTTTAAATTCTAAAAATATTAGTATTTGTGTTCTTCATTCTAATCAGATTTGTAATTAAGTTTCAGGAGTGTATTTCAAGATCTGAAGTGCATTAAAAAAACCCTTACAACTACAGTCAGGAAAGCAAAAAGTTTCAACTGCATGCACTACCACTGTGGGTCTCTAAGCTGAAGGTAGAACAACCCAGTTCATGATCTCAAGGTTCAGCCACAATAATTCCATGCCCCCCATAATGTAGCCAATTTAAAATTATTCTGAGCAATATTTTTCAGTTTTCCTTCAGTGAGAAACTGCAGGACTCCTACTGAACATGTGCAGCTTCCAAGTGTCTACCACACCTATTTACATAGGAATTAGTATTTATATTAGGCTTGGTATTTCCTCTTGTTTTTGACAACATAAAGTAGTCGGTTAAATAGAAAATAAGTATCTAAGCCGGTCACCTACTACCTTTTCAACCTTTATACTAAAGAATACCATCTTTATGGTTTCAGTTACCGATTTTACACTACATCAAAGCAGGGAAGAAATCAGCATGAGCACTGTGGCATTGTTTTACCATAAGCATTCACTATGTCTTAAAGCAGAATGGGGAAAAAAATCCCAAAAGTCACACTCATCTACAGCTTCCTAGAGAAGCCTGCTGTAAAATTCTTACGACCCCAGGCAGCTGGAGGTGGAAAGCCAAGTTACTAATTGAGAAAGAAACTGTTCACAGCTAAGAAAGGATGTTAGGGACTGGTTTCAAGCTTAACTGTAAATGCAATCTCTTCGGGAAGAAAAACAAGTGATTTACAGCCACATCCATCCACATTTTAGATGACTTCATCATGGAAATAAAGGAGTGAATTGCCTTAAGGCGTAAGATAAGACCAAATGCTTTCCAGGAATGTTCTTCTTGTCAGATACAACTAAGCACACTGAAAACGGCAAGAAGCCTGTACTCTGCCTGAAGAGGGGTGGAACATAAGGGCTCAGGTCTTTTTAATTAGACTCATGGGTGAAAAGAAGGTTTTCACATGCTTGGTGAAGACACCTGTGATTATTTCTAGAAGATGGATAGCAGCTGCCTTCTGCAGATTCTCAGAATGAGGAGATTTGAAGTTCATCACTATTTCCTAAAACAGCCAGAATAAACTGCATGGACAAGAATCCCAATAATAAAACACTAACTATTTTAAAATAGCCATAAAAAGACTAAAATATGGTGCTCTTGAGGGTTCCTTATTAATTTGGTTCTTCAAAGCATAGATTTAGCAACAAACAGGCTATTTTCATATAAAATATTTTTAAAATGTCAAGGTTATTTCAAAATTGAGACCTTTAATTTCTCAAAGCTAAGCAATCTGTTCAGCAGTTGAGTATTAAGAACTAGTTGAAAGTAATTTTTTTTGTGTTTTTTGTCCAGATAGTCAAAATACCCCAGAAAATATGGGCAACAACTTCAAAAGCAGTGACTCAAAAAGTTCTCAAGCAGAATATGGGTTTAATCACCATACCAAGAAATAAATAACAAAAAATTTAAGAACCACAGAAAGAGCAGAGAAAATACTGACCAAAGAATGAAAGTTCATGTTGTAATTTCTGACAGGCACCGATTTTAAGAGTTGAGACTGAAATAATCACTTCATTTCACTTCTGAAACAAAATACTGAAATACAAACCAAGTTATAAACTCCGAGGAGAAGAGCTTCTATGCATCCACTGCTCTGTAAATCTCTGTTGGCTGAGACAGCAAGATAGCACCACATCAATTCTGGCAGAAACTGCAGCGTAAACCGTAGCAATTGTTCCTCACCACTGCGATAGAACTCAAAGAGCTGATGGCAAACTGGCTCCAGAAGCTGAAATACAAGTTACAGTTGTGATTGAATAACACATTACAAAAATCTGCAACTTTGTCTGGATCAATCCTTTAGACAAAACTGTAAACCAATAAAAATGACATTTTAGTTATTAGGGAGTGACTGATACAACAACTGCTCAAGCTACCTTACACTTTCATGCCTATAACATACTTCTGGATGATAAAAGTAGAGCCATTCATCCCATGTGAATAAAGAATTCCAATGTTGGCTGCTTTTGCTCATTTTTGGCTCACTTCCTCCAGCCTGAAAGGCACAAATAGAGGACAGCTGTTATCACATACCTCATACTGTCCTCTTAATATCTCTAATATACAGGAAAAGAACCTGAACAAAAGATCTTCTTACTTTACAACTCCAACAGCATACACAAAAATTGCTAGAAGCTTTACCCACCGAGTGAGCTGTATAACACTTAAATTCCAAGTACTACAAAAACTTATTTCACAGCAGAATTAGTTCGTTTTCCCACTCTCATTAAAATCTTCTAGAAGCTTAAATGTATTTATACATTTGAGACAGAAATGGGAAGCCTCAAGAGTAATTTCAGAATCAAATTTGTTAAGCTGATACAAATGGAAGTAAAACATTGAACTGGAAGTAATACACTGAGCTAGATCAAGTTAAAAAAAGATTTTTAAACAATTAAGCTATCAGCCTGCACTGTGTTTCTGGATTTAATGTGCTTTCTTGTGTTACCACCTACCTCTGCTAGAGGATGAAGCAATGTTAACCACCACATGTCAATGTATGGAAATTAGATTTCCTAATTTTCTCCAATTAGAAAACACTGTCAAAGACAGCAGGCACTTTCAAAGCCAGCTGGACTACTAAACTTAGTCCTGCTATTTGTCTAGGTCACAACTTCAGTTTTAGTAGAGTAGATTTTCAGAAAAATAAGAAAGCCAATTCTGTATTCATCTCTTTACTGAAGCAAAGGGGGCAAAATCACCAGGAGACCATGCTAGAAAAATACCTGCTTGCTTTCCCCTAAGCTTTTCCTCCTGAACAAGGAAAAAATCAAGTCAACATTTCTTACCTCCCAAAGTTACTTCTGAAACTGAAACATCTTAGCAGATTTCAGTTCTTTTTTAGGAAGTAATCTGGGACAATCTGATCCATTCTAAAAAAGAGGAACTTTTAGCTTCTGAGAGATATAGCTTCACTTTGGAAAAATCATCTCTGAAAAAATCTACAGTAAAGGCAAAAATGCCATGTCAAGCTAAACTAGTCAGCAGTTTTAAGAGCAGTACAGCAAAGATCCTTCTAGAAAATTTTACCAGCAGAACTGTGTTCCATCTTCAGCTCACATTTTTCACACAGTTTGCATCCTTCCTGTAATGAAGTATCAGTTCTGAATGATGTGCTTGAACTTTAAAAGGCACATAAATAGCTGTGACAGGTATCCATGTTTACATCGTTATCTCATTTGAGACAGCTTTGTATCAGCACATTTAACGCATAATCAGTACAAAACCAGATTTTCTTCCTCAAAATGCCACCACATGCTACAACCTAATATCAAAACGCACTAATGACTGTTGCTGCTTCAAGACATCATTTTGAACTAAACAGTTTCAAAAGGTATCTAGACAGAGACATTTTCTAATGCTGGAACAGAAGAATGTCCAAGAAGCTTCATTACTCTTCCTTTTAAGCTGCACCTAAGTGTGTTAGACACTCCAAACACTTGCTATTTTCTGATGCAAATGCCTGCATGGCTCCTATCTAAAAAGACAGCAGAAGTGTTTTAAGGAAAAAGAAAAAAAAAAAAATCTTCAATCTGTTAAAAAACCCATCACATATTTATTTTTTTTTTACTGTTGGGAGTCTTTAGTCAATTACAAGCCCTTTAAATCTTCACACTTCCTGAAGACTCTCCTTTCATTGAACTACTTTTTTGACCTAGCAGCAGCCCAGGAGCCTCAAAAGTAACTAAAAGCCTTGACCAACAGAGCTACTACGAAGTGGATGTTAAACAAGCAGCTCATTTACCTTAAAAATGGGTAATTAATTTTTTGGAAAAGCAAACCAAAACGACCCATATGAAAAGCAAACATGAACTAGCAGGAAGATGCAGTTACAGATGCAAATACATGATTACTTTTCAATGCTTAAAAAAACCCCACATCCACCCCACAAAACAAGATCACAATTTCACAGTACTGATCATTATTTTAAGTACATATATTCAAAGGTGTACAGATGGGGTTGTTTGTCCATTTTTAAACTCAGCAGTACTTGTAGTGTTCATGCATTAATCCTTCCCCTTTGCACCAGCCATGAGATAAGAGAAGGCAGCACATACCCTAGAGCACAGCAAGCTGACATTACACAATGCAGCTAACAGAGCTCCAACAGCAGTTAAAAGATACTTTTAACTGCTAGTTTGTAGTTATTTTCATAACGTGGAAAGCTCCACGTAGCCTCTTCCACAAAAAAACAGCTACTTGGAGAATGGTCCAAAAAAAGGGACTTTCCCAAGGCTGCACATCACTCAGTGTCAGCACTGGTTTTTCATTTAAATTCAAAGTCTCACTAACAGGGAAATCTTCAATACCTTGCCCCAGAATTATCCCAACAACCCTTTCAAGCAGAATTTGCAGCAGCACCCTGCTACTAAGGCCCCTGAGAAACCTAGTGATAGCCAGAAGTAGTAAGAAATCAAAGAACATTTGAAAGTATTAATTAGGCTATCAACAGGAAGACTCATCAGATTAATTTATATTTTGATATGCATTCTAAAGACCAGACAGACCTGACTCAATAGTTGGAATGACTCAGAACGCCTTTCTGAGTAGCAAATTAAAATTATATTTGTTGGTTGTTGGACAACCCAGGAGTCTCACTATCAGCATTCTCTCTAAAAACATGTATACTGAAGATATTTTATCCTCTGACCTTTAGTACTGGCATAATCTCAAACTTTGGAAAGATGCCTTATTTCTGGGTCTTTTCAGAAGAGGAATTAAGGATTTGTTGCAATTTTAAAATAATGCAGAAAAGGATTACTGGATGGTAGAAAGCAGTTAACAACACACAATTAAACCCAGCTCAGGATGTTCTGAACACACCTGGACACTTTAAAACAAGGGCAGTCACGGGATATGGAACCTTCTTGGTACAGGTACTGAGAAAACCTGCCCCCTTTTCCCCCGATTTTTTTCATATTTTGCCACCATTTCAGTAAGGGTACAGCCACTGTATAAATCCATGTCTTTATATTGTATGTATTTCAAACAACAAAAAAAAATGAAAACCTAAGCAACATTTTAAAAAGGATGGCTAACCTAACTTTGTTCTCTTGGATTAGAATAGACAAGCTTCTGACATCTAGAGATCCACATTCAAGTGATAATTACAGAAAGAATTCTGTCAGGCACAAACATCTTTTCAATTCCTTAATGCATTTTTCAACTCCATATCCAAAACCTGATGCCCATGAATGTGACCTACAAGCTAAGCTATGATCAGCAGGTTACAAAACTCAGAATTTTTTTTCCATGATAGTATGTCACTGATAAGAACAAACTTTCTGAAGGAGACTCTTCACCATTTAACTAGCATGCAAGATCTTGGTTTCATTTTGCTAGTGTTATGTCAGACATTTTGGATGAGAGATCCAAAATACTCACTTCACTCTGTGGCTCCTGAATTACTTTGTAAAGAGATGAAATCAAATCAGTCTTGTCTTTCAAGCTGGTAGCATAGCTGGAGATGGATGCTTCTGGCAATGTCTGAAATAAAAATATTATAAGCCATTTCTATCATTAAAATGTAACAGCTATTTCAACAACAATTTTCCATTACAAGGTATTATTTATCAGTTAACTGTAAACTAAACCTTGTTTCACAAAGAAATCCTCGTGTTTTCAGACCCTTGCCAGAAGACACACTGCATTCTATCATTTCGCAGTTTCATACAGAACGTAACAACAGCAACAGGAAACCGATAAAAAACAAGCTACAAAAATGTAACCCCCACTAAAATTTCACTGTGAGATGTCAGTACTGGGAAACTTTTACAGTTTTCAGATCCAGACTTCAAGGAGTTCTCAAGACCAACTGTACGCACTGAACATTACCAGATACAGTATTACCCCGGAAAAACAAAAATTCCAGTTGACGCAAATTCCAGCTCTTCTCTAACACTAAACAGATTTTCTACCAGTACTTAAGAAGGTAAAAATCTAATCTTTTTAACAACCCTTCAGAAGATGTACATTTAAATGTATATAACTCTTACAGTACTTCTTATCTCCAGTCCTTGAAAGGACTCCACTCTACAGACATGAAAACATATCTCTAGTTTATCTAAGCAGACCAGGAGCAAAACCTGCAATCAAGTCTGATACTTGCACCAATAAAACCATTCATCTATGATACACATTTTCACTGCTCTGTATCAGGAAATATGTCACCCCAAAGGAGCAAGGAAAAAAATCCTTTCAAAGCAGACATTTGTATTTATCACATGATCTCAGCAAAACCCAAGGTTACTATTTTTCATTTTCTACAGGATGCAAGCACTCCTGAATACTTTGCCAGCAGTGATTCAAATAGTTCTGGCTAAATATCCAAGAGTGTATTATTACCTTGAACTCTGATAACCACTCCTCCACAACCTCAGTATCCTCAGCTAACATCTTCCAACATCTGCTTCAAAACCTTCAGCCTGAAAGAATAAGCAAACACAGTTTGTGAATACTACACAGTCACTACATTAAGCAGATGATGAAAATTAAGTCTCTGTGAATATTTAAAGAATCTTATCCTGCTTTTACTTGTTAACATTTCATATGCTGACATTACTTTGAACTTTTATTGTACCTCACTTATGCACACTGCTGGAAGCATTAAACACAGGAGTCTTCACATACAGCAGTTTAATAAATTCCAACTATGTATTGCGTGGGAAGCTCAAAAAGTCAAAGATGTGCAGAAATGGCATTCTGAAAACAGAAAACATTACCTTCTCAATTTCAATTTATTTTTCAGCTTAAAAAACTCGAGAGGAAACTGTACAGACTCACTGACGAGAAACAACTGTTCAGGTCTTTCCCTAGTCAACTGCTATTCCCAACTTGGAAAAGGTCACTGAAATAAAGGCGGATGGAAAACCTTTAAATCCTCCCCCACCGTGGCAACCACAAGACAATGAGCCTACTGCCTCAGCATGGAGCCTACGATGGACTCCCCAGCCCAACATTCTGCCCAATCTCAGACAGAGAAAAATCATCAGCAGTATGAACACAAGAGATGGAGAGTGGCTTCTGAAATTAATTTCTGATTTCTCTTCAGTTTTGAGAAACCACTTAAAAACAACTGTCCCCTTATTCTGACACAAAAGACCAATGTATCATTAAGATACAAAACTACTAAAAGTTAAAAGAGCATGCTGTTAGCTTATCCAAGCTGTGACCATGAATTTCAACTAGTGACAAAATTAAATATTCATCTGAGGAAAACATTACCACAGTCTGGGTGAAATGTTCAGTCATGGGAGACATCCCATCAAGTTTTATTTTGCCAGTTTAAAACTAGTTTTGAAGTACTGATATCCAAGTATGGGCTTGTCCATGAATGCCAAACAAGGAAAAGATGGGAGGGGAGAATTGCCTTTTATAACACAAATATTTTGTTCTGAAATCCATACTGCAGTAGGGCATATATGGACTATACACAGTATATTTTAAGAAGCCTAAAGGAAGAAGAACCAGACATGATAATAGCAAGAGCTCACTAAAACCACCCAGAGCAAGGGGAGTGGGAAAACCCAAACTTAAGTAAGGCTTTAAGTAGTGACCAGGATCTTTCAATGCACAGAGAGGGTTGTGAGGAAATGACTATTCAGACATGAGGGGCAAAAGGAATAAAACTGAACAGGCTGTCCAGCAATTTCATTTTAAGAATCATTTTAATACAAAATAATAGCATGAAGCAACCAGAGATGTCTGTGCCCCGCTCTCCTCACTGGCACAGTCATTAAATAACAGCCTGGGACAGGTGAAATCGCAGAGAACCAGCTATGGCAAAGTCCTCTCACAACCCCAGAAAGACACACAAGTCTGCACAAAGCTTACAGGAACAGTGCCTTTGGAGGATGAAAGGACAACAAGGAAGGGGCTAAGGAAATGTAATCATTTAATTTTTGGAGACCAGACTGCTGCCACGGAGGGATAGGGGCTCTTTTAGGATTGTGAGGGGAGAAAGTTGCCCTTTTTTTGGGAGAGCAGCAGGGACACATGGAGCCCTGCTGTGGAGGATGAGACAGCTGGGAGCTTATGGGTCACAGGTGAGGGCAGAACAACAGGGGTGACATTGTGGCAGGTGTTTGCCACTCATCACCTGAGCAAGACAAAACACAGGAAGCATTCATACAGCTGAAGAAGCCTCACATTTACAGGTACCTGGTCCTCATATGCAACATGAACTACCTTCTTATCTCTTGGAAGGGCAACAGAAGAGGGAACAAGCAACCCAGGTGATTTTTGGAGTGTATTGATTATGACTTCCTGAAACAGGTGACCGAGGAGCCACAGGTAGGGCCCTCTGCTAAACATCATAATTACAAGCATGGAAAAACTGGCCAGTGATGTCAAGGTCAGGGCAGACACTGCTGCAATGACCATGACAAAGTAGATCACAGTACCCCAATAAGAAGGATCAAAGCAAGAAGGAGGACCAAGAATGTTCCAGAATGGTCTTTTGCAAAAATATCATCAGCAACAGAAAAATTAGAGCTCCGCAACTGAATTAGCAGGGGATCTGCTGACAGAAGACACAGAAAAGACCAAGGCACTCACTGCCACCTTTGCTACTGTTGTTCCCAGCAAGAGCAGCCCCCAGGAACCCTGCATCTCAGAGTGCAGAAAACTGCCTCAAGTGACAGAGTAGCTGAGGAGTCTCCATCCCTGGAGACACTGAAAACCCAGTTTGGTAAGATCCCGAGAAGTCAATTTTTTTCACTACTTTGAGCAAAGGAGGCTGGACTTCATGATTGCCAAAGATCCATTCAAACCTCATCCATTCTATCATCCTGTACCAACAAAGAAACAGGAAGGAGTAATGAAGAACATTAATCTAGCTAAACACCAAGCCTTTTTGCTCAGCACTGACAGTCTCTGAAGGTGCAATGATGACAGTACAGATGAGCAGCCTCTGAATACTCAGCATAGGTGGTGTGAGACCCTGCTGTGAAGTGAGGCTTTTCAGGATAATACCGTGTGCTAACGAACAAAAGCTAGTCCTACTACAATTACTGAAGCATCCACCTTACCAGTTCCAACAGAATCCCATACTCTACTAGCCCTACTTCATTCCTATGAAGCTGGAGAAAGGCTTTGGCAGCATCTCATGCTTCAGCATAGCTGACAATAGTAACCATTCCCTACTAAGCATTATTAATGGCACAAACACCTGTCCTAATACTGCTTGTTGAAAGCAAAAATCCCATTATTCAAAAGAGTGAAGAGGAGTCCTGGATACACCAAATCTGTAGTTGATACCACATTTATCCAAAAGATGCATTTTTTTCTCACCTATCTCTAATGATCCATCAAGCATTATTTTCATATTAAAGGTTTTCAGAGAACAGAGAGTTCATTTGACCAGTAAAAACCATAAGAGGATCCTTGGCTAGTATTATCCTTTGCAATAAGAATAATACTTCAAGTTTTTATTACTAAGTACTTAAAGGTGACTTTTTTTTTTCTTGCAGAAGCATGAACTTTTGAAATTATATCTATAAAAAAGGGACAGGACCAAGTTTTTACTGATCAGATCTTTTATATTTATTTTTAAAGTAGCAGAGGCATTCCACTGGGAGTTAATGCAGTTGAAACACACAGGAGATAGACTGTCCTTCTTTTACCTTCATGCATTATAAAATCCATATATACCTGTTTAACCCACAGCAACACACATTTGAGTATCAAAAATAACAACTCTGATTTTACAATTATTTTCCACAAAGATTATGCGTTAGATTGATGTCCCCCAGAAGGAAAAAAAAGCTTCTATTCCACACATCAGCTGTGTGGGATCTATTTAAATAGGCAGACAATCTACTGATTTACTAATGATTGCTACATTTTGTCCTAGTTAAATAACAGATCCAATTGGACTGGTACAATATTTGGACAGAGTTGGAAAACACAAGACTGTTCCAAAAGGAGGATTAACAAATTTCAGTTAACAGCACAATTTTTTACTGAAGCTCACAGAAAGTTTACAAAAAGTAACTCTAAAATGGAATTTTTAACACTAAGTAGGCCAAAATAAGGCTTAATTTATAGCATCTGCTAACCTCTTACAGAAAAAAAAAAAAAAAAAAAAAAGACCCAGAGGATTAAAAAAACATGCCTTAATTACAGCTTTGTTTCAGGGGATATAACTGCAAGATATAGGCCACTGAAAGCATGAGATGTCCCAGTCACAACAGAATTAAAGCAACACAAAGTGGATAAAGCAATACCTGCTACTTTGGGGATAAAAAAAAGACGTAAAATTGTATTAAGAAAGTACTTTATAAATACCAAAACCATAATGGAAATTCAAATAACACAGCAAACGCCACAGAGCATTTTTCAAAAAAACAAAACTTGTTTTAAGGTACAGCAGCATGTAATTCTCTTTAAATAAATATTTTTCCTTGGTCTCTTCTGACTAATTCCCTGCAAAGATTTCAAATGAGTGGAGTTTGAGAATTTCTTTAGAAACATCTTGCTTTTTTCACCACAAATCAAACAACATTTCAAATGTCCCTCTGCTCCTTGTTCATTTGGATGTGCTAATAAAGATTGTTACAGGAAAGAGCAAGACGTCTCAATTATTAAAATACCACTAAACTACTTGTGATGCAGCTTACTAACAGCCAGGTGCTTCACCTCTGTTGAATTTTTATTAGACACATATATTCTTAGCTTACCTCACCTCACACACAAAGTAAAGCCACTTTAGGTGATACTCTTTCAATGCAGGTCTTATCTTCGTATTTGCCTCATTAAAGCAGGCATAGTTTATGCAGTCTAGCTAACACATTAATTGCTGGCTAATTGTCTGTATTTATATGGCTAATATAAACTGTATGCTTGTGCCTTTTGAGTTAAAAGCACTTCGAAGTATTTTCCACAAGACTCTCAACTTGGATTAGCAGCCAAAAACAGGATTTATAATAAATAATAATTAACAAGTTCCCATGTCCTAAGCAGCCTCTGAGAGCTGTTAATTGGCCTTGCCCTATTCTAATACAATAATATAAGTCTCCTTCCATTGGAGATACCAATTTTTGTTTTGTTTCAAGGTGAGTAGTACAACTCAAATAAGATACCAATGAAATTTATCTGACAAAAGCTAGTCTCATTTAGAAGAGACTTTCTACAAAGGCCCTAAGAAGGTAATTTCCCACCCCCCGCACCCCTTAAAGCATAAATACATCAGGAACTTACTGAATTTCCTGTTTTCAAGAGAGGAGGGAAAAAACGTTACTAGGTACTGAGCTGGTGGAGGGCCAGCCAAGACAAATTAAGACATACTCTCTGGCAAACTTACTAATGCATCCATCTACTTTAATGGCTTTAGATTTTCATACCTGTCACTCAAGACTTTAATAATATCAAATCATGTCTTTGAATGAAATCACAGACAACACATGCACAGGTTTTTCTTTAAAAACAAATTCTTGCAATAGGTGGCTTTCTTGTTCTTTACAGCTACCTAATGTTTGCAGAATTCATCCACAGAATGTATGTGTGTAAATGAAATCTCGATTAAGTACAAGGAGGCTGGACTTGGATAAAGAATGAACTCTCGAGTTCTCCAGAACTGACCTTCTGAAACCACAGTATTGGATATTTGCTAGGGAAAGTCACAGAGCTAGAAAAAACAAAACCAGGAGCCAAAAACTGCTCAAGTCCCATCCTCTGGGAATTGCTGGAAGAGGAGAGAAAGCATATACTGCATCCTTACCTAATCTGTAAAAAAAAAAACCACTGTGAACCATCAGCCAAATCTGTCAACTCATCCCAGAATAGGAACAAAGTAAACTTGTGAGCATTTTATTAGGATGCATCAGACCCATAAGAGATCAAGCCCTTAGTAAATGCTGATCTTTTGTTCTATAGTAGTTTGCACACAGAAGTAGTGAAGGGCCAATTCGGACTCAACTTTCCTTTTGAAGTGGGAAAAGTAGTATTAAAAACCTTTTAGTCAGCTCTACTTGAATCATCAAGTTCACTTAAGGACTACAGTCTACACTTAAAATTTACATTGCTGAACCCTTTTCTCTCCCTCATTTCAGAGACAAAGACACAATCCTTGGTGAGCCTCAGAAAAGGAAAGGGCACTCAGGCAAGTGTATTCTTGATTCAACTGCCAAAGAAGAGAATGTATTTTCCTGATGTTAATGCACAACTCATTCTAGTGATACAGTGATCTGTTCATTTACTATACAATTTTGAATATGGTCAAACTGTTCCATTCAGATACTTGTAGGTGCAGTAATGGGTAGCAAAGCATTTGGAGTCTTTTGAGGAAAGAAATAGAGGCTACAATGGATTACAAAAGCCACTCCGACAGGTTTCAGAAACCACAAAGACCAGGTCTGACTTATTGACATTTTTCAAACTTCCCCAAAGAAACAAAACCCCCACTGTGCTAAGTCTGAAACAGTCACATGTTCTGCTCAAATATACAACTGCAAACGGTGCTCAGAGACTCGATATCAAATATTCTCTGACAATTCCACCTTCAGTTTAAAACAAGACAGCTATGGTGCACCAAGCATCACTGACTTAGGCTCAAGCAAATTCCTAAAATGAGAGATGATTATTCAGCATCTTCTAACAGAGAAATAGTAAGTCTTAGGTGACACTATAGGTGACAGGCTCAAAAAAAACAAGTGTTACCAAAAACAATGCAGGAAGGAAGTATGCATTGACATCTGAGTGCATGACCTTTACATAAATGCACAGAAAAAAAAGCCACTTGACATATGCATGGAACAATCTACCCAGAACCACCAAGCACTTCTACTTCAGAAAGCTGGAGTCAGAGGTTGCTCCCCCAGCACATTTTTCCAGTTTTCTCTCAGTTCCTTTCTTGGCCTCTATTAACAGCCACTTTTGGGCAAAAAGTTTTCAGAAATTCTGGTCTGATTCACTATGGTCATTCTGCAGTCCTCTTCACAACACAGTAGTGAAGACACAAAGATAACTGTTCTGAATATTTGTTTCCAGTGGATTGTAAAGATTACTAAACCTTAGGAACTGAAACTGCAGTGAATTTTAATTTCATCTTGCCAAGGGCGTTATTCAGTTTTGTTTCCCATTTTGCCCTCCCCTCTGTCAGTGACAGAAGCAACCTCCTTATCTGCAGCTCACGCTTTAGATCACAATGTGCAACGTCAGCCTTAAAGAGTCCGGAGTCAATGGACTTTTCCATGACACAGATCTAAATAAGATTTCCTGATCCCATGCACATATGTTTCTCAAATAATTTACATTTGGAATATGCCAAAGTGATAGATATTTGTCCATCAAATGGAAAAGTCCTCCTGAATGATATCCCTTACAATGTTAAAAGAATAACCCTATTAATATTCAGCCACAGATGACAGACCTCAATTCGGTTTTGATGCTAAAAAAATAATCTATAGAAAGAAAGCATATGTCAACCAGACCACAGAGAAACTAGAAATAACTGTCTTAAATGCAGTTGTTTCTTGTGCAAAGTATCCAGTACCACAGAATACTGTGCGGAGGTTTCTGGGCTGCAAAGCATCAAATACTTGATGCATCAAACTATTAACTCAGCCTTCTACAACCTTTAATTCTGTCAATAGTGGGGGGGGAATAAGAAACAACAAACCACCTATGGCTGAGGTCATGAGGTCGCAAGGCCATTCACACTGCTGGTAAACAGTCACATGGGCAAACATGACCCAAAACATTTATGGTGAAAGCTTTCTAAAAAGGCTCAAGCAGAAGGTAAGGTTCCTAATAGCATAGGCTTTTGAAGATTTTAATCCTGATCTTTGACTCCTGGCAAATCTATTTGCTCAAGTGCAGATTAGCAATCAATTACAAACCACATTTGTATTCAACTAATCTTGTATTTACCCTTTACTACCAAGGGGATATTTTTCCCAAGACAACCAAAAGACTCATGCCAGCCAAACAAGTCACTGGACAGAGATATGAGACTACAATGACTGATATATTCACTTGAATTTATACAAGTCATAGTAAATCAGATCTATATTGTTTAAGAAGGACAAAATCAGCCCTAACAGTACAGTGCCAAAATGAAGAAGAAATAACTTCCACAGCTTCAATTTTATTTTTTCATCTTACTTTACTACTTCATCCTTGTTGTCTTTTTTAATCCTACTTTACTGTTTCTTCCCTGTTGCCTACTGCACAAAACCACACCCTAAAGTACATCTGTCATACTGATAACCATAATCAGTCAAAACTGGCCACCTGCAAGTCAACTTACTCCAGTTACACCCCTGTTCTCTGGCATGCAGAATCCCTACTCTTTCAAGCTACTTCATCTGGAGTATAACCTCAAACGTTAGCTTTTTTTATCATCTGTAATACATCAATAGTTTCACTACAGGGAAATAAAGTACGAAAGTATTACTTGAAAGTATTACTTTCAATGCAGTTTTTCTTAGCAGCTAAAATATACTTGCTTCCTCTTACTTCATGCAGACATTACTGTTTATATCTTATTGACTCTAAGAAAGAACAGATATAAACAGCATAATCTTAGATAAAATAAAACACACATAACTGAAAAAGCTTAAGTCCTTACTTATTCTGGATTAATACAGTTAACTGCTCAACACACACAAAGAAAAATCAAGATAATAATTATATGCATCATAGAGAAATAGAATTTAAATTATGTAACATTAAAATGAATACAAGTACAAGCTTAATCAAATGAATTAACTAGAAAGCTTTAGAAATTCTGTCTGTTTTATATGTATCAAGATTTCTGTAACTTGTGTTGAGAACATCAGTGAACTGGCAATTCCACAGTACACTACACAGTGCTCTTAACACTTCCGTAAGGGAAAGCACTGCTGCACAAGTTCACCACTTACAAGAAACATAATGTACAGAACCCCAACTTACTTCTTTTGTACCTTAGTTCCCTAAGCCCAAAGTACACTGCATCCCTATGAAGTCAGGAAGCTTTCCCAAAACCCAAACGCAAATTTAAAACAGTGAAATATAATGAACTGTAGAGAGGATAACTGTGTTGCAGCTTTAATTTTAGTATTGCATGTAAGTCTTGAACCAACCAATGGTCTTTTCAAAAGCATGGAGCATTATTTTGGCAGCAATGCTGTGGCATGTAATTCCTTGCCTACTCAACCTTCAATGCTACCACAGTTATTACCTTTACAGGCAGTTATCCATTTAATCTAACTATTTGTTAAGTCTGTTTGCTGCAAAGCTAATTTTAAAAACCAAGTTTTGTTTTCTAAGTGAAAACTGCAAGTCATCTCCAGTTAAAGTTTGTTCAAAACATTCAGTCACATACAAAAAGAAAGGTGTTGGGTAACTCAGCTGCTGAAAGACGCTCAGTGTAAAGCATGCACAGGCAGATGCTGCACAATAGCTTGAGTATGACTAAAATCCATGTGGAGAACTGAGCAGGAGCTCTACTTCATCTCTGAGCATTGACTGTAAAAGACACAATTTCAACACCTTCTACCATTACAGCATGTAGTTTCAGCTAATACAAGTCCAAAAGCATTCATCTGGCAAGTAGTTTAGCAGTGACCTACCAGACGGAAAAAGACTCAGTTCACAAAGCAAGGACAGGAGTTTGAGAGACTCTTCACCTACTTTTTAGCAGCAACATTACGAATGCAAGACTTTTGACCAAAACCTCTCAACTTTGCTAGCTGAGAATGAGATTTCAGGAGACTCTGCCTATTTTCAATCCTGCTCTAGGTATCTGCACCTCATTGAATTTGAAAAGCAGATGTCTACCTGCAAGCCAGAGACCGGCTTTAGAAGATACTACACAAGCCATATGAGGAAGAAATTTTGTAGCAGCTCTTGAGACTTCATTTCAACCAAATTTTTCTGCTGCCTCCAAAAAATGTGAGGAGCTCCACAAACTGAGAATTGGGCTGCAGAAGTCACAGGTGCTTCAAAAGTGAGTTATGTCAGGTTCAGGCCAGAATAGGGTTAATTTTTGCAGCAGCCAAGAGGGGCATGGCCAGGACCCAGAGGTTATTCTACACCACCTCATCACTGGATGTGAATCGTTTGTCTATTTTGTTCATTTTGTTATTGATAGCATAGCTGCTACTGCTTGCTTCCTTATTCCATCGCTGTTTTCGGTAAACCGTTCTTATCTCAAGGTGTAACTCTACTTTTTGTGCCCCTGATTCTCCCCTCCACACCTAAGCAGGGGAGGGGTCAGGGGAAAGGGAGACTGAGCAAGAAGTTGTGGTTTGGAGGGTTTCTGTGGGAACACTAAATCAGGGAACACCATTCCTATGCCAGAACAGTCTTATTCGGTAAAGCTCGGGCCCCTCTTTCAGGCCAAACCCATCCCAGGGCACCCAGTCCTGCATAAAGAAAAGAGAATTCTCCCCTAGGCTCCCATTGGCTTCCCTGGGATCGGTTGTGTCACCGCATTGAGCTACCGAGGGCAGAAATACAATACAGCGTAATATCAGACATGATCAAATACAGCTGCAAGGGAAAGGCTTGATTTTGACTCCAGAGCCTTTATTTTAAATGACTGCTATGATATATCCCATTACCCTAACCCTACAAATGCAGCAGCATTAGCATTCTTGATAAATTTATATCTGCAAAATATCTCCAGTATACCATTCAACCATTTCCTTAAAGATCATGAGAGAAAGGCAGGAACCTTGCTATTAGGAATACACCCCAGATTTTATAGTAGAAGTGCTTTATGGTATCTACTGACAGGTGTTTCAGCAGCTCATTTTCACAGAAAAAAACAAACCATACTAAGGTGCATTTTCCAGAAGAGGGGGTACATCAATATTGCAAATAAGGACTTAGTTTTAGTGGTCGATAACTGCTCCCTGTTAAATTAGAGAATTAAAAAATTATCCATCCATATATGCATCTAATGCATGTATTCAGCTGTGTTAAACAGTTTCAGAAAAAATACACTTTATCTCTTCATGACAGTTCTCTTATTCTTTCTTATCCGTTCCTTTCCCCCACCCCCACAACAGCTCATCTGCAAATACTCACAAGACAGGACACACTCATTTGAAAAACATTTCAGAGCAACTAAGAACAATTTTGTGGGCTCTCACATACAAGCAACAGAAAAACATGACTTCTCAACCACAACTTTTAAGAGCAGGACCCACGCTTCTGTCTCATTCAGAAGATACATCCAATACATTAAATGCTCTATTGTCACATTTAAATGCTGTAGTACAGACAAAATATATGCAACTCAAAGTCTCAAGACAATTTCCTACCCTGTATGTCTTGTTCTGCATTGTAATTGAAAAAGTCAAATCCCAAAAGCATAATAATGTCAAAGCAGAAAAGGGTTATAATTGTCTTACATTAAGAGATGTATTAATTCAGATTGAATTCATGTTAGATGAAAAAGCTTTTAAAATAAGAAGTTCCCATTTCATGAAAGCATCTAAAGTTCAAAATATTAATTACTCCAAGAAAGAAACAGAAAGCTAATGCAACTCACATTATACAGGTTCTGGAAGGACTCTTTTTTTGAGTTCAGATTTCCAGGGTAAATGGTATTACCAAGTCATCTGCCATTATTCCAAAGCCACAACAGAAAGTTTCTAAGGACTTTATATTGCTATCACTTGAGTAGCAGAAAATAGTTTAAGATTAAAAATAACAGAGCATGCATTCGTCTTCTTTTCCTGCTTCTTTTATTTGTGTTCTCATTAAATCACACGATGTCTTCTGCTCAAGACAGGCCTGATTTTTAAGAGCATTCTTTGAGACCTACATATCTAGTTGCGCTAGAAGAAGTGAGCAGTGCTTCTATAATCAGTTATCAATTCAGAGTTCTGGCTTAGAGCACAGAAATGATGATTTAGAGCCAGGCAAATATTTCTGTAGCCCAACTACAAAGTGGTCAAAATTTGTTTCTATGATAATCTCAAGTCTGTGAGCTTGGGAATTTAATTTAGTGTATTGTGCTTACATGCAGCAACTGAGAAGTCACTTGAATGGCAGATGCAGTTGTGACAACACATGGAAATTGGTCACTGATTGCACATGTATTTGGGGCGCAGTGCACTTGGATGAACCAAACCCAAAGGACAGAAATACAGCCGAAAAATCCTTGGACACATGTTCTGCTTGTAAAAACTGCTATAAGCATATGAAAGAAGTGTTACAACCGAGAGCAAAGCAAGCTGTATCACATCAGGGGAGAAAAACCAAATATAATCTAAGCGAATGGCCACTTTTCAAACAATATGACATTTGAGGGGTGGGGGTTAATTGCACAAAACAAAAAGATCATACACCTATCATTTAACATCAATAGAAACATTTAAGTAACTCCTTCAAGGCTAAGCGTGGCATCACTTGGTTCCTGTTTCATCACTCAGTTAACTTCCTATTCTCACTTTTGTCAGTTCCTCTATTTATTGTACAAGGCAAGACCTTAATTTATGTGTTCCTTCTTCCCTTGACATCAAGTATATCCACACCCTACTCCTCCTACTGAATCTATATAGGACTTTTATTCTGCCACACCAAGAAGCAGCTCGAAGTGGTTAAGGTAGTTCCTGCCACTGTTTCACTGGGTTATTGCAGCTTTGTGATCACAGGTATCCACTTCTTTACCAAAACAGGACAAAACCTCTAAGCCACTTTTCAATACCACTGAAATAGGAAAAAACCAAAGATTTCCATCACTTCATTAAGTAATGAATGAAAGTGTGTACTACATATCCAAGGGAACTGCACAGTTTAGAGATCTCCTCTGATTATGTTGTTTCAGGTTTTTGGAAAATCATTATCATTTCTCCCTGTGAAGCTACAGTTTGCCAGTAACAGTCTGGGAGAAAATATCACTGCACAAATAACCATTCCATTCTAGTAAAAACCCTTGGTAACCAATGCAAATGCATATGCTTCAGATACTCTTAAATTTTAGCTTAGTAACAAAGAGAATAATATTGAAAGTATATATACACCAACCTAAAGCGAGTAGGGCAGCAAAAGAATTAAAAGTAGCAGAGACTGCAAATTTACTCAGCCACTCCCTAGCATGATGCAGAAGTGCTGGAAGAGTAGTTCTGCTATATTTGTACACATTACTGGAAATTCAACAAAACTTCAATGAATTCCAGCTGAGACAACAGAATCCTGTTACTACAAGCTGTATCATTACAGACTTCGCAAAACAGATGTTTCCTTTGTTGTGTTTCACTAAGTAACATAACAAATTTGATTGTCTGAAGTGTCTCATCACAACATAACTGTGGTGAAAATACCCCTCATTTACAGTACAGACACATAATGCTGCTGAGAAAACAGGGAGGGCTTAAAGAAACTCAAAATTTTTTCCTCAGCTTTACAATTAAATATAAATCACATTCTCTTAAGACAGACAGAAATTGGTAAATGTTATACCAGCACTCACAAAGCTACAGATGCACATGTAAGAGGATGTGCAGAATTACTGTCAAAAGCCTCTCACCTGCTCCCCTGGCTGCTGCACTGGGAATTTAGTTCAAAGCAGGGAAAAAAATGCAGGAGCCTCTTAGTCTTTCTAGACCTGACATACAGAGTCAATATAATTAGGAACGTGAGAGATGTGAGCAGAAAGACTGCAGCTTATTGAGCCTAAAAGCTGTAACTGAGTAAAAACAGTAGCACGTCTGCAGCACGTGGCATGAAGCAGGCAGGTATTTTGGTACAGTCTAAAGCAAGTCAATAAGAAATATATTCTTTTAACTGAGTATACAGTAATTGGTTTAACCAGATGTGCTACTAAACACAAATCATAGGACAATACTCAGAATTTCACTGGCAAAGCAAGTCTAAATTGACTGTACGGAAAAAAATTGTTGCTTAGCACAAGGTACCCAAAGCTAAGGAACTCCCCAATACTGTTCCTTTCCACACTTTGATCACACTTTTCTCCCCTTCATCAGCCTAACACAAAATACATGACACTGCAGTCTGATTCTGCAACCTACTTCAAATCTGGAAGAAACACAATTTCCTCCAGCCAGAAAACACTGCAAAGGAGTATTAACCAGGAGAAAAAAAAATTATTTTTATACCTGAAGATCCTTTAATCTGCATCCTCAGGTAGCAATGTAGCATACCTGACATGTCTTATATAGTAGATTGAAAATATTCACAGTACCCTGACAGAGAAGGTGGCTGGTGTTAAAAATCTGTCAAATGTAATTTTTTAAAATTTACTAGGTCAACTTAACACTTATTCCAGTCACCTCTTTTAATACAGCAAATACTATTAAAGGATTGAAAATAATTAAAAATAGAAAACAATTGCCTTTACCTATGAGAACAGGATTCAAGTGCTTGAAAACAAATCACAATGACATAGTACAGCCTTCTCCATTAACCAGACACTCAGGGAGACCTGTACAATACTCAAGACAACTAGACAGCTTAATTGTTGAGTATTAGATATAATTCTCTATCACATATTTACAGTGTAATGGGATTTCTTCTTCCCTTCCTAAAAAAAAGAACTGCAATAACATATGGCAAAAGTAGTGAATTCATGGTGTTTAGTATTAGCAAAATATTAAAGTTGTATGCACTACTTGTCAGGTTGAAATTATTGCCTTGCTGAAGCATAAATATTTATCCAGTGCAAACAGCAGGAAACCTTAGGAGACAGCATGGCTTTAAGCACCGAAGTGTGTTAATTAGTACCCAGTGCAGCTTCAGAGCATGCTACGCTATTTTTAAATAAAGCTTAGCTTCCAGATAGAGGAAAGCAATAAAACGTAAAGGTAAGAGATAAGATAGCCTAAGAAAGCTATCAATAAGAAATCTTCAATAGCCATCAAAACTGTCCCAAACATACATTTTTTTTGTCACAAAGTTCAGAATGAGAGCTCTTGTGCCAATCAGGATGGAATACAAACACTTAGCAACTTTTGCATCAGCAATAGGCCTGTTTTACTAGTATTACTTTTACCCTAATTTCTTTGCTATGCTTTGATTGTTACACAGCATTTCATATTATTAGAGGTTAGAGATGGAAAAACAAAAACATACATCTGTTTTGAAGAGATAACCCATTTCCAAGTCTTCCTCTCAACAATCAGATGATTCTTCAACATAGGTGGTCATTTATAAATCAAGAAACATTTCATGCACGCCCTCACTTCCAATGGCATTATCCATATACAAGTGATGATAATTAAGTATCTGTCCAAATTCTATGTCCTTTATTGATTCCAGTTCTAATAAATAATGCTCCTAATAACAACCATTTATTGAACCCATCTGTTTTACATTTGTACACCATTTAGAAGTTACACTGAAGCCTTATAAACAGAACCCTTAATTCATCACGCAAACAACTACACCAACATCCTCCCCTTTCTGGCACTACAAGACAAAACAGGGTCACATTCAGACAATTTCAGGACTCACTTGGCTGTGACTTACACTGTTTTCATTCACTATCTTTCCAGTTGTCAGCAAGGCATATAAGTTCATTTGGGGATGTGACTAAAGAAATTGCCATAAATAACAGTTGCCCTCATAGACTCGGCCAAGATGCTATTTTTATTCTGCTTCTCTTGAACATGGTCCTGATTAGGGCAAAGACTTCAAAACAGTTTCACCAGAAGTACAAGAAAATATTTCATATCCAGCACTAATTTAGAAATGCTGCAAACTGAAAACTATTACAGCTGTTAAATCTTTCAGGTGTTGGTTTTTGTGTTTGAGGGTTTTTCAATATCTAATGCAGGAATATTTGAGTTTTCACACTAGTGAAGTTCAACACAAATTCTGACAGAAATCTGATTTACAGAAAGAACAAATGCAGGAACATTTCACCTGTCAGCCTCGTGAAAAACTTCTTGAATTCTAAATGTTTTCAAATAACTCTGAATAATTCAAGTGTCAGTTATTTATAGAGAAAATCTCAAGCTCATGCAGAAGTACTTCATCTAAAAGGTGTGTGCATACAGTTACACATTATAGAGGAAAGAGTCTGGCCATCACAGGAATAAACATTTTAATGGCATGCAGAGCTTGAGCAGCAGCTTTAAACACAGCCTAGCAGTATTATGCAGTTGCTACACATTAAAAACATTTTCATACTTTAGTACTCCTTGTCTTCAACAACAGTGATCTGACACAGATTTCTGTCCTTATCCTGACACTTTGTTGCTGCCAAGATTATCTCATGAAGCATTTCAAATAAATTAATCCAATTTAAGTTTCTAAATAACTGATGCTAATAAAAAATGCTTTAATTCCAACACATTCTCCACTTCCAAATGTGCATTTCATATGTCACGATTTCAATTCTAGCAACTGAGGACAGCAAATGCCAAAAGGGCTATTTTTCCTGGAACGGAAAGAAAACAAAGATTTAAAGAAAAGATCTCATGCCTACAATTCTAATTTAAGTGGTGTTTTATATATATATATATATATATGTACACTTGCATAATTAAACAGAACAGCATTAACAAAACAAAAGCTGTAATTCTCCTAAGCAGGGACACCACAAGATTCCAGTAAACCAACAAACTCTTTCAAGTACATCCTACCAACTACAAACCAACACACTGAGACACACTGCATATAAACTGCAGGTTTTAAGTACACTGTATTTCCATAATCCCATGGAAGTCTCAGAGATTAGACAGAGTCACTCCAGTCAAACTATTTCACCTCAGAAGATAATTACAGATGGGCAGTCTTCAGTTTTTCTGTAGTGTACAAGATTTGGACTCTAGTTCTCTTAACTTCAAAGAAAAGAGTATGCATGCAGGGCAGGTCACACCATCAGGTTTCTCATTTTCTATACAGCAAGATGAGATCTCCTGCTTAAATTTCATGCATATGGCTCCTGGAAGACTGACTGCTTGGTAACACTGGAAGTAACACACACGAGTGCAGCGATTCACCGGTGTAACCTCCACTTCTGCTAACAAAACTACCTGCACAGTCCTACGGGTGACCTGAGCACAAACTTTGTACCCAATCTTCCATTGGTGAGAGAGAGGTTATGCAGAGAGCACATTTGTCAAAGGGGAGGGCTGGGAATAAAACCTGACCTGGCAATTCACCTAACAGATTTCAGTCTAAGCTCTTCCCAACAGAAGCTTGTATGTTTGCTGACTGCACAGGTGATCTTTGTTAAGAGCCCAGGAGCTACTGCATTTTAATATTCTCATCAACATAAATATTTATGCCTCGTGAAAGTTTCATCTGAAAGCCTCAAATACTCCACAAGCTCTTAGTCCCAAAGGAAAGCCTGGGAACTGTGACTTTTCACTAAGAAAACATGCAGATTTCATAACCTATGCATTTTCCATACAACCTTAAAAAAGCGTGTCACATCAGGTCATGAAATACATGTTTATTTTTTAATTAAAATAACCAGACAGTAACCAACATTTGATAACTAATAATTTAAATCTCCAGAATGAACAAGGTGATTTTCACATTGCATGCACTAAAGTCAGTGACAGGTTAAAAGACAACCTAACATTTACCTTGAAGTAGGCTTTAATGAAAATTAATTTCCTGACATGACCATGAGGGAGATTCAAGATATTGGGGTTTTATAGGACTGTGTACTATGAATGAGACTTTAACTCAGGGACTTACTATTAGGTTTGACCCAGCCATTGCATCAGCAAACGGGCTCTTCTCCCAGCTTAGAGCCAGCCCCACTGTGCTAATAAAATACAGATGACACACACCACTTGTAGTGCCCAGCCTCACAATATCTCATGCACATGCTTGTGATACAAGTCCTCACAAAATTAGAATCCAAGTGACTTAACTACCCAGCTATGCCTGAGAACATGTCTCCCATGGACTCCCTCAAGTGAAAGCAAACCCACCCATTCAGGAGACTACAGCAGAATTTCAACACAATTCAGACCCTGACAGCCTTTTTTCTTGGAAGAAGATTTCTGATTACATTTAACATACCCCTTTAAAACAGCTCACCACTGCAAGGAAGTGAATTGTTACAGTTAATAAATCATCCTAAGTAGTACCCAACTCCCTCAAAATTGTTATCCCTCTGATAAAAGGCCTATTAAAAGTGCCTTGCCTCACAAAGATATTATCACAGAAGAGAAGCAGATGGATTTTGTATTTCAAAATTAGTATTTTCATATCCTTTTCCTACTCTAGAAGAAAAAATACAACCAAAAGCACTGCCAGAAGGGTCTAAAATTCAACTTCAAAGTATATTACTTTTACCAAAACTATTTCATTGATGAAACTACAATAGATAACAAATTAATTTGACCACATTATACAATACTACTTACTTTTCATAACATAAAAGAACTTATTAGAAGGTGGAGAGAACAAAAGCAAGGCACCACTGGGGGGCCATTATAAGATCTTTAAGGTCCCTTCCAACACAAACCTTTTTAGGATATTGTGGAAAGCACAAACTTCTGAAAAAAACACTGAAGCATCTAAGTCCCCTACTGGAGGAAAAACCTGCAGAAAATCCATGAACTGCAGTCATCAGTGTCACTCTACATTTTGCTCCATAATACTGCTTCTTGCCTCTTTGCAATGCAATTTGCTCAAGCTGCCCTAAAAAAAAAAAAGTCACTAAATCTGAATTTGCAGCTAACAACCCTAACGCCAATCATGTAACCGAAACTTTCATGTTTTGTTCCTCTACAGTTATCTCCTCATGCACTGGCAGTGTCTGTTAAAACTTACGAAAGGTCGATACTAGAAAGTCTTCATAACCCTCAAGTACACAAATCATTTTCCCTGTGAACGCAAGGCTCAGGAGCTTTTTCGGCATAGAGCTGGAATTCAATTGGACGGGAAACAAACGTGATGGCTGTCGGGATTACATGGAACAAGACAAGTCCCCCGGCACTATCTCTGCTTTCATCGTTACCTTTGAAGCACAAAGCACATGGAAGGTCACTTCAATTTAACGTGCGCCAAGTTAAACCGCGGAGCCCACGCAGGCACAAGCCGCGCAGCCAGCGGCGCTGCCCTCTCGGGAACCGGCAACTCCGCCGTTCTAACTGTTGCTGCCACCCCCCGCATCCCCGCGGCGGAGACAACACCAAACGGACACACAGCACGGCTTACAATGAAGCCGTTTCACAGCCCGCCGCCGAACTATGCCCCCAACCTCCCCACGAAGGACCGCAGTCGCGCCGGGATCCCGCTGCCAGGCACCGCGCTGCCTGCCCTGCTCCGGGGACACCGCGGGAGCAGCTCCTTTGTCTCTCCCGCAGCTCCGGCCGCCTTCTCCCGGCTGCACAAGGCGCCGCTGCCCCGCCGACCCCCAGACACCCCGGCGATGCCGCCGCTTGCCCGCTCTGCCCTACCGGAGTCGGACCGGGAGCGGGCGGTGCGCGGCGAGCGGGCGGCCAGCCGCGGCCGGGATGCCGGCGGGGCCCCGGGAGCACCCGCGGCAAGGGGG
>VZTX01022501.1:1637-24819 GCA_013400915.1 Pardalotus punctatus | reverse complement strand
GGCGGCAGCGGTGGGTGCCCTGGGAGGGTGCTCCGGGGGCGGGCGCGGAAGCGAGGGGACGCGGCTGGGTCGGGAGCGTAGCCGCGGGGAAAGCTCAGGCGGAGTCCGGGGCGTTGGGCAGGGTCGTGCCCCGCGAGAAGATGCGCCCTCCGGAGCAGCGCCCGCTCCCGAAACTGCCCTGCGAGCGCGGGTGGCAGCGGGCACTCGGAACAGACCACGGGCGGCAGCGCTTGGGATGGGTTCGAGAGAGCGGCACCAGAGCTGCGTGTGCTCTACCGCTGTCCCAGATCACACATTCCCCCCGGCCTGTCGCTTGGAAATAAAAAGAGCTGGAGGCAGGAGCAGGGGGAGGCAGAGGTGCCGGTCTGACGGTGCCCCAGCCCGGCAGAGGTACGGCCGACAGCTCCGCAGGAGATGCTTCCAGGCACCCTGGTGGGAATGCCACAAAATTGAACGCCTCTTAATTTTCATCAGGCGTGTCTTAATCATTATTGAGATACTGGATTCTTACCAGCCTTCTCCAAGTGAAGCAATTGTGGACAAGTCTCATTCCACAGCACTTCAAGGCCTTTTCATTTACAAGTATTTTTTTTTCTACTGGCTTCATCCTTGGACTGCTCTGAAGAACAATCTTGAAATAAAACTGCATGCCCCACAAACAGCTACTTTTGGTTTTTACAGTTTTTTTGTTACCACCAGAGTTTTTTTTGTAAGTATGCTTTCAGGATGTAAATTTTGTTCCTCTGAAGCACGCACTAATGGTAATCTTCTGGATTAATAAAGATTACATTAATCAGTAATATAATTGCTCTGTGGTGAAATCAAGGCAAGGAGGCTGCGATTTGGTCTGTGACAAATACCACGTAATGACAGAGCCTGAATTAACATCACACCAACACTGCCACAAAGTGCTGTCCCACACTCATTTAAAAGCCATGGTCTTCTATGCCTTGCCCATGTTCATTTCCTCAGTTACCCTGTACAGGTAGATAATGTGTTCACATGAAAGTTTATTGACTTCCCTGGAGCCTTGAACCTGAGAAAACACCAGGTTCAATGCACTTCTTCAAGTTTTTCTCAGCCATCCTGCATATGGACATAAGTACATCAGTATCATTCTGTCTGAGCTGCTTATAGACTTGTGCTATTGTACCATTAATTTCCATAGGTATATAGTATATTGACAAAAAAATATGAGTTATGTTCAAGGACCTTTTATAATATAAACCATAATACATAAAAATTGCTTTTAGAATATAAATGTCTTACTAAGCCATTTGTCTTTAGAATACTCCCATTGTGTTATGGTCTAAATTCATTCTGTCAACAGTTTCTATGACACTGGATAAAATAGGTCTGTTTTCCTGAAAAGATAAATATTAGTTCCAACAAAGGTTTGAAAAAGCCTTATTATTTCACCAACATGAAAAGAGACAATTAAATGTCATAATCTTAGGAACAACCAAATGGAACTTTTAAAGGGAAATAATAAACTCTTACCTTTCAAAGAATATACATCTGGATCACAGGCAGAATATTGACAAAAAAAGGGATTTCTTTTTTTGCAAACTCTTTACCTGACTGACTTTCTCCGCTTTCCCACCACTATTTCTGCCAACAACATTGCAGGCATACACAACTTCCATCACAATGTCTTTCCCACTTGCTGCCTGTACCTATTCCCGAGACCCTCCTGATTTTTGTGACCCAACAGTTACAAAAAAGGCCACATCAATTCAGTCTGAAGAGAACCAATTAGAAAAACCCAAGCTCTTTTAAACATAATTCTGTCCCAAGTTGGTTTATGGCTCAGTTCTGCAGTTCTGAGAGCAGCATGGGCCAAAGAAAAAGCAATGGAAGTAGACACAGCAATGCAGGAGGAGTTTATTAGCCTGCCTGCTCAGACCCAGTGTCAGGAAGGAGACTGCATACTGATGTGGCTTGTTACATCCTAAGTGACCCTGATAATTGCAAACAGAGGTACTGAGATCATACTATCATTAGTTATTAATTTTACTGTTACTAATGTGTTATAACTCTAATGATTACTAAAAGTAATGAATCATCTGCAAACAAAAGGCAGGCAAATTATTCTCATGCAGCAGATAACTGTTCTTCAATGTCAGGTCACATTATCAAAAGAAAATAGTTCAGCTTATATTACTTTCACAGATTTTATTTTTTTAACTCCTAAATTATTTTAGTGTCTCAGGCATTCTTAGCACATTAGTCTTACATATTCTAGATGCACAAAAAAGTATGCAACAAATTTTAATGTGTTTAGATTTTTATGCAGAGATGTACACTTACTGCACTTTAGTCTTACATTTAGGGCAGGGTTTTTTTGCCATTAGCAATCCATTTCAAAATGCCCTCTCAGAGGAGGGCTATAGAGAATCAGAACTTTTGTTCCACTTTCACAGCAGTCAGGACAGCTCAGTGCTGTTTCATAAACTGTTTCCAGGAAGAAGATCTCTTCAGATTTCATAAAATATTCTCATTTCTCAGAAATATAATTTGGAACCTAGAGATTCTGGCTGCTTCATAGTTTTCAATCTCTGCCTATTCATTACAAGTTCTTATATTTAGATATATAATGGAGTTGTAAGCTTCTTTAAAAATAGAAATCCTTGATAAATAAATACTTAACAACCTTAATCTCTGTCATATGACCACGTTCTTAAAGCTCAATTCAACAGAGACTGTTTTTAAAAGATAATACATCTGGACCATGGGAAAAAAAATACTAGTTCTTTCCCAGTGATCTGATCTCAGACCAAATCCATAGCCTGTGAGACACCAAGAAGGGCATGTTTAGGGAGACAGACAGAATTCCAGAAGGAATAATTTCTTGGTCCACTGTCCCAGTGGCAACCTAGGCCAGGCTGGCTGTGACCACAGTTACAGCACATGCTGCTCCACAGATGGGAGCACCATTGTGGAGCAGCCCTTCTGTTTGGATTAGGATGGAGCAGCACTCACTGCAGAATTAAGAGCAGTCTGTACTCTTGGTTAGAAATTCAGCTAATATTTTCAAAGATGCCCAGAACTCACATTGCTCTCCTGCAGAGCCTTTGATTAAGTCCCCTAATTGGGTTTATGAAGAAGCATTGAGTTATTCTTCAAATCAGCAGAGGTCCAGGAGCTTTGTACCAAATGCAAAAGGCTCTGGAGACTCCTGGTCAGACATTCTCCATGAAAACAGTTTCAGTAACCAAAGCATGTAAAAAGTCTGGGAAAAAAAAGTAAGAAAACCATGCTGACCTAGGAAGAATAAACAGATATTCTGAAATTTCCTTTGTAATAGAAAGAAGATGACTGCACTTTCTGTAAAAAAACCACAAATTCTGCAATT
Organism: Pardalotus punctatus; assembly: GCA_013400915.1. NCBI lineage: Eukaryota > Metazoa > Chordata > Aves > Passeriformes > Pardalotidae > Pardalotus > Pardalotus punctatus. The sequence goes on along the minus strand of VZTX01022501.1, from coordinate 21,464 downwards.
TTTATTTTAGGACCTCTGAAACAACTGACTATGATATTTTGACTGCTTGAGATGTTCAGTTTTGGTTTATGGTTTTCTTTTTTATATTCTTGTTTCAACCATAAATAAAATATTTCAATAGCTTTCTCTTGAAAACATAAAAGAAATCAATATCTTCCTACAAAATGTTACATTTTATCACATCCATGTTTTGACAGAAAATTGTTCTAGCAGAAAGCTCTCTACTAGTTCTTTCCAGAAAGTGAAAAATCTCTAATATCAGCTTGACTCTGAAACATTGAAGATCTCACAGTCTCAGATTTCTCATATTATCACAAAACACTTTAAAGGAAACTGTGCAAGAAGGAAGGATTTTATAAGCATATTGTTGGTCAATTGATTGAATAAGGTCATTTTACTAGAATTTCAGATTAAAAAAAAATACATTACCACAGAACTATTAAGAAGTGTCCTTTACTTCATAATTTATTAAAAATTTTATTCATTATAAATAAAGACAGCTTTTATCTTACACTTTTTTACTAACCAGGAGTTCTCCTGACAACCTGGAGACCTTCTTACTTAGCTTTTCTTGGCAAATCTTACACAGAAGCATAACACTACTATGGCTTGATTTGCTAATATTGAAAAGAAATATTTATTACAAAACCACTACAGTAGAATTAAAAGCAAAATACTGTACTATGCAAAGGCTTTCCAAAAGTTTAAATTCACATAACTCAAATTTAAAACTGCGTCTGACTTGCTGTTGAAGGCCAGTTATCTAAACAGTATGTTCCATATCAATATTTTGCACTAAGGGATGATGCTTACCATACCTGAAAATACAAGAGAATAGATTCTGATTTTGATTAAATTCTAACGGGAAACTACTATAAGAATTTGATAACAGTAAAGGTTTTTTCTTACTGTACCACTAACATAAGGCAATATTTTAAAAGCATAGCAACCAAATAATCATAAACATCAATAATGTATAAACTATCCTCACTACATGAGAGCTAGGATATCCATTACTTTTTCTTCCTCACACTTTAAAGTGGAGGTTAAAGGCATGTACATAGGTTTGTAAGCATAGCAGTTTACAAGATAAATTGTTTGAGTGGAAAGACACAAGCATTGCATCAAAACCTGCATAGTTCAAAATCTAGAAATGAGCCTTCAAGTTAAGGGAGGGAAAGAGCGAAACAACGTGGAGATTGCTGTTATGAGAAGTACAGTCAAACATACCGCATCATGATAGAATTGACAGGAGGAGAGGCTGTATTTGGGAGGGGGAAGCCAGAAGGAGGAGATAAGGATCCACTACAGCAGAGCATCTCCTGCAAGTCTTGGGGCACACTCCCCACACAGCACTACAGTCCTTTCTGCTCAGCAAAGTACTGAGAGAAAAGCTGCTACCTACAGGCCTTCTGTGCAACACCTCTGCCTTGGTATTAGCAGCTCAATTAAAGTATCACAGCTGTTTTAATTATCACAGCTGAGCTGAGTTTCCTCTTCCTGAACACAACTGTTTGCTTTGTAGTGCCTGGTGGGGGCTGCTCCTCGCTGTACACACAAGGAGGAACAGGGAGGGCTGGTGAGGATGCTGTGAAAGTGAGAGAGATGAGGAAAAATGTTGCAAGACAATCCAGGGATTTTTAAGTTCTCATCGTTCTTCAGATGCTTCTTAATTGTTACTCCTACAGAAACTTCCTCTTCCACCCCCTGTGTGCCTGGGCATGTTGGCAGGATTCTGAATGTGTGTATTTATTGTCCTGCTGCTGGACTACACAAAATTACCAGCTCACTTTACAAGAGCTGTCAGACACTCTGGCTGGCCGAAAAGCTGCATATTCTTTTTGTGAGAAACTTACAGTCATGGGATGTCTCCCAGTGAGCAAGCCAAGCTGTGTCCCCCCTCTGCCTCCCGAGGGGCCTGGGGGTCACCGGGAGAAGCCGTGTCCCCCGGGATGGCATCCGGAGCGCAGCTGCTCAGCAGCCGGGCGATGCTGGGTGTGTGCGGGGCTGCCCGGCTGCGCTCACCACTTCCTCCCTCAGCGTGCGCTGAGCTCATGAAGGGGCTGCGGCTGGGCTCAGAGCTACCCGCTGACATTTCACTACTGCTTACTCTTGGGTCACGCTTTGCCTTTGAATCCCAAAAGCTAGAAACACACGCACACATTTTTATATTGGAAGCTCTCGCTTCTGCTGTAACCCCATTAACCCCAAAGTCGGTGCTGGAGCCTAGCCTACGAAGTTCACGTGTCTTCTGCAAGCCCACAGAAGCAGCCTGGATACCCTGACACCCAGCCTGTGTTAGGAAGTCCTCAGCACGTGCTCTATGGCTGGCTCCACACAGAACTGTGGAAGCAGCCATGAAAACCAGCATCAACGTGTCTGTACAGAAACATCATTTTTGTCTGACCCAACTCCACTACCATGGCCCCATCCTACTCTTGGCTCTTCCAGTGTGCAAGAACCAACACTGGCCCAAAGACTCCACATTTCAAACAATCCCCCCAGGAAAAGTTAAGGCTGTATTACTAAGTTTCATAATCCTGAGTGACAATAGTGTTTATTTTAAAGCAGATAGGATGACAAATTACAGGCTAAGCTGCAAGGGAGACAGAAGGCTGGCATTAGGAAATCATAGAATCATAGAACACTTTGGGTTGGAAGGGGCTTTTAAAGGTCATCTTGTCCAACCACCCTGCAATGATCAGGGACATCTTCAACTAGATCATGTTGCTCAGAGTCCTATCCAACCTGACCTTAAATGTTTCCAGGGATGGGGTGTCCACCACCTCTCTGGGCAATCAGTTTCAGTGCTTAACGACCCTCATTATAAAAAATGTCTTCCTTATATCTTCCTTATATCTAGTCTCAATCCCACTCTTTTACTGTAAACCATTATGCTTTGCCCTATCACTACAGGCCTTACTAAAAATTTGTCCCCATATTTCTTATAGGCCTGCTCTAACTGTACTGATAGCACTGCAACTGCAGATCAGTGGAGAAAAATGTGGAATTACCATCAGCTCAGGTTTTTAAGAATAGTTTAGGCATATTTGACCCTGCTTTAAGACAGATACGGAGAACTGAGTGATGTCTCTTTATGATTACCTTCCTGAGTTTCTGGGCTTTTATATGTGATGCTTATTCTCTCCTCTCAAAGCAATGAGCTTCAGACTGACTATTTTAAGACTTATGTTAAATTAAATTACAGTACAGTGAAATGCTTTTAGAATAAGTATAAGAACACTGTTAATGGGAGCATCCTATTCTTAAATAGGACAATATATGTAACAAAAATCTTACATATTTGAAGCAAAATTCAAAGTGACCTTGAGCTAGGTAGTTATCTTTGTTCCCTTTTTTGATAGATTAGAGCTAAGTTTGTCTCCTGCTTTTATAGTTAACAGCTATATCTTCACAGTTCTTAAAATGTTACTGTAGGGTTTTTTTTACAGTTTACTTTCACTGCTAACTTTGCTATTATAACACCCTACATTTCCTGAGGATAAAAGACATACCTTTTTTCCCATGTTCTTTGACAGTGCCCAGATGAGGTGGTAATTTATAAACAAGCGCATTCTTTGCAACTCTTTCATTATCCCGTTTATTTTAATAGAATTTTATGAGACTTTTCTGCTATTTTTGCTTACTCAGAGCAACCAGACAGATGACTGTTCTTGTTCTGTCAAAAGCGTCAGCTGCTTTGTTTTTATTAAATACGCTGTTTTCCTGCCAGCAAAGAGCCTTTCCAGTTGGTCAAGGACAAAATTCCAGCCAACGTTTTTTTAAGAATGTGAACAATGACAAAAATCTTGCCAATAAGAATTGCTTTCCTCTTAGTGTTGAGAGGTCACAAATTTGTTGTAATTATCTGGCCATTTCCCCTGGAATTTATGTTGGTCACAGAGACTTACTTCAGTCTCAAAGACTGGACTGAGGAGGAGAAGCAGACTCTTAAGTTAATCAAGCCATTAGTGCTCTGCTTTCTTGCTAGCTGCCTTGCCCAAAGCCTGCCATTTAAAAAAATAAAAACTTATTATTCATAGGGCTATTATCTAGACAAAAGAGAAGATTCAAATTATGTACTTATTATTTGATATAGCTGCACCCTGTTGATTCTATTTTAGAAAGTCACATTTCAGCTCAGCAGCTTGCTTCACTCAGCTCAGCTTGTGCTCTGTTTTATCTGACGACATCTTACATATTGTCAGTCTGTCATGAAGAACACAGACGTAGCACTGGCTAAAATTAAAAAGGGACAACTCTCACTAAATGCATATCACATGTCCAATCAAAACTGTCAGGACTTCCAAGGTGGGGAAAGGGGTCTGATATTTTTTTCTAATCCTGAACTTCATGACATTTCTGAGAAACTCAGATCAGGTATTGAACAATAGCTAAATATATTTTCAATAATTCAATATGCTTTCAATATGTTTTTCAAATTATATAGATAGTTATGTTGCAGTATAACATGTAAAACTTGTGCACGTAAAACTGCCAGTGACTGACTTGTCTCTTGGCCTTTCTGGGTGTTTGTTCTCTGTTTGAGAGATTAAAATTATACCTAGTAATAATAGAGTGTTGTGGATTTACTCATTGCTCAACGACCCACTCAGGCAGCTGCAGACCTTAAAACTGACTGGACACCCAGCAGCTCAGGTGCTGACAGGTGTGGAGAGATTCACTCATGGTAAAAGTGAAACAGGAGGATTTGGGTTTTTCCTTGGAGAAATTATTTCTAAAGAGGATTAGGGCAGGGAGGGTGGAAGTAGAACAGAAAGGATGTGATGGCTTTGAGCAAGGGATGTCATACACAAAAAACTGAATAGTTGAGGGGAAAAAACAAAAATCAAATGATGAATAAACTGAATATTGTACGTGCATTTCTGCCTATATATGTCTATACTTATGTCCATCTTCAGAGCGTATAGACACCACTGCCACGGACCATGGTCCTGTGTGGACTGACTGGTGGCTGTGTTTTACTAGCCAACACGTTTTTCAAAGCATTATAGAAAGGAACTTTCCATAAATGCAAAGCATTGAGAGAATTGTCTTGTTTTGACAGAAACAAAGTCTATTACTGCAAAGCTTTCTTCCTGCCTTGGCGAAGCCGATGTCTCATCCCCAGTATCCCCAGCAGTATTCTCCATTGCCACGATGACATCTGCTGGAGAGGATAGGGTTCAACACGGATTTTGCTGTTCAAGTGTTAAACCTTCCAACATCGCAGGGTTGGTGTAATTTCACACACCGAGAGCTACTACAGTATTGAAACGTGTGAAGAGCAACACGACAGTGTTACTGTTCCATATATTTTAAATTGCAACTCTCTCACGAGACACATGAGAAAAAGGGATTAGAAGAAATGATTCAAACTTCATCTATTATGTGTAAATAAAAATGGTTCATCCAGATAATTTTAAATTGTTATATGAAAAGAAACTTGTTAAATATGTCTTGAAAGATTCAAATAAGCATTAACTGTACAATAATATGTATTATTGTGGCACTCCAAAGATATTCTAATCTGAAACTGAAACACAGGTATGTTAAAACAAAGGAGATATGGAAATCAGTTATGCAAAACAGTTATAATTTTTTTTTTTAATGCAATGGTTTACATGTGGGGTTTTTAGTTTTCTCCACAGTGAAAATACCAGATCTTGGCATGAAAAAATAGTGTATATTTTTGCTATATTTTCACTTCATATTTGCAAATGCAAGTAGATGTTTACAATAACTGAAAAGGAGAATTGAATGTTCATATGTTTTCTGAAGCATCACATCCAACTTCTTTTGTCGGAAATGAGTTTCTGCAATTTGTTTAAATGAAAGTGAAGTCACTAACCATTCAAGATGTTTTCTCAAAATAAAATTTTGCAGGGAAGTACACTTATTTTCCTTTAAGCCCATTCACCACTGCCAGACTATGGCAGCCTCCTCCCAGCCTCTGGAGGTCCACCACCTGCATGAGGGATGGCATGTGCCAAGTCATTCTGTTTTCCTTTTGTTCACTCTATTCTGATATTTTTTGATGGCCAGGAGCAGAGAATAATGATATGGGACAAATGCTGTGTGATAGCAGGTGGTGATAGCAGCGTCTGGATTGGAGAGGGTGTGTGTGAATTCTGGCTCTTGCTTCTGAGTAAGTTTATAGAGGAATTTCTCAGGAAAGAAGTGCACACACCAGGCCAGATTTTGCCATGAAACCAAAGCAAACAAAACTATTCCTTATCATATAAATTTGCAGATAAATAACCCAATTTCTCCTGATCAAATAAACTTGCAAATAAATCTGCACACAGATTCACTGTAAAAGAGGGTTTAATTAACAAAAGAAGGTTGTTTCCCTCCTGGGGCTCCCCTTTCTTTCTCGTGCAGGAAGAGAAACTAACAGGTTCCTGCAGATGAGGGGGTAGACTGAAATTAATGAATTCTTCAGAAAAATCACAATATACAAAATCAGAAAGTTTTTTCTGTGTGAATAAAATTCCCTGTAATAATGGTGAGAGGTGAGGACAGAAGAACAACATGAAGGAATCGTTTTTGTGGAAAGCAAGAGGAGAGAAAATGAGACTAGAGTGGGTATGACTGGGGCTTTGACAGCAAGGCCCTGGGTCTTAAATTTGGCAACAGTTAAAGAGACACTGAAGGCTTCAGATTGCAAAATTAGATCTTGGTAGTGACAGCAGTGTGAGATAATGCAGGACAAACTGGGAAGAAGCAATGTCTGCAGCCAGCAGGCCAACAAGGAAGAGCACCTGGTATGACGTGCTGAGCAGTTGCTTGGTCTACAAATGGGTAGGAATCCTGATGTGGCCTTTGTCAAACTTCCTGAGCATGCCTATCCTGGATTTCAACTTGTCTAGAAATCAGAAGAGCATTGGCAAAGTAATTTGGCGGCAGATGACTGCTGCTAAAAGCAGCCATCTACTGCCAAAGGTATTAGGGTTGGCAGGCTGGGAATGTGCTGTCAATGCCTGACAGCCTAAGAACGTTCTAAAAGGTACCAGTCATGGGCTGAAAAAAGCTCCACTACGCCCCCAGTAAATAATATACCTCTATCAAAAAGATAAGCAGATGCTTCTAAAGGATTTTACAAAAGGCTTTTAAAAAAAATCCACTTAACCAACAATGATGTTAAATCACACTTCTAGGAAACACTAGGACATTTCTTTGAAGGATATCACCCACATAGCTGGAGGAATAGTTACAAGAACCACTAGTACATGTAACTATCTAACAGCCCCATTCATAAAATACTACCCTTAGGAGGATTGTACAAATCAAAAAAGGAGAAGACAGCAAAAGGTAAAATCGCAGATATGGAGTAGGAAAAAGACGTGAAGGGAAGAACATAGTCCTTTTTTCCTTTTTTTTTCCTTTTTTTCCTTTTTTTCCTTTTTTTTTTTTTTTTCTTTTAAATGGGGAGATGTTCCTTATTAGCATTGCTATACTTGAAAAATACCTCTGACCCCAGTCTGAGCAGGTTTCTCCCTACATCCCAAGTCTCTAGTTATCATCTTTTTTGTTTGTCTGATGAAATATCATTATGCTTCTTCTTCCTACTGGGGTCCTGTCTGCACTTCCAGACTATTAGTTATGACTCCCCTAGTCTTTCCCACTTAACTGTGCTTCTGCTTTCTGCAGTGTCAATGACAGAGGTAATAAATGGCCAACTTAAATCCAATTATCGATGACTTGCATATGGAAGATGAAGATATCTCTAAAAGTATGAAACTGCCTACATGTACACCTGACAGGCTTGCCATTCTCCTGGTCCAGGGAGGCTGTGTTAAGGGAGAATGCCTGAGCATTCTCACACCATTCAGGGAGTTGCACACACACAATCCAAATCTTTAACTGATAGGACTGGAGTTCCTTTATGGAGGGCAGCTCCCGTGAGCCAGTGGATTATCTCTTTTGACTTCTTGCTCACATACAGATTCTTTGGTGTGTTTCCTCCTCCTTCAGTCTCAACCTTAGATTTCCCCCAGCAGAATCAGGCTTTGGATTTTTTAAAAACAAATGATTTAACAGAGTGATACAGCAGCACACTCAGCTCTCTCTGGGTGTCTCTGGAGAGGGACTGCAAACAAAGACATCCCTGGGCAGTCGTACCCTTATGATTTATGCACCCATGCCTCATGTGCTCTGCATGTGACTTTCTAGTTCAATAGTGATTTGTGGTCCTGGGGACTTCTAACACCATATGGGATTCTTTCTTCATCTCCACATAGGCAGGCCATTAACTGTTCTTATCTCCTCAAGATGCATCTTCTGTTGCTGACTGTATCCTCTTTACTTTTGGTTTGTGCTTCTTCTGCACCTGCTCACCAGTAGAGCATGGGAAACAAAAAAAGTCCTAGACTTAGAAAAAGCATTACTTAGCAACAACTCAATCATCAGTGTGTTATCAATATTATTCTCGTACTGAATGCAAAACACAGCACTCTACTAGCCACTAGGAAAATTAGGAAAAAAACTATTTTATTCCAGCCAAAAGCACAGATGTCAGTGAAAGTCAACAGCTTGTGGCCTAAGGCTTCAGCAAATCCAGTTACGCATGCTAAGAAAGTAAAACTAATAAAACAGAATACTAAATCACACAATATTATAACTCAATGTGACTCACTCTATTTAAAACTTATTTAATCTAAATAATGAACATCTCTCAACAGTCAGATATATTTAAATTCTCTTCACAATCTCTCTCCTTCAGGTTGCCTCCACAGGGAACTTCTGAAAGGTGATCTTCCCCTCTTGTGTCTTCTCGAAGGGTTTGTAAGTCTTTCAACTCCTTTTGATATTCAAGGTCTCAGACTGAAGTTTGTTTCTCCTTGGAGACTGCATGCAATGTCCCTGAATCCCGCTAGTTTCACTCATTATCTTTTCAGTGTAGGCTTCTCTGTTCTTGTGTGGGAACAGTTATATGTTCTTTGTTTGCTCTTCCCACAGTCTCAGGCTAAGTAAGATGAAGATGGGACGCTCAGAATCCGTGCTGTACATGAAGTGTTTTCCCTTGGTGTGTCTGATCTTTATCTTTCACCACATCATTGCATCTCAGTGCTAATAATTTTATTACCTACCTTCATTTTTTTTCAGTTTTTTTTCCTCAGTTTTTTACCCGTTGTAAGCATCCCAAACCACTGTCATTCACACTGCTTTAATCAAGGGTCAGCCTAAATGTGACTCTGCACAAACATCATCAATAAACCCTCATTGCTGATGTTGTATTATGCACGTCTGCTTCTGAAAGTCTGCTGTAGTAAATTCTAGATACTTCATCGTATAACTTAAATGAAGGTTAGAACTGTGAGTATTCTTGCATTGTCAGAGTTTCTTGCTTACACAAATGTCCATACAGAAACTCATTTTGACTAAATTAAAAGAAGCTGTATTTTTGTTTCCCCTGAAAGGTCCTGTTTACTTATTTTTCGTTTTAAAACTGACAATACAAACTGCTGAGAAAAACACAACTTCACTGGGAAGACCTGGAGTACAGCTCCCGTGCAGCCGCCCCAATTAGGGAACAGGATCAGCACTATCTAATCTAATGCAGACACAGTCTATTGGAAGTAATTTCTTGTACCAAAGATCAAACAACTTGCTCCACTGTGATTCAGGCACAGCAGTGTTGGTCTGGAAGCTGGTGCTGAAGCCAGTGGAGATCATTATGCCCTCCCAGCACTTTCTCCATTCCCATGGAGAGGAGTTACCCTTCTCACAAAAACAGAAAAAAATAAGCCTTTTCAATCAGCAGTGACTGCTCAGAAGCTCAAAGCTCTGCAGTGCTGGTTCTCTGCTTCACTCTAGATTTGTGTAGCTCAAGGTCAATGGGACTAATGCTTTTAGACACTTCACAAGATCTAGCCATAGTGACTGCCACTTGTAAGATTAAGACTATTTTGAGCAGCCCTTTGAACATTATTGTCATGCTTCTTGCTGCCCGTGTAGGGCCTGCACCTCTCAGCTATGCTCCACAGCTCCTGCACTGTTCAATACCATGTTTATTTGGCCCTTGAGATAAGAAGTTTTATTTCTTCTCTTACAATCTCATACTTGTCCATGATGTAGCCAGTTCAACAGACTCTAATCTGCTTCATAGAGAGCTGCAAGAATCATTTACATGGCACAAGCAGCTGCTTGACAGCACACTCCTGCACTAGACAGGCCAGGAAAAAACATATCCATCTAAAGAAAAACTGAGAATTTTAGATAGACAGATGCCATTGTTCCACTGAAATTCATGCAAAGAACCACCATGCAAACCACTACTCTCAGTTTTACTAAGTGGTTACAGCTCTGCTGACGTCAGTGGATTTGCAGCTGTTCACAACAACATGAATTTGGCCTTGGATCTAACAATCTTACTGTTTGCAGGGAGGAGAGAGAAGGGTTGTTTGTTTCAGATAAAACTGGGTCAGTGATTGTGTTGTAGCCCTGCTCACTGCCTGGTGGAAACCAGTAAAGCCCCTATTATATCCCCGTAGCACTGGGGAGACACTAACACACTGCCACAACTGAAAAAGGGAGATATCATAGGTCAGGGTGTATCAGGCACTGAATGACTTTTACATACTCATCAAGACTTTTATTCATTTCTTTGAATTTCAGATTATTTTTTAAAGGGATAATATGATACACTACTTAAAGCAGACATACCATTCCCATCATCCCTGCAACACGTTCTCGGCACCATCTGGGCTTGCATACAGACAGATTACTGCATCTTGTAACCTCCTGTCTAGTGTGTCTTTCTGCCCTGTCTTGGTCGCCTCCTCTGTCAGCCCCCAGGAGTTCAGCTGTCTGTGCCAAGGATCAGGTCCAGGATGGCCCAGCTGTATAATCTTGGCTCATACTTTTGAGAGAATTGAGGTTGTGACCAAAATCTGTGAGAAAGTTCAGGCAAAAGGAAGGGAAAATTACAGGTAGAGGTGCTGAATAGGGGTAATTAAGAGGTCCAAGAAAATCCAAGAGGAAGAATACTACAAAGGAAAGGCATAAAATATTATAGGTAGGGAAATATGGAGGTATCACTGTCACTCAGTGGAAGATGGTAATCCAGCCACCCTTGTGATTGCTCCAGAAAGCAACTGACGGCAGAACAGCTTCTTTTAATCATCATTAATTGTTTCTATCAAAACCATCTTCTTCCTACCCACAAAACAAATGTGCAGTCAAATGAACATGACAAATACATCATTGTCATTCTAAGAAGATTTCTCAAAGATAGTTACTCCCAATAGCACATGCATTACTGACACCAAAGATCCCTACTCCTCCAGTAGTAATTCAGAGTCCAGGCTACTCCCAGGCTCTCAAGGTCTCCCACCTCTGTCCCATGGAAAACCTCCAGAAACCTCAGTCTGGTGAGTGACTGGAGTGAGAAAAGTTGGAGGGGCCAGGTATTTCATTTTCTTCAAATAAATAGTGAAATGACAGAACTTGCCTGTGTTGTGCCTTCACTTTGCTAACTAACCAGTGTTTTCTGGGTTTCCTTCAACAGCCCTTATTCACCCTGGCTCCTGTCAGTTCCCAGGAGAGTGGATGAAGTTCATCTCACTCTTGTGCTAGCCCCATGTGGCACACACATGCTATCCCAGGAATGATGAGACCATCAGGACCTACTCTAGTAGCAGGATGGAACAACAGCAGTAACAAGGAAGTGTCACCACTGTACAGGGGCCTGCTGACTGCATGGATTTCAAAGTCCTTCAGCTGATGCATCAGGTCACACAAAAGGATCTTTCTCCTTCTAAATAAGGTGTACCCTTGTTTCTATTTTGTGAGACCCCCTATCCCACACCTGCAACAACCAGGCTCTAGCAAATACTTACCTCTTCTCAAACCTTTCTCTTCTTGCATTAGCTCTTCCATGCCTCTCAGAGTGGGAGAACTAAAAACTAGAGCCAAGGGTTTGAGAAAGACAGCAAGAATTAAGCCCATGTATCACTGGGGATTTGCAAAAATCTATTTTATAATAGTATTTTCATAATACAGAAAGGTACACAAAAAAAAGAACAATCCACAAAAGTTTGTGGGTGTTATCTTACCTGCCAAGTCCACAGATGAGTTCTTCATCTGCCCTAAGGTTCCCACATTAACCTTCAGAAAGTATCTTTTCTTTTCAGACATTCTAATAAGTTTTTAACAAGGAGTAAAAAATTTATGAGTCTTAAATGATCACAGGCTAATACTTCTGAACACAATCCAGAATAAACTATCACTATCACTGAAATGGCATTTTAATCTTTGTGTGAAGTTATTCTAGCTTTTAACATCAACAACTCAACATTAATTCTTACTGTCATAAAAAAACAGATTGCTTCTAAGGCCGTTGGGCAATTATGTGAGTAACATAATACTGTTTATAAATGGATATTTTAGATGGATATACGTGACTTTGTTCCAAAGGAGGTGCCTCAATTGCACATCTCTTGAGGGTGACTCACACATTGTTTCCTTGAAGGCATCCTATTCCAGGCAGCATTTGGAATGGAAAAATATTATTTGTTTAAAGACATATATATATAACTATCATTTATATCATATTTATTTATATCAAATACATTGGTATTTATAATATATATAACTATTGTTGGGGCATAGAGGCTGGGAGTTCCTTTAAACGATGGTAGACTTCAACTTGACTATGAAGGCAGTTCTGCCATTTCCTATTCTGGTGCTATAAAAAAAATTTAAACTTAGGCCCCTCTAAGAGCTTTCCTTCTGTGAAGGTAATCTTTTCTTCTTTTTTTTTTTTGCTCTGTGAACAAGAAGTAGTTGATTGGCTTATTCAATTAGCAGGGCCTGAGGAATACCCCTTGTTCACCATGGGAAATCTGTAAAAAGTTGTGAATTGGAGCTGCTGATATCGACTTTCCGACTTTCCTGTTTTGCAAGCCTTTGTTGGTAGGTGAGATGGCATAAACTTTGCTCAACTGTTAGTGTTACTCTCCTTTTCTCAGTTTAGCTGTGGGTAAAGCTCACAGAGACTCAGATAAACACAGTCCTTGGCTTCACTGTTCCTACATTGCCCTATATGTTCCTCCTTTAAAAAAAATGAAATGAAAGATACTAAGTTATAAATTTATGTTGCAAATAGCCACAAAGAGTTCCTTTACATATTTTTACTGGAAGCTCAGATAATGTTTATTATTTTGCTGAAAACAAATCCCTGAACTGATGGAACCTTAGCTGTGGAGAGACTGATGTTCTCCGTAATACAAAACACCAGTTTTAACATCCATTTGGAATTTTGCACAAACAGTTCTAGTGCTCTCTGATCCAGTTTATAGCACAGAGACTAACCTACTGTGAGCTTAAACAAGTTCAGACACTTAAGCACATACTGCCTGAATTCCCCTACTTAGCAAGAGGATTATTAACACTGAGAGCCACCCCCAAGAGGGGCTATTTAGGTGTAAATAATCTTTCCTGTTAGGTTTCTCCCAAGAAAAGACTAGTTTACAAGAGGAGAAGACAGCTTTTGGCAGGGGATGGGGTTGTTAGAACATGCAGAAAGGCAGAACGTGCTGGAAGAAGACAAAGCAATATCCTATTTTATGTTGTCTCTTTAAGTTTATGATATTTCAAACCCATCAAAAAAAATGCACATTTAAATGTTCATCAAATTGATGCCCAAGAACTTTAAGCAATAAAATCAAGAAGGTTACTTTTTTTTCAATTCATTCCCCTGTACACTTAATTTTTTTTTTAATCCTGTGCCTATTACGACCTTGCTACAAAAATCTCCCTTGCTAGGGTTGCTTGCTTTTCCCTTTTCATGGACAAAGAAGACTAGGGCTTTTGCAGTATCCAGAAATTTGTCAGCAGGTTCAGGCTCTGCAAGCCAAGCCCCTGGCAAGCTCCCATGGGTCACAGAGGGCAGGGGTGAGTCTGCTACTAGCAGACAGCAAAACCAACCACCAATCCTTCTGCTGCATACAGGCTTGCTATGTTCAGCTGCTCTACTGCTGTGTTGTTATAACCCATGCTACAGTAGTTACTGAACTGGCTTTAAGACACATCAAATACTATTTTTCCCTTGACAAAGGGGCAGAGAAGTGGGTTGGATTAGAGGCATTGCAGACAGCCTAAGTGTTTACTGTTCTTCAGAGCAGAAAATCTAAATGAAGGGAAAGGTGTGGAATTAGTTCCAAACAACACCGAAGCCCAAGAAATACATTTAACCTACAGCAGATGTCAATGACTTTGCATAACACCTCTTGTGGCAGAATTACCCCCGGGCTGGGGTCAGCCAAACAGCAATACAGGGAATCCTCTGCTTTCTGTGTCTTGTTTACTTTATCTCTTGCTGAAAGGAGATTGTTTTCAGAGTTTTTGTTTATCACAGTTACTGCCTTTGGCTGGCTCTGGCAACAAATCATTCCACAGTAATCTAAAATGGAAGTGCTGGCATGAGAAAGGACTGCTGCCTGACAGCAGGCACGTCCTATCCTGGCTGCCAGGACACAGCAGCCCGTCACATCCCAAGCCTGACCACTGAAGTACAGAGGAGTTATATTACAATAACAGTACAATTAAATAGCATTAAATTCAGCTTGGGAGAATGCAGGAAGAATGCAGGAGAACACACTTTCAAAACCAAATCCATTAGTTGTTGTCTCAATGGAAGAACCTCCCTCATTCGAAGTATGGGGGCCCTGAGCACATGGGCAGGCTGCAGTGCCCTGACCACCCTCACCCAGGACTCTGGGCTGCACAGAGACTGGAGCTCCTTGTCACCTCAGCTCCTCTGATGACCACTGCATCATCAGCAGGTCCTGTCACAACCCTGGCTCTGTTCAGATGTAGGGGAAGGCACCCTGCCCAAGAAGGCTTTCACGTGCCAGGATGGGGTCTCCTCCACGGCTGGCTCCCTCCTGGGGCAGCCCTGTTCTTCCTGCTCCCTGGCACAAATGTGCTGCTTTCAGATAAGCATTACTTCTTGGGTGAACAAGCAGTAAAAATTACACAGTACACACAGCAGATACACAGCGTGAAAAGTGCCAGTTGAGGTTTTAATTTCATGGTCTAAGTTTTCAAAGGGGACCTTAATCTTTAATGTAAAAAGGGGAGAAAATCCCACACCTATCTTACATCATGAATAAACAAATAAAGTATAAACCCATTTTAGTCTCTCTTCCCTTTGCCTGTAAAGTTTTAATGAAACTGACACATCTGTCAGAACAGAAAATTTGGGATGCCAGGGGGTGTTGTAAGCCACAGTTTGCAGCATGGTAAGAAAACAAGAGTTTTCCTTTCATTAGCACTGAAGGCACAAGTCTAAAACTTGAGAGAAAAAAAAAAAAGGAAGAATTTTATTTAAAAAAGAGAAACAAAACCATGTGAAAAGGGTACCTGGATTCTAGAAACAAGCAGTGAGAAAGCCTCCATTCAAAACATTAAAACAACTCTCCAAGGAAATAAACCAGAAGGACCTCTAGTAAACTGTACAGGAGTGAGTACCCTGGAAATGCTTCAAACACAAGGAAACCATGCAGACCAAATTCCCCTCGTGCTCTAGCACAACTTGGTGGGACAAGGAGTCCTTGCTCAGAAGAGGCAGCTGGTACCCAAGTAGGAGCATGCTCCTGAGGGGACAGCAGTTAAGAATGTACCAGTCAAAACCAGAATATTGATTTCAGGAAGTCTAAGTTCTCCCATTGCTCCTGGGAGTACAAGGAAATAAACCTTTGATCTTCTTAATGTATATATACAGTAAGACACTCTGGCTAATGTGATGATAAGCTCATTTTCTCCTTGAAGTTTATGTCTCTTGTAAGCATCAATGCTATGACTTGTCCTGGCACTCCTTCTGGCATAACACAGTTTAAATTCCTGTATGGAAAAAAAAAAAAGGACCAGTCTGAGATAAACAAAGAACAGCCTGAGGTTCTTTTAAAAAAAAAAAAAAATCTGGAATCGGTTAAGATTAAAAGAATCAGAAACATTACAATTTGGAAAGTATCTTGCCACTTTGTTACAAACATACCTGAAACCCTCATGCAGTTCACTTCCAAAAATTAAACCTGCTGACAATCCCTGGTTTAATACTGTCCTAACTAAGCATCTATTTTCTTCTTTTATGTCCTGTTTCCACTAATCCAGCAATGTCTTACCTGAGCACTTGCCATTAATATTTTTGCTCTCTGCTGTGACAAGTCAGTTTGTATTTCTCTAATCCACTGAATACAAATCAATGACAAACTCAAGAGAACTGGTTTTAAAAGCCGTGTCTGTTAAATGCATAATTAGGGCCTCATCTGGGCAATCTTTCTTTCATGCCAAATATGTCGGCTCCTCTTCAGTCAACATGCACTGAACAAAGCCCGTTACCGATCCCGAGCCACAAGTCTCTGTTTGATTTCACTGCTTCACCTGGGTTGTTGGCTCTGCTCGTGACAGCAGCACTGTTTATATCTGTCAGTCATCCACACCGGGTGAGCAGAGAGCACCCAACCTGTCACTAAAGCTGACCAAAGGCATTTGAGTCTCTCACTACACTGCTCCCAGAAATAAGATCATAGTACTGCTAAGTGTCACATTGGAATGAAATCTTTCAGAGAGCATCACTGTGCTTTTGAAGCGAGGTGGCTTGGCATGGGAAGAGAGATTTCTGCTGATCTCTGTGAGAAGAGTGCGGGATTCCCTTGTCAGGTTTCCTTTCAGGGCAAAAGTGGCACTGCAAGCTGGTATGAGATATTCTGTATATCCAGCACAACCCTCCCCTTCTCAGTCACAATTTTCCTCATCTTCCCCATATTCTCAAACACATACACATCACCCACAAAAGGCAGAGGCACTACAAGCAAGACAATGGGAAAGGAAAGGAGCGGCCTTGCAAGAAGTGCTGCTTCATCTAAATGAAGAAAAGGCATGTGGAGATGGGTTACTAGTTCCAGGCTCCAGAGAAAAGACACAAAACTGCAATGACAGATGAATCCGTAGCGTGGCTGCAGATTCTATAAGAAGTCTATATCATTGTGACATAATCGATGTCCAGGTGTTAGAAAGATAAATCATTTGTCGGTAGAACTCCTTGTTAAAGTTTAGAGCTTGAGATGCTTTAATGATCTCAGACCTAGAAGGAGGTTAACAAAGCCTAGGGAAAAGGATGTACCACTGCTAGTGGACACAAAGAATGCAGAAGTTACAGGCCACAAGGACATTTGGCAGAACCCCCAAGGTAAGGGAGAAACTAATAAAGACAACTCAGCAACTGTGCTGAAATCAGCTCTAAAAGGTAATTTCAGCAGGGGGAGATCTGTGACAACCAACCCAAGAAAAAGACCACCTTAAAACAAGACTGAGCATGTCAACTAATTAGCATGAGAAGGGAGGGAGTCATTAACCATAGAAGATAGAACACTAATTAATAAATAACTTGTAACTTATAGCCAATGACCATTAATGCTTCTTTTTGCTAAAACGTATAAAGAGTGAAAAGTCTTGGCAGTTGTCATGATGGCTTTGTGGATTTCCCACTCAGCAGCCCTCTCTGCTCAGAACTGTAAATAAATTTACTCTGTATGTGGACTGGCCTCTTGCACAATGAATGAAAGAACTTATTTTGGTGGCATGAGATATCACATATATTCAGATTCAGAACTTTTACATCTTGTCTTACTTTGTGAATCAGGGGAAAAAAAAAGGCCACTGGTGAACTGTTACCATTTATAGACAGTATATAACAAATGATTAATGCCAAAGTAACTGAGAACATTCCTCTTGCCCAAAGAATCACATGCACCCCTGAGAGAAAAGGATGCTGTAAATATTCCAATTTTCATACCCATGCTAGCATAAAGAGCTGAACACATTACCCTGTGTCATTCTGAATCTATACTGCAAAGTCAGGCTTTGCTAATCTTCTACATTTCAGCACAATATGCTTATTACTTCAGCTTCTTGATGGAAAGATCTCTACCACAGTATGGATTAGCTATTATTAGATTAAACAATATCTACTAAACATTTCAGGATTTCTATCTATCTTGCACCAGTCTATTTAGCAGCATTAGTTTGATGGCTTAAAATGTAATTTGATCTATTTTTGAAACCACAATGGATATGATATTGTTTTTGCTGGGCCAATGGTTTTCCTGTCATGAGCTTTAGAGGATAATCCTTTTCTATTTTTAATTTTAACTTCAGTTTGTGAACTGAGGAATAAAATATCATTAATCTATTAGTGTTTGTAGAGTGCTTTAAGAATAACAATGTGCTTAGAAGAGAAGACATAGTACATTATGATGCTTTAATTTGTATTAAATGTTACAAACTTCCTATTCATTTGAATGCTTTGAATTTAATTTCTCAGATTTCAGAAGGAGCTAACTCTTCTTTCCAATCCTTACCTCAAATTTTGAGTACAAGATTCCTGTCCCCGAGATTACTGCCTCTGTATTTTCTGCCATCCCTCAAAGATGCTCATTTCTTGGACTTGAAATCTAGCACCTCTATATGTTTGCACATTTTTTCATTGTAACATATTCTTCCTCTATGGCTTTGTATAATTACACATGGCAGTGCACATGGGCATATGTATCCCAACATAAGATGAACATGGAACTATAGGAGCAAGTCCAGAGGAGGCCACAAAGTTGGTAAGAGGATTGGAGCACCTCCCCTATGAAGTCAGACTGAGAAAGCTGGGGCTGTTCAGCCTGGAGAAGAGAAGGTTATGCGGAGACCACCCAGCAACCTCCAGTACCTGAAAGGGGCTTACAGGCTAGCTAGAGAAGGATTCTTCATCAGGAACTTTAGTGATGACAAGGAATAATGAGTGGACACTGAAAGAGGGAAAACTTAGACTAGATATTAGGAATAAATTCATTACTGTGATGGTGGTGAGATATTGGAACAGGTTTCCCAGGGAAATTACGGATGCCTCAAGCCCCAACCCTGGCAATGCTCAGGGCCAGGTTGGATGGGGCTCTGAGCAACCTGGTCTAGTGGAAGGTGCTGGGACTAGATTTTTAAGATCTTTCCAACCCAAGCCATTCTACGGTTCTACGTACACATCCTACCTCATATAAAATGACATTTAACCCTAAAATCATTTTAATTTAAAGTAAATTTAGGACTTCCTCATGCAGCATGCCAGCTTCTTGTTGGTAAGGCAAGTGCTCCCACCTGCCTTAGTATCATGCTCTGCTCCCAGCTCAAAATTCCTTTTGGAGCAGGTGGCCCTCGCTGCTCCCTCACGGGCTGTCCATCTTGTACTGTGGTCTGAAGTAGTGAGTACTTCATGAAAGAAACTGGCTTTGCGGTATGCTGCCCTTTAGGGAGTACAGAGGTTCCCTGCATCACAGGTTACCCTCAGTGTCAAGTCCCTCTGAAGCTCCTCGCAGAATTCCGGTACGGCTGACCCCTCATTTGAGCCTGATCTGGATATGGCAATCATGTTAGCTGCCTGCCTGCGTGTTGGAGGTTGAGGGATGTGGAATTTTTCCCCATTCGGGGCACGAGGTTACTAATGGCTGGATACTTAAGGGCTATTAACTCCTTTTGTAAGAGACAAAGAGCTAGCTGGGCGTGGGGAGTGGAGAGCAGAGGTGGTCATCAGAGAAGGCACTGGACCACCAGCAATGGGGGAGGAAGCAGGGGGGAACTGTGGGCTCCTCGGCTACAGCGGCAGAAAGGTTTGTTGGGATCTGCATTGTTTCCTTCTCGTTGGTGGGTGAGTTTTTGTCTGGGAAGGGGACGTTCCTGAAGGGCACATCCTCCTGGCTGTGCCGGCAGTTTTCTGCACAAGGGGTTGGCAGCAGCCGCCCCGCGCTCTCCGTGTCAGAGCGCTGCCACGGCTGGGGAGTC